>JAVSCE010007135.1:0-496845 GCA_032199065.1 Smutsia gigantea
TATTATTTCAGCCTTAAGCAAATATATAATAAAGCTTTTTGTGAGAAAACTAGAGTTGCTTTTCTTTGACGGTTAAAGTAGGTATTATGTGAATGTTTATAGGATCTCTATATTTTAAAATATATTTTTAGTTACAGTTTTTAATTGGTGATAAATTACCAATGAGTGAGCATTAATACTTTGGTTCTTACTAGCCCATTCCTAGATATATCCTTTCACTGCCTTTGCACAACTCTCATTTTTGAAGAGAAAAATTAGTGAAGAGTTATTATGTTAATAATAAACAACTGCTAAACAGTTGGCAGACTTTTTAAAGCAATAAACAAATACATTTTTAAACATTTTACACTTGTTCAAATTTAAAGCATTCCTAAATCTTTGAATGTAGTTATCTTCTATAAAAGCTATGCTAGACAGCATGTCTTTCACATACCCCAATTGAAGTATTTTACTTCTTGCTTGAATCTGTTAATAGATACTCATTGCAATAATATTTGTTTTAAGTTTAAGTTAAATCTCAGCAGGTAATAAGGAAACACTGAAATGCTCATGAGTGACTCACATTATCATGATTTGTTGTAACAATGTTACCTGCACTCAGTTAATGCAGAGATGCCTTTGACAGAGATCCCTGGGGCTAAATGACTTGTTAATGCACTCTGCTTTTATTTTTTGAAAGTAGAGGCCTTTTTGTTTGGTTATTGAAATTAATGACCTTTCATGATAAAAATAAAAACAAGTGCTTACATTCCACTGGACAGTTTTGTTCTTCAAATGTGCATTAGCCCATTTGAAGCCTTCTGGTGGGAAAATAGTCTAGGTCAAAATACTTGAACAAACTAAGCGCAGGAATACAGCTGTTGGCTCAGAATACTCATGCCATAAATAATAATTAGGTTTCAAGTTTTTTTGTAGACCAGTAAGTAGAGGATTATAGGGTAATATGCTCCTTAAGATAGCAGATACAGATTTGAGGGCAGGAACTACTCAACCTTATGCTTCTAGGAGCCACACAACGGCAAGATCTCCATCCCTAGCGAAGTGCTGGCACACAGTAGGCATTCAACATGGCAATAAGGGTTGGAGTAGTGCACTGAGAAACACATCTGGGGAGGATGATATGGCAAATACATGGAAGCGGGAAGAAAACAGGGTGGACCAGGCCTGGGAGTGTGGCTTGGAGAGTAAGCTCCATGTGGCAATGAGGCGCCTGATTGGTGAATGGTTGAGCAGCACCTGGAATGGGCTGTAAGGTGGGAGCTCAGATAATAGAACAGTGTATTTAATTTGCTTACACATATTATATATTACGACTGTATATAATACATGATGATGTAAGTAACACAGATTGCAGCTGCACATCTATATACCTACACAGACACACACCATAGAATACCATCTGTCACTAATTCAGAGTCATGTGTACTGTGGGCCTATATCACAACACTAAAGCAATCCTGTCCCTTCCTTAGTTCTTTTTTTTTTTTCTGTTACGTTCACTTATGGATCCATTAGTCTGAAAATCCAAAAAATACCATTAAAACTTACATGAGTCCCTGTGGTCTGCATATGGCGTGCCATTTACAAATCTTCCATGAATTCCCTAAGATGATTTGTTTTTATTGTAAATCTGCTTTACTTCATTCATTAATCCCACAAGCAATTCTATAGCATCTGCTGTGTGCCAGACACTCTTTGAGCAGTGAGCTGTGAAGCCAAGGCATGGTCCATCCCCCTGGGGCGCTTACAGTTCAGTGCAGTGTGGTGACTTGTGCTAGAGGCACACATGTGAACCCATGGGAACCTGATAGGACACCTGGCCCTCGCGTGGGCTCCTGCATTCCTGGAGTTGGTGTTCTACCCTATCCATAAAGGACAGATGGCTTAGGAAGGGAAGTAGGGAGGGTTTTTCCCAGTAGAAGTAGCAACAGTTGCAAACACGAAGTCAAAAGAGAGCATGGAGAGCTACGGAGCACAGGGAGAGGGCATTAGGAGGCGAGGTGTGAGCCAAGTTGTGCAGGGCCTGCATGAGTCTGATTAGAGAGTGATTGTCTAGGTTGCTAAATAACTGGACCTTTACCAGGAACTCAGAGGATGATAAAAATATAAACAAGTTTCAGTGTTACAAGGGAAGAAAGGGAAAGCCCTGGCCAGAGTGGGGAGTTAGAAGTTTCTCACCACACCAGGCAGAATGTAAAGGGCACTTCTGTGCAGAGATTGAGATTGGGAGAGGCTGTTCTGGGAGCCACAGGTCTTCCAAAAGCTAGAATCTTTCTGGTTGGGCTGGAGGAGGACTGCCACCCGAGGCCCTAGACAGGCACTGCAGCAATGCCCCAGGCCAGGACAAGCCCTCCCGCCTGGGGCGCTGCCCAAGAGGCCGCCACCACCCTTGCCTGTCTTCAGCTGCAAAGTCAAACACTCTCAGTAAAGTCCTCTGAAGCCCTCAGATTCCCGGAGTGCGGCAGCAGCAGCCGCAAGACAGGGGCCAGGCTCCCCAGACAGACACCCTACCAGTCCTTTGAATATAGTATGTTTCCCACTTCGCACTGACACCTAAATCCTAACTAGTTGGACTGGCAAGTTTCACCAGCTGGCTTTATTTCTGAGGCTGAGATTAGCAGCCAGCGTGCCCTGGATGGCTTGCAGGTGTGTGGAGATACTGCTTCCCCTCAGCCCCTGGAGTGGCCAGGTGGGGCCTGGGGCAGCTGGCATCCTGGGCCAGTCAGCTGCAGCTGCCACCACCGAGCAGCCACATACACCGACCCTTGGGTGCTGTCTATGCATTGCTGGCATTGTGTGCGCCACCGAGATGGGCTGAGATCACTAGGCTTTACATGCTCTAGGCACAGTTTGGTGTCAAAAGAAAGTCTTGTTACCTATAAGCCTTGACTTTTGGGGTGGGTGTTGGGTGATGGGCCTAGGTTCCCATAAAAGGGGAGATCTTCCCAGAGAGCACTGTTAAGATACAGGCTGAGAGATTAGACTGGAGTCTGTGTGCATTTGGGAGCAACTGAGGAATTTGAAATGGAGGAGGGACATGATTATGTTTGTAATTTTAAAAGATCCTTTTGTCTGGAGGAGATAAAATAAGAATGAGGGCAAGAGGGGACAAGACTAAATAGACAGTCCACTTGAGAGGCTGTTCTTCAGGGAGGCACGGGAAGCCCGAGCCGAGGTAGTGGCAGAGAGCTGGAGAGAAAGGGGCAGATTCAAGTACTGTGGGGGAGGCGGGGGCCATGCCCCAGGACTGGGTCCCACTGAACGTGGAAGGACTGGGCTCTGACTCGGTTAGGCAGCTGGGTGAATAGATGGTGGTGTGGCTCGCTGGGATGAAGGACGCTAGGGGAGAAGCGAGTCTGGTGCTGCTACGTAATGGCACCTTCACTCGCAAATGTGCTTGTCATCCTGGGCCTCCTGTGTGGTCACACCTCTGCCGTGTTGCCGCCCACTGAACATTCACTTGCCCATCATTTCACTGCATTTACTGTTCACTGTTGTTTCCCATTTAGCCTTATGCTGTGAGGTCCTTACTTCTTGAATGGACTTCTCCACATCTGCCACTTTCTCCCTCTGAGCCTCATCTTCCTGATAAACCTCCCTCATTCCCATTCAGCTACTGTCTCCTATCACTCCATGTGGTAGGCTTTTTCACTTGGCTGGTCACAGGCCCTATAGACACAAGCTGAGTTTGGCAACCAGAGTTCCATGGGTGGATTGCAGGTTTAATAAAGGGAAGAACCTTGAGAGAGGCCTTGGGACTGCCTGGAACTGAAAGGGATCAGGGCAAGTGCATGCTGCAGGTGGCAGGGGAAACTCAGAAAATGCCACCTCCTGTGGTTAGTTCAGAGACAAAGTCAGCGCCTGCCGCTTAGGCACACAGCAGTCTGACCTAAAGATGATTATCCTGGTGGAAAGAGTACTGTGCCCTTAATTTGTACGTTTTTTCCTGTGTGTGTGTATGTTAATTTTAAATGACTTTATTATAAAAGGAGCAAATATTCACTGCCAGAAAATTATTGCTTATATAGTTTGATACACATTAAGAAGAAGGAAAAACCCACAATCTGACCACCCAGAGAGAACCATAATTAAAACCTGGGCACATGGAGGTGTGTGAGTGTGGGTGGAAATGGTGTCTACTGCTTCCTGGTGTCTTAAAAGCTTTGTTATAACTTAAAAAATTCACGTTTTGTCTCTTTAGGAGCTTGCATATTTAGCTCTGCCTCTAAGCCTGTGGAGTGTGTTGCTTATGGGCCCTGTGCTGAGTGGCAGCATTCCTGCCTGGTCCTGGCCTGACCACTGCTCTCTCTACAGTGAAGCGGAGCTCATCCAGCATGCTTCCCCTCCCACTGGCCCATTCTTCTCTCTGACCAGGGTGCTTGTTCTGCCTTGTTCTACTTGTTTTCAGTAGAGAATGCAAGCTTTTTCATTCCCCCATCATGTTCTGATGGCCTAAAAGTAGCGTGGTAATCGAGGGAAAGGAGGAACCGACTGGAAGTGGTGAGGCTTGCAGGGAATTGTCCTGGGCTTGGTCCCTTTAATGGCCTGGCCCTGCTGGCCTGTGAGCGGCTTTTCCATTCCCCGCCTCCACCTTCATCCTGTCCTCTTCTCTACCCCTCATCCTGCTTTTCCCAATCTCTGAGTTGCCTGGTATTACATAATATTCCTGTTAGGATCAGTTCCTGTTTTGCTAGCAAGAGGAATTGTGACTCTTTCAGGGAAAAACCCTGTTCTAACATTAGTAGCGACTGCTGGTGGCCAATCATGACCTCATATGGGAAGCACACCGCTCTGCGGGCTTCTCTGTTCCCTTCTGAGTCAGCGCGCAGATGGGATTACCTTTCTGCCTTGTTTCTTTGTGGGAGTCCATGGCAATGTATTTCTGTTGGGATGATGGAACTGCCAGTTATAGTTAAGCCAGTTAATGATTTCTTTCACTTAGGGACAGATGCCTTGGGTTCCCTTCTGCACTCCAGGAAAAATTCTTCTAATGTACTAGCAGATGTACATCCACTTTTAAAAATATTTTATTATGGAAAATCTAAAATGTAATAAAAGTAGAGAGAGTAAGTATCCCTATCTGCCCCTTCCCAGCTTATCAATGAGTTAATGGCCAGTCTGTGTCCGCTGTACTCCAGCTACTCTGCCCCATTATTGAAGCAGTTCCTAGACATCATATCACCTTATCTTATTATCCTATTTTAGCGTTTCATTGTACATCTCTAAAAGATAAGGGCTCTTAAACACAAAACCACAGTACCATTATCATACATAAAAAAATCAACCACAATTCCTTCATATCATCAAATCTAGTTGATGTTGCAATGTCCCCTATTGTCTTAAATTTCTTAAGTTTGTGTGTGTGTTTGAGTTAGGATTCTAATAAGATCTCTATATTGCAGTTAGTTGATAATATCTTTCAACCTATAGGCTCCCATTCCTTCTCTTTTTTTCTTACAGTATATTGTTGAAGAAACCTTGGTTTCCTTGACTTACAGAACTTACCATATTCTACATTTTGTTGATTTCAACTGCATAGTGTCCTTTAATATATTCACCTTTTAAAGACACCCTACACTGAATCCTTTTATAATATAAATCACCACCCCTATGAGACCCCCTTTTATCATTAATTTCCTTTGCATGACTCTTTGCAAGGCAAATAGTTCCTGCCTTACACAACTTACAATATAATGTGAAAGACAGTAGTTAATATTGTAAGCTTTTCCAAAGTACTGATGTCAAATATAGGCATTTCTGCTGTAACATGTGTTCAAGAAAAATGTTACATTTTGCAAAATTCCACATAAAAAATAATAGAGCTATGGGAGAAATCGGGTAAGAGGTAGATGGCTGAAATCTCTGCAGCTTTGTACCAGAACACATACATTGCCTGCCTCCCTGCTGCCACCTCTCTCTTGCGCCTGTGCATACACACACGCACACACAAATTTTTTCCTCATGAGATAATTCACTTAGACCAGGGAGGCTACTTAGGGGATCTTAAAAATGCTCAAAAACAATAGAATGAACACATCAGCTTGTAGGGGTTGAGTTACTGTAGAGGGACATGGAGCTCTTAGAGCGGAACCACCATTGAGGTCAACACAGGGACGTGCAGTCTGCTGCCAGCTGAGGGCTCTTTGGGGTGGGAGTGCTGTTTGCAGGTTGGTTCTCTGGGAAGCAGACCCCAAAACAAGACATAAAGTAGCATGTGGAAACTGCACTGGGAGGTGTGTTCTGGATTACTAGCTGAGGGGTGCTTAGGGGGAGGATGCAGGATAGGGCAGGGAGAGAAGTTGGGGTGCCCTGGTGGAGTCCCATGTCTTCAGCTGACTCCACAGGGCCCTCTTCAAAACCACCCCAGATCTTTGTAGGAGGCTGGTCCTTTAAGGCCCTGCATTGACCGGGCCTTGGGTCCCACTCTGGTCCTCCAGGAATGGGGCTGTGACCTAGGACTGACAGCTCGGGAGCAAACCCTTCAGTCCTGGGGGCACAGCACAGCAAGTACTGCCATGCTCATTATGCTTTTCTGGAAACAGAGCCGAGGAGACCCTGCCTGGGCAGCCCCTGCACTGGGAGGGTGTTGTTCCTTTCCTTTTGAGCCTGATTATGCTGGTGGTGTCCTACTGCCCTGGCCTAGGAGAAGGCACACAACTTGCTCATGCTACTATCACTGCTCCCTGTTGGCCAGAGACAGATGGGCTGCTTGGTGTTAAAGATGGAAACAAATGATGTCCTGGTATGAACTGTGAGGAATGGTGTCAGGGCCTCCTCACTGTGTCACTGACTTCAGTGTCCCCACCATTGACAGACTTGGCCTTAGCATTTAATCATCAGGTGTAATGGCCCCAAAAAATTCACCTACAATTTAAGGCTCTTCGCATGGTGGCACACGAAAATCGTTCCTAACTTATTCATCCTTTGTCACCAGACTTACTACAGACTTACATGGTTGGTTACTACAAAACAACAGAGAAACTGAGAAAATAACAGATTTTTCTGGCCATCAAAAAATTCATCTGGCTCTTTACATTCAATGACTCTTTAAATATATTGACAAGGAAAATAATGAGAAAGATAAATCTATAGTGTTACAAGGCATTTTGGATTAATGAAAATATGAAAAAATAACCAGGATAATGAACTCCAAAACAAGTGCTTAAACTTATTTTATGTCTTGACTTCAGTAACCTAGATTTGGTGGGGTTTCTAATTCTACAAACAGAAAACTTGACCTGGGGAAACTTTTACCTAAGGACAGTCTGAACATTCATGTCACATAGAACCTGGGAGCCTTCAGTGACACAGTGGAAGCCTCATCTTGCAACTTCCCATGTCCTAGTTCTGCCATATCAGCCGCATAAAGTCCCTCAATCTCCAAGTGATACTCAGCCCAGAATCTTTTTAGGTAACTAATCCCACCATCTTTAAATTCGATTTGCCTGGCAGCAAATCTTAACACTTGTCTAGCCAAAGAGGAGAGAACTCTTCCCAGTACACTGTTGTGCTCCTCTGTAGTATGCATGACTCCATCCTTACATGGAGGGCGTGTACCCACAGGTATGTGGGTGTAGGTATACATAGACAAGCAACATACATTCGTAAGTTGGGTACCTACAAATCGATCTTTCAACACTGCTTTGTTCAGGATTGTGAAAAGTTTTTGCTTTCAAGATTTTTTCTTTCATATACTGAAGTTTGGAGTTTAAGAATCTTTTCCACAGGGAAAAACAGCTCCAACTCCAGTTTGTCATTTAAACTGCTCCAATGGGATCGCTCTTTTTTTTTTAATTGAAGTATAGCTGACATGTATTATATTAGTTTCAGGTGTACAGCACAGTATTCAGCAATATTTGCATTACAAATGTTCACCTCAATACGTGTTTACCACCTGTCATCACACAAAGTCATCACAATATTATTGACTATGTTCCCTGTGCTGTGCTGCTCTTCCCTGTGACTTATTTTATAATTGAAAATTCGTGCCTTTTAATCCCCTACACCTATTTCACTTTCCCGCCTGCCATCAACCACCAGTTTTTCTCTGTATGAGTTTATTTCTGTTTTTAATTTGTTTTTTAGATACCATATATAAGTGAAATCATAGGTCTTTTTCTGTCTGATTTATTTCACTTGGATTGCTTTGATAGGAGCTAATTTTAATGAGTGCAGCAAATGTTTGCATATAAATGAGCATTACTAAACTGCTTGAAGCTACTATAAAGCATTTCTTTTAAGTAATTTAAATAAGTCTCTCTCTTAGCCTTAGGAGTTCTTTGTAATTTGAACTGTTTTGTAATTAAGTCCTTTGGATAATTTATCACCAAAACACTATTGGAGGGAGTCTTTTGTAGACTTTGTTTCCAATGTATTAAGGAGGTTTCTGATTTGTTAATTTGGTAGGCCAATTCTTCCACAGAGATAATGTAAGAAGTAGCTTAAACCCAGCCATGAATTAGTAGGATTTCATTAAGAGCTGCCCTTCATTGCACAAAGTGTGGTTTGGTGTATTTCTTGATGCTTATCAATTATTAAATTGTAATCTTTTGTAATTACATTGGAACCACTTTATTACAACCAAAAAGTTCTGTTTAAAACTCAATCTTCAACCTAAAACTTTATGGGAATTTTCCAAATATTTTTTTTCTTCCATAAAATTTAAATGAGGTCTCTGTCTTTATTAGGATTCAAGAGTGCTAGTAGGTCTTTCTGATTGTCCAGGTTGTGTTCATTCTTATCTGAAGACAACTGAGCCTCTAGGAAACTCATGTGGAGTTTTGATTCCAAACAGCATCCAGTAGCTGCAAACAGCACAAGGCTAAGATGGTTGGGTTTTGATTTGTCGTCTGTTGTTCTTTGACAGGTTTATCTTCTCTGTATCAGAAAGTTGTTTTGAGCAAAGTAGTGGTGATGACAGCCGGCCTCCAGTCACTTCTATCTTCTGACATTTATCCAGGATCCCTTTTGTAATTCTCATTCCCACTCTTTAAATCAGAGGAAAGTTCTAACTAAGTTTTACTTAACTGGTTCTGAAACATTTTGTAAACCTGAATGCCAGGTAGCATTTTATCTAGTAGTTAAGTTTATGTCTTGATTTCAGTGACCTAGATTTGGTGGGGTTTCAATTTCTACAAACAGAAAAGCGGACCTGGGAAAGGTACTTTACTTAAGTACAGTGCAAACATTCATGTCAGCAGTCTCTCTAAAAGGAAAGTAGCTTTTGTAGGAAATTGTTGCATAAACTCTGGAAATCAGTAAACTTTTCATTGAAATTTGTAAATAGTGTCAGACTTACATATTTATCTAATTTTTATTACAAAGTTGTTAAAGTTTCAGATTGGAAATTGTGTGCTTGCTTACTTTGTGATCCTAAGAAAATCTTTTTTAAATGTATGACATACTTTATAAACAGTGACATTGATCCATCTAGTTAAATCAGTCACTTAATTTTAGATTATTTTTACGCTCATCCCATCCATTCCTCCCTTTTAAGATGAAATATACATTATTAGGAGGCAAACACACAGCGTTCATATTTGTTTTTTAATGGGCTCCTGTTACTCAGAATTGTATCCGTCACAATGCATGACACATTATCATCATTGGTCACAGTTTATTTTAGACTCCTCTTTCCTTAGAAGGATCTAGAACTATTAAGCTGATAACCTGGGGACACTTTCATAAAATTAATGGAAAAAAATCATATGTCTGTGAATTGAAGTTACAAGTGAGCCATAAACAGAGCCTGCATTGTAGTCATTTAGAAAGCCTCCAAACTATAGGGTCAGCCCCAGGCTGACTCAGTGCCTTTTAAACAAGGCTAGAGAGTCTTGATGGTTTTTTCTCTCAGTGTAATTTCTCATTATGTCATCATTAGTCTCCTAAGTAACACTATTTTAATCATTTTCTCCCTATCTATTCCCCTGATCCAGACCCTTCCAATTCCTTTTTCTACTTAACTAAGATGTTTGTCCATGTCGTCCAGCAGTATTGCAGGACGGATGATTAACTGAGTAGGACACAAGCACTACTGACAGTCTACATGGCAAGTCAGAGATGAAAACAGTCAACTGGAACAAAGGCCTCGAGTGCTATGCCAGAGGCCTGGGGAGATACAAGATATAGTGATGAATTCAGCTTGCAGAGATGAAAGAAAGTAACATTATGTATGGGGTCCTAAAGGAGTAGCAGTTGGGTTGATAGGCCTTGTAAAGAGAAAAGAAGACCCTATCCACAAAGACACAGATCCTTGAAAAAGTAATGAGCCTAAGAGGCTTAAAGATGGTGGTGTGAGAAGTAAGACAGAAACCTCCTCCCAAAACCACATATAATATAAAAATATAGAAAATACAATTAATCCTGAAAGAGTGACAGGAAAGAAGACTGTGGCAGACTGCCTACATCTGGGGAGAAGTAGCAAAACCACGATCCGTTGGGACCCAAGCCCTTCCCCCACCCAAGCTCACCTGCCGGAGGAAGAGAAACAGAGCAGGGAAGGGGTGGAGGCCTAAGACTGATGAACACCAAGCCCTGGAGATTTACTCTAGGAGCACGAACCTACATTACTTGGTGCTCTGGAGATTAGTGGGGTTGGAAAGCTAAGACAGGCAGAATACTCGGAGAGACTGAGATTCCAGCCACTTGTGGAGAACAGGTACTCAAAACCAGCCGCTCTAGGACCAAAAGAAAGGTGGGCACTCTGAGAGACTTCCCAACAGCAAGAGGGCAAGGATTGTACAGAGCTTACTGGTCAGGAAAAAGGACAGGTAGACCAAATCATCCCAGTGCACTCAGGCCACCAGGTTGGTAACTTTTGGGAGCTTCAGGTACTCCATCCCCCTGGCTGGCAACACAGCCCCAAAACCCCCCACTGCAATATGCAGCCTACTGCTCCTTTCTCTTGGATGGCATCAGCTTGTAAACCTGCTGCCCCAGCCATTCTGCCAGGCCAGCCAGAGGGCTACCCCACCTAGGGTAGCTACAGGGGCATAGCATAAAGGCTCCTCCTTGCATGCTCAGCCCACTGGCCCTGGCAGTGGAGGCAGGCATTACAGTGGGGAAGCAGGAAAGAGCTCTTTCCTCCTGGCAGGCACCAAGGCCGCTCACCTGCAACCCCCGCTATCACTCCAGGAGAGTAGAGCTTCTGGGCACTGGAGGGCGCTGCCTACACAAAATTATTCCATGTTATTCATTACAAATATGAAACTTCAAAAGAACCTGATACAAACCCAAATCGCACAAACGCCGGAAAGAGGGCCAAGTGAAACTGAAATCACCAATCGTCCTGATAAAGATTTCAAAATAAAGATCATAAACGTGCTCATGGAGCTACAGAAAAATGTTCAAGACCTCAGGGAGGACTGAAAGAGAGAGAAACTTTGAAAAATACAGTTTCTGATATGAAACATAGAATGGAGGGATTTAAAAGCATATTAGATGAGGTAGAGGAGATGATAAATGGAATAGAAATTAGACATCAGGAATACAAAGAAGCTGAGGCACAGAGAGAAAAAAGGATCTCTAGCAATGAAAGAATATTGAGAGAACTGTGTGACCAATCCAAACGGAACAATATTCACATTATAGGGGTACCAGAAGAAGAAGAGAAAGAAAAAGAGATGGAAACTGTCTTTGAGGAGGTAATTGCTGAAAATTTCCCCAATCTGGGGAAGGAGATAGTCTCTCACACCATGGAGGTGCACAGATCTCCCAACCAAGGGAACCAAGGAAGACAACATCAAGACATGTAATAATTAAAATGGCAAAGATCAAGGATAAGGACAGACTTTTAAAAGCAGCCAGAGAGAAAAAAGATCACATACAAAGGAGAACCCATCAGGCTATCATCAGACTTTTCAACAGAAACCTTACCGGCCAGAAGGGAGTGGCATGATATATATATTTTTTTCATGATATATTTAATGCAATGAACCAGAAGGGCCTTAAACCAAGAATACTCTACCTGGAAAGATTATTATTTAATTTGAAGGAGGGATTAAACAATTTCCAGATAAGCAAAAGCTGAGACAATTTACCTCCCACAAACTGTCTCTGTAGTATATTTTGGAGGGACTGCTATAGATAGAAGTGTTCCTAAGTCTAAATGGCTGTCACCAGAGGAAAGAAAACCATAGTAAAGAAAGTAGAACAATTAATTACTAAGCAGATACAAACTCAAGTCAACTACCCCCAAAGTCAGTCAAGGGATAGACAAAGAGTGCAGAATATGATACCTAATATATAAAGAATGGAGGAGGAAGAATAAGGAGGAAAAAAAAAGGAACCTTTAGATTGTGTTTGTAGTAGCATACTAAGTGAGTTAAATTAGACTGTTAAATAGTAAGGAAGTTACCCTTGAACCTTTGGTAACCAAAAATCTAAAGCCTGCAATGGCAATAAGTACATACCTATCGATAATCACCCTAAATGTAAATGGTCTGAATGCACCAATCAAAAGACATAGAGTCATTGAATAGATAAAAAAACAAGACCCATCTATATGCTGCCTACAAGAGACTCACTTCAAACCCAAAGACAGACTAAAAGTGAAGGAATGGAAAAAAATATTTCATGCAAATAATAGGGAGAAAAAAGCAGGAGTTGCAGTACTTGTATCATACAAAATGGACTTCAAAACAAAGAAAGTCACAAGAGACAAAGAAGGACATTACAAGATGATAAAGGGGTCAGTCCACAAGAGGATATAACCATTATAAATATTTATGCACCCAACATAAGAGCACCTACATATGTGAAACAAATACTAACAGAATTAAAGGGGGAAACAGAATGCAATGCATTCATTTTAGGAGATTTCAACACACCAATCATTCCAAAGGACAAATCAACCAGATAGAAAATAAGTAAGGAGACAGAGACAGTAAACAACACATTAGAACAGAGGGACCTAAAAGACATCTACAGAACTCTACACCCAAAAGCAGCAGGATACACGTTCTTCTCAAGTGCACATGGAACATTTTCAAGAATAGATCATATACTAGGCCACACAAAGCCTCTGTAAATTCAGAAGGTTTGAAATTGTACCAACCAGCTTCTCAGAACACAAAGGTGTTAAACTAGAAATAAACTATGCAAAGAAAACAAAAAAGCCCACAAACATATGGAGGCTTAACAACGTACTCCTAAATAATCAGTGGATCAACAACCAAATACAAACAGATATCAAGCGGTATATGGAGACAAATGACAACAATAACTGAACACTGCAAAATCTGTGGGATGCAGTGAAGGCCAAAGGAAGTATATTGCAATACATGTCTACCTCAGGAAAGAACAACAATCCCAAATGAATAGTCTAAACTCACAATTAATGAAACAAGAAAAAGAAGAACAAATGAGGCCCAAAGTCAGTAGAAGGAAGGACATAATAAAGATCAGAGCAGAAATAAATATAATTGAGAAGAATAAAACAATAGAAAGAATCAGTGAAAACAGGAGCTGGTTCTTCAAGAAAATAAAAAAATAGATAAGCCAGACTTATCAAGAAAAAAAGAGAGTCTCCACACATAAACAATCAGAAATGAGAAAGGAAAATAACTATGGACACCACAGAAATACAAAGAATTATTAGAGAATACTATGAAAAATTATATGCTAACAAATTAGATATCCTAGAAAAAATGGACTACTTTCTAGAAAAATACAACCTTCTAAGACTGACTCAGGAAGAAACAAAATCTGAACAGACCAATTACAAGCAATAAAATTGAATTGGTAATCAAAAACTACCTAAGAACAAAACCCCTGGCCAAGATGGCTTCACCACTGAATTTTATCAAACATTTAGTGAAGACCTAATACCCATTCTCCTTAAAGTTTTCCAAAATGTAGAAGAGGAGGGAATACTTCCAAACTCATTCTTTGAGGCTAGCATCACTCTACTACCAAAATGAGGCAAAGACAACACAAAAAAAGAAAATTACAGACCAATATCCCTGATGAACATAGATGCAAAAAAATACTCAACAAAATATTAGCAAATCAAATTCAAAAAATGCATCAAAAAGATCATCCATCATGATCAAATAGGATTTATTCCAGGGATGCAAGGATGGTACAATATTCAAAAATCCATCAACATCATACAACACATCAACAAAAAGAAGGACAAAAATCACATGATCATCTCCATAGATGCTGAAAAAGCATTTGACAAAATTCAACATCCATACATGATAAAAACTCTCAACAAAATGGGTACAGAGGGCAAGTACTTCAACATGATAAAGACCATATATGACAAACCCATAGCCAACATCATATGTAACAGTGAAAAGCTGAAAGCTTTTCATCTACGATCAGAGACAAGACAAGGATGCCCACTGTCCCCTCTTTTATTCAGCATAGTTCTGGAGGTCCTAGCTGTGGCAATCAGACAACACAAAGAAATAAAATCCATCCAGATTGGTAAAGAAGAAGTTAAGCTGTCACTGTTTGCAGATGACATGATAGTGTACATAAAAAACCCTAAAGAACCTACTCCAAAATTACTAGATCTAATATCTGAATTCAGCAAAGTTGCAGGATACAAGATTAATACACAGAAATCTGTTGCATTCCTGTACACTAATGATGAATTAGTAGAGAAATCAGGAAAACAATTCCATTCACAATTGCATCAAAAAGAATAAGATACCTAGGAATAAATCTAATAAAGGAGATGAAAGACCTATACCCTGAATACTACAAGACATTCATGAGAGAAATTAAAGAAGATACCAATAAATGGAAATACATCCTGTACTCATGGATAGGAAGAATGAATATTGTCAAAATGGCCATCCTACCTAAAGCAATCTACAGATTCAATGCAATCCCTATCAAAATACCAACAGCATTCCTCAACAAATTGGAACAAATTGTTCTAAAATTCATATGGAACAACAAAAGACCCCGAATACCCAAAGCAATCCTGGTAAGGAAGAATAAAGCTGGGGGAATTATGGTCCCTGACTTCCAGCTCTACTACAAAGCCACAGCAATCAAGACAATTTGGTACTGGCACAAGAACAGACCCATAGATTAGTGGAACAGAATGGTGAGCCCAGATATAAACCCAAGTATATATGGTCAATTAATATATGAAAAAGGACCTATGGACATACAATGGGGAAATGACAGCCTCTTCAACAACTGATATTAACAAACTGAACAGCTACATATAAGAGAATGAAACTGGATTATTGTCTCACTCCATACACAAAAGTAAACTCAAAATAGATCAAAGACCTGAATGTAAGTTATGAAACCATAAATCTCCTAAAAGAAAACATGGCAAAAATCTCTTGAATATAAACATGAGCATCTTTTTTCTAAACTCATGTCCTCGGGCAAGGGAAAAAACGCAAAAATGAACAAATTGGACTACGTCAAACTAAAAAGCTTCTGTACAGCAATGGACACCATCAGTAGAACAAAAGGCATCCTACAGTATGGGAGAATATATTCGTAAATGACATATCTGACAAGGGATTAACATCCAAAACATATAAAGAACTCACATGCCTCAACACCCAAGAAATAACCCAATTAAAAAATGAGCAGAGGATATGAACAGACACTTCTCCAAAGAAGAAATTCAGATGGCCAACAGGCACATGAAAAGATGCGCCACATCGCTAGTTATCAGGGAAATGCAAATTAAAACCACAATGAGATATCACCTCACACCAGTGAGGATGGCCAACATCAAAAAGACAAGGAACAGCAAATGCTGGTGAGGATGTGGAGAAAAGGGAACCTCCTACACTGCTGATGGGACTGCAAATTAGTTCAACCATTGTGGAAAGCAGTATGGAGGTTCCTCAAAAAACTAAAAATAGAAATACCACTTGACTCAGGAATTCCACTCCTAGGAATTTACCCAAAGAAAACAAGATCCCTGGTTCAGAAAGTCATATGCACCCCTATGTTTTTTGCAGCACTATTTACAATAGCCAAGATATCGAAGCAACCTAAGTGTCCATCTGTAGATGAATGGATAAAGAAGATGTGGTACATATACACAATGGAATATTATTCAGCCATAAGAATAAAACAAATCCTATCATTTGTAACACCATTGGATGGAGCTAGAGGGTTCTGTGCTCTGTGAAATAAGCCAGGCAGAGAAAGACAAATACCATATGATTTCACTTATTTGTGGAGTATAAAAGAAAGCAAAACGGAAGGAACAAAACAACAGCAGACTCACAGACTCCAAGAAGGGACTAGCAGTTACCAAAAGGGAGGGTTAGGGAAGGGTGGGTGGGGAGGGAAGGAGAAGGGGATTGAGGGGCATTATGTTTGGCACGCATGGTGTGTGGGAGGGGTGATGGAGAAGACAGTGTAGCCCAAAGAAGACAAGTATGACTCTGTGCACAGCGTCTTACTACGCTGATGGACAGTGACTACAATGCGCTGGTGGTGGGGACTTGATAATATGGGTGAATGTAGTAACCACAGTGTTGCTTATGTGAAACCTTAATAAGAGTGTATATCAATGATACTTTAATTTTAAAAAAGCAATGAAGCTTTTGGGGAGCAAAAGGCATACTGGTATGGCTACACTGTAAAGGTGGATAAAGAGAGATAAGTACCTCATATTTTAAATCCCAGAATCATAACAGTTTATCCAAGTTCATTTGTTATATTTTATTTTTAAGAATGCTTTCTTAAATTTTAATTTTGTTATATGTCCACTGATTCCTGAGTATGTTCTCCATTTTTATTCTCTTGATTATATTACAAATTAGTTACTGTTCTGTAGTTTGGAACCTGAATCCAAGATCTTTCTCCTTCACCCTGCTTCTCCCACTGGTCAGAATGTACAATTCTTACTGTTTGCACATAATCCTAAAAAGAAAATATGGTTAGAATGTAGAGTAGATAGTCTTAAAAGTTGATGCATACATACTTATATGATTTAGGACATATTATTTCTCTGCCACCTTCTCTTCCAAGATGCAAGAGTGATTTTTCTGACTGGGAACAGATATTCCATTTCAGTAATGGATTATCTAGGGAAGAGCTAGCCTCTTCTCCCAAGCCACCTAGCAAGCTGGTTGCTCATAATGGAATGCTTGCCTGTTTCTCTTTTAATTTCCTCTCCAGGTGACTGGATGCCATTTTGCATAAAGTATATGGTCTAATGGTAAAAGCCCACTTCTGTAGACACAACAAGGAAAATCAAAGATTTGGCTATAAAACTTAAGCAGAACTATTCATTTTATCCAGATCATGGCAATATCTGTGTGAACAGACCTTCTCAAAGTAGGTTCACCAGAACACTGATTACATGAGATGCCAATGGATGCTATACCACAAAGGGTTCCAAAGTGAAATAAGTTTGGGAAATTCTGAAGTTCTGCAACTGCCGAATCTCTCACATGACAGTATGCCTTATAAATTAAAGGGAGGAATAGCACAAGTTTACTTAGCCATGAATCCATCCCAGGTTTTTGTAAGGCGACATGCTGCCTTGGGAAAGTGTTACATTAGTTAGTAAGGCTGTCTCTAGATTTACCTTTACAGGATGTACATGAGACAGAGAGCATGTTGACTTATACCGCAGGGACCCTTTCAGCAAAATTCAGATGCTCAGACAACTCTGTTGGACAAATGGCTTGGTTTCGTCAATAAGAAACTGCAAAAACGAAAGAGAGGGAATGGGAAGCCATACTCTAACAGGGACAAGAGACACATCCACTAATCACAACATATGGGCCTTACTTGGAAACTGATTCAAATAAATTGCAATAAGAAATAACTTAGAAAGACAATTAAAGGCAATGTGAACAGAGAGTAGATATTCAGGATATTAGGAATTTTTGTTAATCTTTTTATGTGATAATAGTATTATAGCTGTGAATTTTTCTTGAAACTCTTACATGTTAGGGATATATCTGTCCTGAGATATTTATGAATGAAAGTATATATCTTTGGTTTGCCTTAAATTAACAGGAGTAGAATTAGTAATGATTATGATGGTAATTATTAAAGCTGGGTAATGGGTACATTGAGTTCATTTTATTATTTTCTCTGTTTTTCTATATGTGTTTCCATGTTTAAAAAGTTCTTACAAAGAAGACTGCTAAATGTGTATTACTTTCACATGAGTTCATTACAAGCAACTGAGGTCATAAATTTAAATGTTCCTGCTTAGTTTAGATTCTTCTCCAGCAACTGTCTTTGTCCCCATCCCTATCACCTCAACCCGAAGAAAACCAGGATTTATAAAGTGTATAATCAGTCCTTCTTAGATTCACAGTTGTGATTTGTTACAGAAGGGTAGAGGTCATCAGTGACACCCTTCTATGTTTGGTGGAGCGTCTCCTAACCTTGCTTGTTCCTTTGCAGCGTGGAAATGGAATTGTGAGTGCCCTGGCCCCAGAAAGCACTGGTTGTGTCAGTGGAGGTACATGTGCGTAGAAAAACATTCTCCTTGCGGCCTGTGGTTTGTAGGCCCATCAGCACAGCCACAGCAGATCTGTCTTGGGCTACGTGCCCTGGAGCCAGTAGCACAAGGCAGCGAGGGGCAAGGCTCAAAGCAAGGAAAGTGGTGGTGCATTCCAACCAGAAAGGAAGTTCTTATAAATACTTCTATGCCTGTTGTTGCAGTTTTAGCAAAAAGAAATGTAAAACATTTTTTAAGGCAATTTTATTTGGGCCAAACCATTAAAAAATATATGAAAAGTTCATCTCGTTTCCTCATTCTGCTCCCCTTCCCACCTCATTCCCTCCAGTCCCAGGCAGCTCGCACACCCAGCCCCCCTTAAGCTAGTTCAGTTTATTGCTCCTCATGGTGCTGTCTGCTCTGGAAAGTCGCAGGAAAAGCTGATAAGGTGCTGAGGACAGAAACCTCTGGTCTTATCTCTCCCTAGCACGCGGTGCCGAGAGTGCATCCTTTTCCTGTCCTCGGACAAGAGACATGAACCGACCATCTCCTGGCAGCAAGGACGTTAAACAGGGTTGGAGGCCTGCCTCTACTTTCTTCAAGAGGCAGAAAGGAGAAAGTGGGTCATTGCTTTCTGAAAGTTGTGTTAGTACCAGTAAAAATTTATTTTGTCTTCTAGATCAACAAACAACTTATAATAAGACGTTCATTTAAAAAGAAGAAAAGACAAAGTGCGGGCGGGGGAGGGCTACGTAAACAACCCAGGAGTTGAAGTCACTGAGCTGTTTTGTCTGGGTAGACATTTGCCAGGACAGAGGTTTGGCCTGAAAGGATTAGATTTGGCTTTTTGTTTGTTGACAGATCAAGTGAATGGTTTTAAGAGAGCTTTTGTGATAATAAGAAATTGACACACAGATGGCCCAGTGTTGGAGGAGAAGAGTGAAATATTGGCTCATTTTTCCCTCTATCCCCTGTCCTGCCAGGAAAGCAGAAAATAACATTCTCTCCCAGATTTTCATCCTGTGATGTAATGAAAATAGGATGAAGAGGAACCTTCCTTGTTAGAACACAACCGATGGCTGGGGTAAAAGCCGTGGCTGGGCTTCTGCAGTTGTAGTCTGAAGGGACTGTTTGCATCTCCCCTGGGAGCCTCACCAGGTAAAGCCAAAGACTCAGCCAACCTGGACATCCTCTTCAGTCATCTGAGTCCTCAGAGGGGACCCCGTTTGCAGTTTGACACTGTGCATTATTAAGGAGACCAATCTTGATGCTTTGTTTCCATTTGTGGAAGAAATTAATCACGGGACAATTCTGATAGACAGCCACTTGTTGAAATTCCAAAAGTTAATCAAAACTTTAAGAATTGTGTATATTTTATAATAGTAACAATCCAGTTTTTTCTTGCAAGCTTCTTTTAGTCTCCTGTTTCTCAATGCTGTGAAATTACCTAGGCTACAGTGAATGTTAGAACAGTAATGGACATTAAAAACATTAAAAAAATGTTTAAGGTTAAATTTTTTTAAAAACGTTTTTCAAACTATTCTGTAGAGCCCTCAGAATTCCTCAGAGATGCCTTACTAGGAGAGAGGAGGGTTAGGTCATGAGCTTTGGGTTCCCCGAACCTCACCTCAACCACAGTTCCCGTGATGTGTTACATGTTGGCCTCCATTTAAGGTTTCATTGAAAGAACGGCTTGCAGTGCTAAACTTATGAAAAAGTCACTGTGTAGCCCTACTTCCTGGTTTTGCAAATGATTCGCTTTGAGGCCCAGACTTGGCCAAGATGACACCTTACATCTGATGTGAATCCAGGTGGTTGTTACCTCTATCTACTGTAGTGAATTCAACACCTTTTTTTCTCTCCTTTGGTAGCTGATACTTTATGCCAGTGCCACTCTGAGTATGGTCCACAGACCAGCCTTTGACAAGGGAATAATTGAGAGTAAGCTTTAGAAACTTTGAAAGTTGATTCATAAGTTAATTTTTATAAATTGGAACTTAGGTTTTATATATCTTTTTAAAATTTCATTTCCCTGATAATTTTTTGAAATATTTATTTATTTAGGTATTACAAAAATCTTGACCAGCAATGGATTGGGAATTAAAAAAAAAAATTGGCCCATCACCCCTGATAGTTTGAGAAGCGTTGTGATATAGGGCGTTGCATGTCCACAGAGGCTGAGCCAGTTAGGGACTATAAATGAGAGGCGGGTCTTGCTTCAAGGAACCTTTTTGGATTCTGAGCAGGTAGGGAAGTAGTATTACTTCTTCTTTTTCCCTTAAACTTTTAATATGTTTCTTGCTTATAAAATAAAATAATTATTGTAGCTTATGTGAAACTAATAGATTATATATTTAGTATATAATAGTATATAAGAGGGGTTATATATTTAATAACAGTAATGTTTATTTTTATGAGCTCTTTGGAATTGTAATCTGAAGTTAATTGATTAGGGGTTTTGTTGAATGGAGTTGTTTTATAGTTGGATTTCTTGTTTAGTTTCTGTATATCCTAAAAATAAATTTTCCTGATATATTATTTCTTCTAATTTTTATTTTTTATTGTGTTGAGAGCAACTTACATGAGATCTACCCAGACCATATTTTTAATTTTTATTTTTTTACAGTCTGTCACCCCTAGCACAAGAGCTCTTATTTGGGTCCCTGCCCAGTTGGGTAAATAGTAACTGCTCAGTGGATCTTTATGAGAGACTAGATGGCCAAGTCATTGGACCTCAGCCTCCTGAAGGTCTTATTTTGTATAATTTACTTTTATTACATGACTCAGTGAGTTTGGAATTTATTTTATTCTTACTAACTAAATATCCTGTAAACGTAGAGTTATTTTGCCCTACCAAGTTTACCCCTAAAGGTATTCTTAAAATTTTTCTTTTTACTACTTAGATTTCTAGTCAATTAAAAAGAGTATGTAAATATTTATCTCATATGGTATACAAGAACTGAGGGAGAAGACTTTTTTGTTATGACATCATTTGCATAAATTAATTTACTTTTCTCTTAAAATTAATCTTGACTATTCCGGATAACTATTCATACCCTATTCCTAGCTTCAAAATACTAGGTTCTCTAAACTCTTCCAACAATGCTATGCTTTCTGTAATAAGGAGCCTAAATTTGAGTTTTCAGGATTCTAAGCCATTTTCAAATCTTCCTGCGGAGTAAAGATGAAAGAGACAGACCCTCTGTTAGGAGCTGCCTCTGTTCTTTGAGATTCAAGTACTAGCCTTCAACTACCTATAGAAACTACTTGTCCTGTCTCCAGACAGCAGCGAAGAGAACCAGTTGACCTAGAATTATAAAATACAGTCAATTTGGATTATTTTTCGCCTTCATTCAAAGAAGTTGGTGCCTATGTCACATTGATCATTTCTAGCTTTGGAGGAGCCTCATTTATCTTACACTGGCCAGTGTGTTGTGGAATGTTGTTACATGAGTCACACAACTTTCCAAACCTTAGGACCTTTCAGGGAGGCAGGAAACCTGCTCCTTTTTTTCTTTCCCCTCTTTTCCCCCAGAGGCTGTATGACTCTTGTCAGGAGTTCTGATGTCAGTTACTTGAGAAGTTGTTGCCATAGAGAACCATCCTTTTAAAACATGTTTATGTTGGCTTTTCTTAATGAGTGGTAATTTGAGCAGCTGACAAGGCAAATGGAAAAAAAAATGAACAGCTTTGTTAGCATTGGCCTTCATACGAGGAATTTGGCATTATTTGTATTTCTCTACTGTTGTCCAGTGAAAAGTAAGATACTTTGTGCCTTCCAGTCCCCCATCATCTCTGAGAAGACTAGCTCATTTGTCTGACTTTGTAAATTCCAAGCAAAGTTCTAATGCCTAAATATTAGAAAATTAGCTCTGTATGCATGTGAGAATTCTCTTTGATGTCAGATCACTTCATAATCAAACCTCTTCCCTGTCTACCATCCTTTGTTACTTGAATTCAGGCAGCAGTTAGCAGCCTGTCTACCACTCACTGGTATAATTTAGGAAGGTAGCAAGAAGCTGAGATTAAGAACTTCATCAAAACCCAAAGCTCTCCAATTATTTATGGACACTGATAATCTGAAGTTCACATAATTCTCACATGTCAGGAAGTACTCTTCTTTTGATTTTTTTTTTCATTGACCATTTAAAATATAAAAAGCATTCTTAGCTTGCAAGGTGTATAGGGGTCAGCAGCAGGCCAGATTTGGCCCACAGGCCCTAATATGCCAGAGAGAACCCTTCTGGAACCACTGCAGAGTTGGCCTTTAATATATCTCATGGGTTCCTAGAGCCTGTTTGCATGTGTGTACATACCACACACACACACACAATTTCTATAGCTGTCTTCCAATTGAGTTGCTGCATAATTCTAGTTCAGTTATTATACTTATTATTTTTAACCCATTTCATATCAAAACTTCCCTTCAGTCAAAGAGTTTTTATATTTGTTTTAACTCTTGTGATGCTTGCTAATACTAACATGATTGTGTTTCCCAGGCGGAATCCCTATGGCTGGTTATTATTGAGACTTTGTGTGTTTAGCCTAACTCCAGATGTGAGTGATGGTTATCTTGGGAAAAAACAAAACAAAACACACACACACACAAAATTTCACACTTTAATAAGTTTTTTGTGAGTGCAAAAATAGCTCTTTGTCAATAAAACACTGAATGTTTTCAATTATATGGAAACCAAAAAGGTGCCATAGAAAGCAAGAAAAGAGATGCTGAAATAGTAGCACAATTCCTGCTTCCTAAGTGTTATCGCTGCTTAGCTTAACCTATGGAGGCAAACCCATTTTGATGACTCCCTAGAATCAGAAGCTTCTCCAGGTTGTATTTTCAGCTCTAGTTACGACATGGGCTCCACCTTAACAGCATGCTACCAGGACCTTCGTGTGGGACTTTCTTAGAAGGAAAGGCTGGGCCTCTGATGTGTCCTAGGATCCTCTTCCTCTCCAGCCTTGTCTTTTGATGGCAAGAACAGTTCAACCTATGCAGGCTATTTTACTGCTTATGTTCAGCCAGTCCCACAGCATGAATGTGACAGTTCCCATACAACACAGCACCTGACTTATTTCAGATTTTCCTGGCAGGGGCCTGTGATAGCACATGGAATAATAGTCAGGTGAGAAGTGTATGGATAGTTTGAGCTCTGCATCTGTAAGGACCAAAGGGAGTAATTGGCTGATCACACTAAAAGGCACTCAGATGTGACTTGCAGTAGCTAGAGACGCAGTTTGCATCATGAGGGAGAGTGGCATCTGATCAGAAAGGACTGGTTTCATCTGGACGGAAAGAGTACCCACTGCAAATGATGGCTTTCTCTTTCCTTTTTACCTCTCCAGCCGCCATCAGCCACTGGCCCTGCCTGACATGCAGATGAATCTCCACCGAACCTGTCTTGACAGATACCAAGCCTGTGGCTCAGTGGTGGTGGTGGGAGCCCTCCCCAGTGTTGATCTGCTTGGTGTCTTTTGGGCACTTGCCCTACGTTTTTTTCCTCAGTAGAGAGGATGTGCTGAATACAAATGAAATAGAAATGGTCTCTTCCCTCAAGGATCTTATAATTTTGGGGGGAAGATACTTTCAAAGCAGATTGTACAATACCAGAAAGTACAAGTAACTAATAGCTAGTCATAGGTAGTAAACCAGAGAAGGGATTCCACAGGGATCAGACTTGTTGAAAGGAGGCAGTTCTGCACTTGATCTTTGAGAAAGTGATGCTCATGGCTACATAAAGGATCCAGACCAACACTATAGGCCGGCATGTGAGTGCCTGCATCAGCCCATCTGCCCCTCTACTGGCCAGGGGATTGGTGCACACACAATCCCAGCATTATTGTCATCTTGTCAAGTCAAGAAGTCACTTAATACCTGAATCTCTCTCTGTCCAGAGTGGATGGGTGCAGTTTGTACTTCCCAAGAGGGCATCAAGACATAACTTGTGTTTGTCAGAACTGTCCTGTTGAAAAACTTAGAAAAGATATAAAATGCTCTTTCACACTACTCACTTGTCAAGTTTTCTTAACTTTTCACAGGCTAATCCAATGACAGCCAATGACAGACAGGCTGGGTTGGAAGTGAGCTTCTGTTTATCACAAGCAATAGATATGAGAGCTAATGACCCCAATTGCTAAATCCATTAGTCTTCAGCCCTGAGTGTCTACTTTTTCTTTCAATGACAAAACTTCATTGAAGGATTACTGTTGTAGCATGATCTCCATGTCTTTACTTGGAAACCAAAAGACTTCAATCATCTTGTCACTTAAGATCACCAGTGACAGAGACTTCTGGGAAGATGGCAGCGTGAGCAGGGTGGCAGAAATCTCCACCCAAAACCAAATATATTAATGAAAATACAGCAAATACAACTATTCCTAAAAGAGAGACCAGAAGATACAGGACAACACCAGCCGGCAGCTACACCTGAGAGGACTCGGCACCCCGCGAGGCGGGTAAGATACGGACGCGTCCCGGCGGGACCCGAGCAGTCCCCAACCCCAGCGCACTGGCAGGAGGAGAGGATTCAGAGCCGGAAGGGAGTGGAAGTACAGGCCTGCAAAATAACCAGCCCTGGTGAACTGCGCCGGGAGCACTGACACACATCACGCGGTGTAGCGGAGATTGGAGAGACAGAGGGTGCAGGAACTGAGCCGGAATGCACCCAAGTCCTCACAGCCGGTTCCCGGGAATAAAAGAAAAGAGCGCGCTTTTTTTTTTTTACCGGTCTTAAAGAGACAGGGGCCCAACAGAGGAGTAGGATTGTCCCAGCACACTCAGCCCAGCAGGCTGGGAGTCCTGGGGAATTTCAGACCCCTTGGCTGGTGACGGGGAAAAAGTACCCGCACTGAGACTTACACAGAGATCAACAGCCTCCCATTCGTTCCCGCCCCGGCCAGAGCTACAAAGGGCCCTGTGGAACGGTGCGGTGCGGCCACGGCTGTGGAATAGTGGAGCAACAGCGCCACCTACACCATCCTCACAGAATCTACTCCGGGAGGGTGGGGGGGGGGTTCTTTTTTTTCTTTTCTTTTCTTTCTTTTTTCTTCTCTTTCTCTTCCTTCCTTTTTTTTTTTTCTTATGAAAAGCCTTAAGGAGCCCAGCTGACACACGTGGCACCTACCAGCGACCACTTCTATCACGATGAAAAGACAGGGGAATATGGTCCAGACTAAGATCAACCAGACAACCCTAAGGAGGGAGCCTGAAGGGATGGAAATGCACAATCTTCCTGAAAAAGAATTCAGAATAAAACTCATAACCATACTGACGGATCTACAGAGAAATGTGCAAGAGCTGAGGGAGGAAGTGAGGGAAGTGAGGAAAGAAAATGCAGTAATCAGACAAGTGATCTATGGGCTTAACTGCAGACTGGACAAGATGCAGAGACTGTTAATGGAATAGAAATCAGAGAACAGGAATACAGAGAAGCTGAGGCAGAGAGAGATAAAAGGATCTCTAGGAATGAAAGAATATTAAGAGAACTGTGTGATCAATCCAAACGGAACAATATTTGCATTATAGGAGTACCAGAGGAAGAAGAGAGAGAAAAAGAGATAGAAAGTGTCTTTGAAGAAATAATTGCTGAAAACTTCCCCATGCTGGGGAAGGAAATAGTCTCGCAGTCCACGGAAGCCCACAGACCTCCCAACACAAGGGACCCAAGGAAGACAACACCAAGACACATAATAATTAAAATGGCAAAGATCAAAGATAAGGACAGAGTATTAAAGGCAGCTAGAGAGAGAAAAAAGATCACCTACAAGGAAAACCCATCAGACTATCATCAGACTTCTCAACAGAAACCTTACAGGCCAGAAGAGAATGGCATGATATATTTAACGTTATGAAACAGAAGGGCCTTGAACCAAGAATATTGTATCCAGCACGATTATCATTTAAATATGATGGAGGGATTAAACAATTTCCAGACAGGCGAAAGCTGAGAGAGTTTGCTCTCATAAATCACCTCTACAGGATATCTTAAGGGAACTGCTCTAGAGGGAAGCACTCCTAAGGCTAAAAAGATGTTACCAGAGAAAATAAAATCATAGTAAAGAAAGCAGACCATCCAAATACTAACTAAAAGCAAAGAATAAAACACCTAGTATATAAAGAATGGAGGAGGAAGAATAAGAAGGGAGAGAAATAGAGAAACATCAGACTGTGTTTACAATAACTTAACAAGAAAGTTAAGTTCGATTGTTAAATAGTAAAAAAGCAACCCTTGAACCTTTGGTAACCACGAACCTAAAGCTAGTAAAGGCAATAAGTACATATCTATCGATAATCACCCTAAATGTAAATGGACTGAATGCACCAATCAAAAGACACAGAGTTACTGAATGGATAAAAAAGCAAGACCCATCTATATGCTGCTTACAAGAGACTCACCTCAAACCCGAAGATATACACAGACTAAAAGTGAAGGGATGGAAAAAGATATTTCATGCAAACAACAATGAGAAAAAAGCAGGTGTTGCAGTACTTGTATCAGACAAAATAGACTTCAAAACGAAGAAAGTAGCAAGAGATAAAGAAGGACATTACATAATGACAAAAGGGTCAGTCCAACAAGAGGATATAACCATTTTAAATATATATGCACCCAACACAGGAGCGTCGGCATATGTGAAACAAATACTAACAGAATTAAAGGAGGAAATAGAAAGCAATGCATTCATTTTAGGGACTTCAACAAACCACTTACTCCAAAGGACACATCAACCAGACAGAAAATAAGTAAAGACACAGAGGCACTGAACAACACACTAGAACAGATGGACCTAACAGACATCTACAGAACTCTACACCCAAAAGCAACAGGATACACATTCTTCTCAAGTGCACATGGAACATTTTCCAGAATAGACCACATACTAGGCCACAAAAAGAACCTCAGTAAATTCAAAAATATTGAAATTCTACCAACCAACTTCTCAGATCATAAAGGTATTAAACTAGAATTAAACTTTAGAAAGAAAACAAAAAGGCTCACAAATACATGGAGACTTAACAACATTCTCCTAATTAATCAATGGGTCAATGACCAAATCAAAACAGAAATCAAAGAGTATATGGAGACAAATGACAACAACAACACAAGCCACAGCTTCTGTGGGACGCAGCAAAGGCAGTTCTAAGAGGAAAGTATATTGCAATCCAGGCCTATTTAAAGAAGGAAGAACATTCCCAAATGAATAGTCTAAAGACACAATTACTGAAATTGGAAAAAGAAGAACAAATGAGGCCCAAAGTCACCAAAACGAGGGACATAATAAAGATCAGAGAAGAAATAAATAAAATTGAGAAGAATAAAACAGTAGGAAAAAATCAATGAAACCAAGATCTGGTTCTTTGAAAAAATAAACAAAATAGATAAACCCCTAGCCAGACTCATTAAGAGAAAAAGAGAATCTACACACATAAACAGAATCAGAAATGAGAAAGGAAAAATAACGACAGACCCCACAGAAATACAAAGAATTGTAAGAGAATATTATGAGAATCTATAAGCTAACAAGCTTGAAAACCTAGAAGAAATGGACAACTTCTTAGAAAAATACAACCTTCCAAGACTGACCAAACAAGAAACAGAAAAACTAAACAGACCTATCACCAGCAACGAAATTGAAGCGGTAATCAAAAAACTACCCAAGAGCAAAACCCCCGGACCAGGTGGATTCACCTCTGAGTTCTACCAGACATATAGAGAAGAAATAACACCCATTCTCCTTAAAGTTTTCCAAAAATTAGAAAAGGAGGGAATACTTCCAAACTCATTCTATGAAGCCACCATCACTCTAATACCAAAACCTGGCAAAGACCTCACCAAAAAAGAAAATTACAGACCAATATCCCTCATGAACATAGATGCAAAAATACTCAACAAAATATTAGCAAACCAAATTCAAAAATACATCAAGAGGATCATACACCATGATCAAGTGGGATTCATCCCAGGGATGCAAGGATGGTACAACATTCGAAAATCCATCAACGTCATCCACCACATCAACAAAAAGAACAAAAACCACATAATCATCTCCATAGATGCTGAAGAAGCATTTGACAAAATTCAGCATCCATTCACGATTAAAACTCTCAACAAAATGGGTATAGAGGGCAAGTACCTCAACATCATAAAGGCCATATATGACAAACCCACAGCTAATATCGTACTTAACAGGGAGAACCTGAAAGCTTTTCATCTAAGATCAGGAACAAGACAGGGATGCCCACTCTCTCCACTGTTATTCAACATAGTACTGGAGGTCCTAGCCATGGCAATCAGACAAAACAAAGACATACAAGGCATCCAGATTGGTAAAGAAGAAGTCAAATTGTCACTATTTGCAGATGACATGATATACCAGTAGAATAGAATAGAAAATCCAATATGATATTGTACATAAAAAACCCTGAAGACTCCACTCCAAAACTACTAGAACTAATATCTGAATTCAGCAAAGTTGCAGGATACAAAACTAACACACAGAAATCTGTTGCTTTCCTATACACTAATGATAAACTAACAGAAAGAGAAATCAGAAGAACAGTCCCATTCACAATTGCATCAAAAAGAATAAAATACCTAGGAATATACCTAACAAAGGAAGTGAAAGACCTATACTCTGAAAACTACAAGACAGTCCTAAGAGAAATTAAAGAGGACACTAACAAATGGAAATTCATCCCATGCTCTTGGCTAGGTAGAGTAACTATTGTCAAAATCGCTACACTACCTAAAGCAATCTACAGATTCAATGCAATCCCTATCAAAATACCAACAGCTTTCTTCAATGAACTGGAACAAATGATTCTAAAATTCATATGGCACCACAAAAGACCCCGCATAGCCAAAGCAATCCTGAGAAGGAGGAATAAATGGGGAATTACGCTCCCTGACTTCAAGCTCTACTACAAAGCCACATTAATCAAGACAATTTGGTATTGGCACAAAAACAGAGCCACAGACCAGTAGAATAGAATAGAAAATCCAAACATTAACACAAACATATACAGTCAATTACTATTTGGTAAAGGATCCTTGGATATACAATGGGGATATGACAGCCTCTTCAGCAGCTGGTGTTGGAAAAACTGGACAGCTACATGTAAGAGAATGAAACTGGACTACTGTCTAACCCCATACACAAAAGTAAACTCAAAATGGATCAAAGACCTGAATGTAAGTCATTAAACCATAAAACTCTTAGAAAAAAACATAGGCAAAAATTTCTTGGACATAAACATGAACGACTTCTTTATGAACATATCTCCTCGGGCAAGAGAAACAAAAGCAAAAATGAACAAGTGGGACTATATCAAGCTGAAAGGCTTCCATACAGCAAAGGACATCATCAGTAGAACAAAAAGACATCCTACAGTATGGGAGAATAAATTCATAAATGACGTATTTGATAAGGGGTTGACATCCAAAATATATAAAGAACTCATGTACCTCAAGAAACAAAAAGCAAATAATCCAATTAAGAAATGGGCAGAGGACATGAATAGACACTTCTCCAAAGAAAAAATTCAGATGGCCAACAGGCACATGAAAGGATGCCCCACATCGCTAATCATCAGAGAAATCCAAATTAAAACCACAATGAGATATCACCTCACACCAGTGAGGATGGCCAACATCCAAAACACAAATAACAACAAATGTTGGCGAGGATGTGGAGAAAAGGGAACCCTCCTACACTGCTGGTGGGAATGCAAATTAGTTCAACCATTGTGGAAAGCAGTATGGAGGTTCCTCAAAAAACTCAAAATAGAAATACCATTTGACCCAGGAATCCCACTCCTAGGAATTTACCCTAAGAATGCAGCAGCCCAGTTTGAAAAAGACAGATGCACCCCTATGTTTATTGCAGCACTATTTACAATAGCCAAGAAATGGAAGCAACCTAAGTGTCCATCAGTTGATGAATGGATAAAGAAGATGTGGTACATATACACAATGGAATATTATTCAGCCATAAGAAGAAAACAAATCCTACCATTTGCAACAACATGGATGGAGCTAGAGGGTATTATGCTCAGTGAAATAAGCCAAGCCGAAAAAGACAAGTATCAAATGATTTCATTCATATGTGGAGTATGAGAACAAAGAAAAAAACTGAAGGAACAAAACAGCAGCAGACTCACAGAACCCAAGAACGGACTAATAGTTACCAAAGGGAAAGGGACTGGGGAGGATGGGTGGGAAGGGAGTGACAAGGGGGAAAAAGGGGCATTACGATTAGCAGATGTAATGTTGGGGGGGCACGGGGAGGGCTGTACAACTCAGAGAAGACAAGTAGTGATTCTATTGCATCTCACTACGCTGATGGACAGTGACTGTAATGGGGTTGGTGGGGGGGACCTGATGAAGGGGGTAGTTTAATAACCATAATATTGCACATGTAATTGTAGATTAATGATACCAAAATAAATTATTTAAAAAAAAAAGAAAAGATCAGCAGTGACATTTGAGGGAAAGGCTGGTGAACTGAAAGGCTTTGCCTTTGAAACCTCATCCCTTGACTGGTATGTTTATCATAAATAGTAATATTTTATGTTTATGGTGCATTTGTCCCAGGCACCCCACTTTGACCCAAACTGCTTCATTTCCCTGCCCCAAAGATACTAACAACCTTCTTCTGAGAATAAGAAGTAGAATCCTCTTTATTTGGGCATTTTACTGTTACTCCATCTTGGTATACATGTTTGAATGAGCCAGAGCTATTAACCCAGAAGCGCTTGAGCAGACAGCTCACTGAGCTGCAAAGCCTCGACAGAAAGCACCTAAAAGAAACAAAAAACAAACCTTAATTCCATCGACATTTGAGAAAAGTTGACATGCATCGTTTTGGGCACCTGTCTTTCGGGATCCTGAGACAGTGGGAGTATATTATGATTGATATCTTAAGCATTTTTCTTTGCAAGGTCTTGTTTCCTTTGGATTCACTCTTCCCTGCCACCTCTAATCCCAGTGGTAAGTCAGAATGGCAAGATAAATTAGGGCCTTAAGATTCTCCAGCTCTCATAATCATGGCACACCATATACAGTCATGAGCCACGTAAATCCACCTATTGCTGACGAGAAAACTGAGGTGAGGCGAGTTACACCTGCCACACCATGTCATCACTAGTGCCCCTACCAGAAGCGTCAGGTGGAAGTTGTCTGCCATCTGTCCAGGAGGGAGTCTTGTGTTAAATGGACGATTGGACTTGGCTTTTCCTTCTGCTTTAAAACACTCATACTTTGTCAAGTCAATTTATATGCTAATTTGACAAATTATAAACCTTTTAAGCCTGGCGTTTTATTTATATGAATTGCAAACTATTAATAGAGTTTTGTTTTTCTGTTTAGATAGTAGTAGATATTTCTGGTGACATTTTTCCTACATGAAGCTTTTGCATCAGTTAACTTCTGCCCTCATCAAAGTTGAGCGTGTAGTCCCTGGATTATATGACCGATTGACGCAGATTTCAGTGTTAGGATGATGTCTGAAGAGCGAAACACAGTAACAAGTGAGTCAGTATGATGCAAGCTAGAAGTTAGGATGCCTGGCTGTCTTGGGGCCAAATCTTGCTACTGCCAGTTCGCACCATGAGGTCTTCTGCATATTAAGTGCTTGGAGTCTCAGTTTCTACCTCTGTAAAATGCACAGAATGTCTCTCCTCAGGTTGCTGGGAGAGTCAAATGAGATGACATGTGATAGTAAGTGACCAGCCCATTGAAGGCATATGTGACATGGTTGCTGGTTTCTGTAGTATACACAGGTCACTCTAGGTCAAGTTTCCTTACGTGATTGAGCTGGGCTCTTCTGGCTTTAACCCAGGTTCCACGAAGTAGGGAACAGGTCCTTCTGAGACTAACCCACAGAGTATTTATTGATTGGAGAGAAATTAAGGCCCTAGCTGTCATTTGAGAAAATTGTCAAACGTGTTTTTAACACATGCTATAGTATGTGTATTTAGCTCTGCAAGAAATGAGAAGACTGAGGTTTTGTGACAACAGACAATTTTTCAAAACAATACAATAAACTGTTTAATTTTATATTTTAAAAAGAATAGCTTCTGAAAAACAGGGAAATACCTCAAGTAAGTGTGCCTTTGGGTCTTTCTTATTAATTTATGAAAGGGAAGGTAGAACCATAGATAATATTATGACTTTAGGGAGATATTTTAAAAACTTTTGTTAATTCCCTTACCATTTCCCCTCATTTACTGACTTTTTTCTTTGAAGGACTTCTTCATCTTAGGCGTGCAGCTTGGTTCTGGACATGCACAGTTACATTTGACATGCTCCTGCCCCAGCTGAGTGAGGAGGAGGCCTGTGAACAGACAGGAAGACCATGATCAGCAAAAGTCTCGGGGAGTGGAGGGTTCCACAGGACAGAGCCCTAGTTCCTACATAAATGGACTTTGCAACCTTTCATTGTACCAGCAAGAAACCCTACTTTTCTCTTTGCATATGCCATTGCTAAACAGTTATTAAAAGTCGTCATTCAAGCAGAACTTAAAGAATCTCAGACTATGGAGGCCTAAAAACCAAGGGAGAGGTTGCCCAGTTATTCATTCCAGAAGCCCACCACATTCTCAGTTCCAGCTGGGTAGCATCATTAACATTTTCCCAATATTCTGCCTTTTGGAAATGCAAATTTAGGGTATGTGAAGATCATGGAGATTTCCAAGCCAAGGTATATAAAAAGAGAAACTTCAAAACCATAAGTACAAAATGGGAATTTAAAACCATTTTTAAAAGTTTGAGCTTCTTACCACCTTTCTTAGAAGTAATTGGGATGATTTTAAGGACTTAGGTTTAAAATAGATTAATATTCCATTTAATTGTCACTCCAGTTTTTTTTTTGATTGATTTTAGTTTCTAGGTAGACACAGTTCTTTTACATGAATTCTTAAAAATTATTCAGTACAAAATAGTATTTGGCTCTTCTAGCTCTTTTCGGTGGTATTACTGGACCTGCGCTTTGGATGCGTACCTTCTTATAGATGGTGTAAAAATATTTTTATTGTGGGTAGAAGTAGGTACAGTGGTATCATTTCTGCATCGTGGCTTAACAGTAGGGGTGATAGTGTTCTGTGAACTGAGCTCATTTCTGCTGCCTGCTTATACTGCCTCACTGTACCTTCTCTGTTCTCATAGATCAGAGAGGAATGGCCAGTCCAAAAGTCTGTTCAGAGATAAGTCAATCTTAGACCTCAGGGAACCTTAGAAATCACCTAATTTAACCTATTTATTTGACTCGATTAGGTAACTAAGAGCCCAGGGAAGTCAAGGGATTTACCTCCATTAGTTAGCAGAAAAAATTGGAGTGTAAAAAAAACAGTTTTCCTGAATCCCTAATCTTAAATCAGATGTTTGGTAAGATAATTAGTTAACCATACATCCCTTGGTAGTATTCTGTATGGAACTGCAAGTTTTCCAGTTATTTGTAAATTTATTTTACTAGTTTTTAGAACACTTAGCAGATTGTGCATTCTCAAAGCTTACTAAGCAGTGAAAGTCATATTTTGTATTACAGATTTTTTTTAGGTTGTATTTTGTCTTTAACAGAAATAGCAACTTGTTTCTGTTTCAAAATACTAAAAAGTAACTGGTGGTGTCCTAAGTACTTGTTCACTTTGAAGTAGAGATCAGATATGAAAAGTATTAGTTTCCTTGAAAAGGTGTACATTTTTCATATTCATGGCCAAAAATATAGAAATAGGGATTATAATTGCTACATAGTGAAGGCATCCAATTCCTCCTTTGTTTCCATGGTTTTTAAAACAGATACATTCTTGTAGCGTGGGAGGGTGGCTGCCCCTGGCATGAAACAGTCTCCCCAGCAAGTCAGTGTTTTGCCTACACTTTCCTGGGGAAAAATAGGATTTAGGTCCTGGCACCTCTCTTGCTTGTCTCCATGCTCTGGTAAGCATGGTGAGCAGTGGCCCATGATTATTAAAATCCTTATCACCATAGGAGTTGGTTGTGAGCATAGTTATTTTCTGGGATTAGAAAGGCCCACTGAATTCAACAAGTGACTCAAAATGGTCTTGTATTTCCTAATAATTAAAAGTGTGATTAATACCAGCTATTATAGTTCCTGTGATTTAACTATTAAAAGCAGGAATATGAAGGTAATAAGTAGATGAGTAAGGTAAGGAGCCATAGACTATAACTTGAATTTGAGTTCTTCAGACACAGATACATTCCAGAAGAGTTGGCCCACATAAGACAAACTCTTTTTATTGCCAAAAAACTAAATGAGACCTATTTTACATAAACAAGCCACCTTCACAGAGACTGTGCATGGCTATGTGCCCTTAAATGGAAGGCAAGACCTGTCTTGTCCATCAGACCGGGATAGGCTAGCACCAGGAGAGCCCTGAGAAAATTTTTCATTCTGCTATGCAAAATTTAAGCCCTTTTTCAACATTTGAAGAAAGAAAAATGAACTTGTTTTTATCTTCTGGGGCAGCTATTTTTAAAATTTTCTCAAAATTACCTAATGGGATTCCAGCCAAAATTGAATGCTAATAGATAATATTCAACATCTTCCCAAAGCTCAGTTGGTTTATTCCACATATTCTGCTTTTGCATTTTGAAATTTTAAAAACTGACTACATGCTTTGGCATTTGTAGCACTGAGTAAAATGAGGTTTATCTTGATTGGCTAAGTGGCAACGTTGGTACAGTATCCTTTGGTGAAAGCTCTCTGGGACAGTGGCTACCCAAGGCCCAGCTGTCCTTTGATATAACATTGATTTTGCCAGAATTTCAAATGAGATGCTGTTTTGATTCCACTAAGCTGGTGTTTGAGTGGCACTGTATCAAGAAAATACATGCTCTATTCGTATGTGTTGGATTGCAATAAAGTTAGCTATATAAGCTGAGCTTTGCCCACCAAGTTCAGAAAAGTTTATAGAATTCTAATTTAGAATTTTTTTTTTCAGAAAACTGCTTTCCTACCCTTCCTATAGTCTCTTCCTTTGCAAATAACAGATAGGAAGGAAGAATCTAGGTAATTTTGTAAACCTAAGTTTAGCATTATGGTTTAATGACTTGATTATTTTATAAGTCTCTCCAGACAAAGTTATTCTAGACATTGACATCCATGTTGTTTCAAATGACAAGATTTCGTTCTTTTTTTGTGGCTGAACAGTAGTCCATTGTGAGTATCTGTGTGTGTGTGTATACTGCATCTTCCTTATCCATTCATCTATTGATGGACACTTAGGTTGCTTTCATATCTTTGCTGTTGTAAATGAGGTGATAAACATAGGGGTACATATATCTTTTCAAATGAGTATTTTAATTTTCTTCAGGTAAATACCCAGAAGTGAAATTACTGTATTGTATGGTATTTCTAATTTTAATCTTTTAAAGAACCTCCATGCTGTTTTCCATAGTGGCTGTACCAACTCATATTCCAATCAACAATGCATAAGCGTTCCCTTTCTACCACATCCTCACCAACACTTGTTATTTCTCATCTTCTTGATATTTGCCATTTTGACAAGTGTGAGGTGCTACCTCACTGTTGTTTTGATGTACATTTCCCTGATGGTTAGTGATGTTGAGCATTTTTCCATGTGCCTGTTGGCCATCCCTGTATATATTCTTCAGAATAAAAACATCTAGTTAGGTCCTCTGCCCATTGTTTAATTGGGTTGTTTATTTTTTTGGTGTTGAGTTGTATGAGTTCTTTATATATTTTGGATATTAATCCTTATCGATAATATCATTTGCAAGTATCTTCTCCCATTTAGTAGGTTGCCTTTTTGTTTTGTTCACAACTTCCCTCACTGTGCAAAAGCTTTTGAGTTTGATGTAGTCCCACTTGTTTATTTTTGCTTTTATTTCTCTTGCCTGAAGAGCAGATCCAAAACATACTGCTGAGACTGATGTCCAAGAGTTTTCTACCTATTTTTTTTTTAGGAGTTTTATGGTTTCTGGTCTTGTGTTTAGGTCTTCAATACCTTTTGGGTTCATTTTTATATATGGTGTAAGAAAATGGTCCAGTTTTCCCAGCACCATATGTAATTTTCTTTTTTTGTGGTCTTTGGTTTTGGTATTAGGGTAATTCTACAGTCATAGAATTAATTTGGAAGCATTCCTTCCTCTTTAATTTTGTGGACTGGTTTGAGAAATGTAGCTATTACCTTCTCTTTATGTGTTTGGTAGAATTGACCTTTGAAGCCATCTGGTCCTGGATTTTCATTTGTTGGGAGTTTTTTTTATTACTGATTCAATTTCATTACTAGTAATTGGTTGGTTAGATTTTCTGTTTCTTCATGATTCAGACTTGGTAGGTTGTATGTTTTTAGGAATTCATCTGTTTCTTATAGATGTCCAATTTATTGGTGTATAATTGTTCATAATAGTCTCTCATAATCCTTTGTTTCTGTCATGTCAGTTTTAACTTCTCTGTTATTTCTCTTTTTTTTGAGTCCTCTTTTTTTTTTTATGAGTCTGGCTAAAGGTTTATCAATTTTATTATCTTTTCAAAGAACCATTTATCTTTTCATTTCACTCATCTTTTATATTATTTTTTTAGTCTCTATTTCATTTATTTCCACTCTGCTCATCATCGTGTCCTTCCTTCTACTAACTTTGGCTTTGTTCTTTTTCTAATTCTTTTAGGTGTAAAGTTAGATTGTTTATTTGAGATTTTTCTTGTTTCTTGAGGTAGACTTGTATTATAAACCTGCCTTTTAGAACTGTTTTTGCTGTTTTGCAAAGATTTTAGAACACTGTGTTTCCATTTTCATTTGTCTGAAGGAATGTTTTAATTTACCCTTTGATATTTTTCATTGATCATAGTTGTTTATTACCATGTCATTTAGCCTCCACCTGTTTGTGTTTTTTCCAGTTTACTTCTTATAAACAGAATTCTATTTCCTTATAGTTGTGGTCAGAAAAGATGCCTAATATGATTTCAGTCTTCTTAACTTTATTGAGACTTGTTTTTCTGGCCTAATGTGATCTGTCCTGGAGAATGTCTGTGTACCCTTGAAAAGAATATATTCTGGTTTGGGACAGTATGTTCTGTATATATCTATTAATTTAGGTCCATTTGGTTAAGTCCAAAGCCTCTGTTTCCTTAGTGATTTTTTGTCTGGATGATCTAACCATTGATGTGAGTAGTGTGTTAAAGTCCCCTAATATTATGTATTATTGTCAGTTTCTCCCTTCATATCTGTTAGTATCTGCTTTTATAGGTAGGTGTGCCTTTTTTGGGTGCATAGGTAGTTGTTGAATGCACTTGTTGGATCAATCCCTTTATCATTATGTAATGCCATTCTTTGTCTCTTGTTACAGTCTTCATTTTAAAGTCTATTTTGTCTGCTGTAAGTATTGCTACCCCAGCTTTTTAAAAAATTTCCATTTACATGGAGTATCGTTTCTCTCCCTTCACTTTCAGTCTGTTTGTGTTTTAAGTCTCAAGTGAATCACTTATAGGCAGCACATAGATGGGTCTTGTTTTTTTATCCATTCTGTCACCTTCTTTTGAATGGAGCATGTGGTCCATTTACATTTAAAGTAATGATTGATAGTGTGTACTCATTGCCATTTTGTTAAATGTTTTCTGGTTGTTAGCTTCTGCCTGTTCCACCAGACAATATACAACCAAAGTATCTGGCTATGTTATTTTATCTTTGTAGTTCCACTCTACCAGAGGGGGAAAAAAATGACAAGAGGAAAGCTGGCCACTCAGCCTGATCTCCTAACTTCTGAGCGCTAGTGGCGCTAGGTGAAGTCATCCTGGATGCTGTGAGGAGTAGATGGCTGATGCCTAATCTGTTTTAACTCTTTTCGCACACCTTAGGATGATTCCAGCCCTGCTACTCCAGATGGGAATGAAACCTCCAGTACTACAACCAGTTCCTTTACCATCCAAGAATACTTTGCCAAGCGGATGGCAGAGCTAAAGAACAAGCCACAGGTTACAGCTGCAGGGCCTGATTTTTCAGAGACCCCAGTGGAAAGGAAAAGGGGTAAAAAAAGAAAGAAAGAAGCAAAAGATAAAAATATAGAGAATTACATCCAACCCAAGGCTAAGAAGAAAAGAGACCACATTGAGTGGCAGCTCAGAGACCATTGCTGGGATGAGAATTTTGATGGTTCTGCTGAGAACATAAAGGATTGTGTGTGGCCACCTGAGGACCAAGACTTTACTGCAAAGTCCAAAAAAAGAAGAGAAAAGAAAAAACTGCAAAAGCAACTTGAGGTGGCAGAGAATGCTACACTAGATGAAATACCAATGAAAAAGAAGAAGAAAAAGAAGAAGGATTCCAAATAGATTCCCTCGAGCCAGGGCTTTCTGACCACTCCAATGTCAGGACACAACCAGAGCCAATACCTTTGGCCTGAAGTCAGAGCAGAGTTCGCCCCAGAGACTTTGTGTACACCCTCTGACATGCCCGTGGATTGCCGAGTCCTGCCATCTCACCATATTTTTCCTAAGTCATATTCCTAGAAGAATTTTTTAATGTTCCAAATCATGTTTCTCATAAATAAATATCTTTTTAGACTCTGAGCCCTTCAGCATGGGTGCTTGTTCACATTTCTTGCATACATCAGATTGTCCGTGTGCACATGCATGTGTACATATACCACAGTCTATACCTGCTCTTGCTTTTCTTTAACAGTGAACTGTGCTTCTTTCTGAAGGACTTAGTCTAATTAAAGGATTAAGAGGCAATAGTTTGGATTCAGATAGCTCTTTTTGTTCTATAGCCAACCATACATTTTTGCCAAGTAAGTATTATATGAATACACTCCCAAATCCGAGAGTTGGTTTGGTTTGGTTTGGTTTGGTTTGGTTTGGTTTTGATGGCAAAATTATTTTAACGACCTCTCTTCTACTAAGCAGTGGCAGCTGTGTGTTCTGAGTCAGGTCGTCTTCCCAAGACTACAAAGTTTAAGAAGTGAACTGATTCTGGGGACAGTTTAACCTTCCAACTCTCCTAGGAAGCTTTTTGTGTTCTCTCACCAAGAGGAGGCAGTCAGATATAGTTCAGTGTGGTGGGGCTTGAGAACAAATCCCCTAGAGTGAGCTTTGCTTACTTATAAAAATCAGGGGGTCCTCAGATGTTTCAAAAATACTGAGAATCTAAGGACATGAAATTAATTTCATCTGGAAATCAACCTCTAGATTAGGACCACCTTAAGAAAGTTCTTAAAAGTATAAATATTATATATATATAGTAAAAGATATCTTTCAGTCCTGCTGAAACCAAATGGTGTCACCCCATGTGTGAATGCTGCCTTCTTCCACATCCCGGTGAGTCTCCCTACATGCCAGTTAAACTCTCCGTGTGTTTACCCATATAACTTCAGGCACCTTCACACCCTCTTTGACACAGAATGAAAAAGAAAGTGCCCGCTAAGATTTGGAGATCCAGCCCTATTGTTTTCTCAGCCTGCTCCCCTCATTTGCTTTCTTCATTCTCTTCATCTCTTACTTTTTTCTTCTTCATCCTTGTACCCGTTTACCCCCTCCTCCTTACTGTCTCCTTATTTGCAGCTCCCAGGTTCCTTGTACCCCCTTCCCAGCGGCCTGCTTCCCACCCTGCTCCGGCAGTCTTGCCGCCTGTCGGCCTGCTTCTGCCGGACAGCTGCAGTGGCTGTGGCTGTGTGGCTGTGTGCTCGTCTCCACCTGATTCATTGATCCTTGCTAGATACAGGAACTAGAACTCACACTCGCTCTGATGACCTTTTGCCCATGATTTTAACTCTCAGGGTCACATGTTAGATACGAAGCATGGCCCCACAAGTCTTAAAACTTAGAAAATGCTTGAAGAATATTTGGTTTTAATCTCTTAAGAATTTTGAACAGTGCTAATTGTTTGAACATGCACACATGCACAGTTCCCACAGAGAAAATTGTTACCAAGTCAGAGCCTGAGATCTAGTTTCTCAGTTTTTTCATGGCCCCCCAGAGTTTAGAATCCCTGGGTATGGGACAGTCTAATAAAATGCCTAATAAAAGGTTTTTAAGTCACTTTTTTCACAGAGGGCACATGCCCAAGTTATCTGTGCTTGTCCTGTCTTGTATGTGAAACTGGAGTTCCTGAAAGGGGTGGGAATGTATGAAACCTAAAGGAAACTATTTTATATATATATATATATATATATATATACACACACACATTTACATATAATTGGGCTTATTTTCTTTTTTGCCTTTTATTAATTATTAACTATTAAATATTAACTATTTATTAAATATTATTTTATTTTATTATTTCCTTACCAGTAAAAAAATGAGAGCCAGGAGAATATACTGAATTGTGCAGGAGGAAGAAGCAAATGGGTATTTAGGAAGCAGTGATTTGCATCTGGGTCAGATGGGGTAAAAGGATTGCCTGGGAAGACCAGACGAGGGAGATGCTAAAGGGAAGTTCTTTCTAATTTGGATGCTTTTTATTTATTTTTCTTGCCTAATTGGTCTGGGTAAAATTTCCAATATTAGTTGAGTAAAAGTGATGAGATTAGGTGTCTTTGTCTTGTTCCTGACCTTAGAGGAAAAGTGTTCAGCTTTTCACCATTAAGTATGGCATTAGCTTGTGGGCTTGTTATAAATAGCCTTTATTATTTTGAGGTACATTACTTCTGTACCTGCTTTGTTCAGAGCTTTTACCATAAGTGGATGTTGAATGTTGTCAAGTGCTTTATCTGTATCTGTTGAGATGATCACGTGATTTTTACCCTTCATTTTGTTAATGTGTCACATTGTATGTGTCACATTGACTGATTGGCAGATGTTGAACCATTCTTGCATCACTAGAATAAATCCTATTTGATCATGGCTTATGGCCTTTTTAATGTATTGTTGAATTGGTTTGCTAATATTTTGTTGAGGATTTTTGCATCTCTGGTCATCAAGGATGTTGGCCTATAATTTTGTATGCATTCTTGGTTGTTTTAGTATCAAGGTAATGCTGGCCTCATAAAATGCACTTGGAAGAATTCCCCTTCTTCTGTTTTTTGAAAGAGTTAGAGAAGGATTGATATTCTCTTTGAATGTTTGATAGACTTCACCAGTGAAGCCATCTGGTTCTTGACTTTTGTTTGTTGGGATATTTTTGATTACTGATTCAATCTCCTTTCTAGTAATTGGTCTGTTCAGATTTTGTATTTCATTATGATTCAGTCTTGGTAGGTTGTATGTTTCTGGGAATTTGTCCATTCTTATAAGTTTCCAGTTTATTGGTATATAATTGTTCATAGTAGTCTCTTATAGTCCTTTGCATTTCTGTGGTATCAGTTGTAGCATCACCTCTGTCATTTCTGATTTTCCTTATTTGAGTCCTCTCTTTTTTTCTTGGTGAGTCTAATCAATTTTGTTTATCTCTTCAAAGAACCAGCTCTTAGTTTCATTAATCTTTTATGTTGTCTTTTTAGTCTCCATTTATTGCTTCCCTAAATTTTGTTATTTCCTTCCTTCTACTAACTTTGGGTTTTGTTTGTTCTTCTCTTTCCAGTCCTTTGAAGTGTAAGGTCAGGTTTTCTCATTTCTTGAGGTAGGCATTTATTACTATGAATGCTATGAACTTCCCTCTTACAACTGCTTGTACTGTATCTCCTAAGTTTGGTGTGTTACATTTCCTGTTTTTTTATCTCAAGGTTTTTTTGATTTCTCTGATTTCCTCTTTGCCCTTAGTTGATGAATAGCATGTTGTTTAAACTCCACATACTGTGAATTTTCCAGTTTTCTCATGTAATTAATTTCTAGTTTTGTACCATTGTGCTTGGAAAATATGCTTGAAATGATTTCAGTCCTCTTAAATTTATTGACTTGTTTTATGGCCCAAAATATGGTGTATCTTGGAAAATATTTCATATGCACTTAAGAATGTATATTCTGTTACTTTTGGATGGAATGCTCTGTATATATCTATTAAGTCTATCTGCTTTAACATGTCATTTAAGGCTGCTGTTTCCATACTGATTTTCTGTCTGGATGATGTATCCATTGATGTAAGCAGGGTAGTAATGTCCCTTACTATTATAGTATTGTTATTTCTGACTAGGTCTCTTAATGCTTGCCTTATATATTTAGATGCTCCTGTGTTGAGTGCATAAATATTTGCAAATGTTTTATCCTCTTGTTAGACCCCTTTATCATTATGAATGCCCTTCTTTGTCCCATATTACAACCTTTGTTTTAAAGTCTATTTTATGTAATGTAAGTATAGATACTCCAGCTTTCTTTTGTTTTCCATCATATCAAATATCTTTTTCCATCCCTTCACTTTCAGTATGTGTGTGTCCTTACATCTAAAGTGTATCTCCTGTAGATAGCATATCATTTTTTTAATCCAGCCACTCTGTGTCTTTTGATTGGAGAATTTAGACCATTTACCTTTAAAGTAATTATTGATAGGTATGTACTTACTGCTATTTTGTTAATTTTCTGGTTGTTTTTGCCATTCCTCTCTGTTACTTTATTCTCTTGCTTTTCTTCCTCTGTGGTTTGATGACTTCCTTAGTGGTATGCTTATATTCCTTTATCTTTTGTTTTGCTTTTGTGGTTACAATGAAATTTACATGTAACAACATATCTCTAATAAGAAAATATTTGAAAACAGCTGACAAACTGTAATGTTTTACATTAGTTTGAGTTAGTATTTATATAAGCTATAGAAAATATTTCAGGTACACTGCACATTAGAAATTCTCAATAGATTTTTCTTCCAACTTGGTCAAGAGGTTGGTGAGAAACTGGATAAGTAACTTCTTAAAACCTGTATTGTTAAAAAATAATTTCTTTTAATTTGTAATACTGATGCTTTCAAAATACAAAATCCACATGAGCATTTGTTTTATACCACAGTGCATACCTCTGTTTCTCTCCTCCTTCACCTGTTGGCTGGCTCCAGCAGGAGCAAGCCATGACCTGTTCCTCTTTTTTTTTGTTTTTTGTTTTGTTTTTTGTTTTTTTTTCAGGAACAACATCAGAGAAATGTTTCAGCACTATCTTCCCAAGCGATCTCAGCCTCTGGTCTAGCAAGCAGTGGTTGTATTTAGGTTTGAGTAAGAAGTTCCCCACTGTTACCCTGTTTATTTTGCAGTTCTGCTGTCACTGCAGTTTGGAGCCTGTGGTACTGGCATGTGGGCATAGGAAGGTCATATCATGTGCTCTGATGTGTGGTTTTATAGCATTCAGTTATTATTGAGCAAATTAGTATCATGTCCTAATAAAGAGGATGACTAGACTCCTTGCATAAAAGTATACTATCTAGTTAGGAAATAAGGAATACATTAAAATGACATGCACAAAGCCTTCATGGGACCAGTAAAATGGGGAAAAAAGGCAGAGATACAGACAGCATATAAAGAAGGATAGGTGGGAACAGAGTTGCATTTGGGTTGACAAAGTGTTGTGGATGGTTGCAGTGTGTGGGCTGCTGCATTCATGTTTGCTGAGCTCCGTCCTCCCACCTGAATTAAACTTTTGTATAAGCATTAGCAGTGAACTTTTTCAAAGAAAACTGCAGTGTATTATTCAACCACAGGAAGAATTTTGTATTTAGTTATATTTAAAATTTTTTGTTTGAGTTTCCTTAGAGAAAAGTGCATAGGTGCTTAAAAAGCAGCTATTTGTTTTAAAAATATTTACTGAACCCCAAATTCAGACTTAATCCCAGGCCAGTTCAGGACAGATAAACTAATCCATTACAACATCTACCCACATTCAAGATCTGCCATATTAATATCATTTAGAATGGGCCTCTTTTCCTGGAACACTCGCAATAAGATGTCTCCAGGACCTGGCCTCCGGTCCACTGGCTAGAAGGTATTTCATCTCTAGTGTTCATGTGAATGTCAGTCAAGTGATAAGCAGTGAGGAATTCTCTAGTATATACATATACTCATGGACAACGTTTCTGCTGCTTTCTAGACAGTTCTCAGGTCTATATCCCTATTCCCCACTAGTTATTCTCAAGATTTCATCCTGCAACTCCACCCGGTCATACCAAGTGCCCTTAAAAGTCAGTGAGTCTGAAAGGAACTCTTTTTCATCCTTCCCAGGCCCTCCTTGTGTGCTGTTACTGTTATGGGTACCCCCATGCTCTCAATCACTCTGGCCTTAACATCTAAGGTTTGTGACAGTTCAACCTAATTAAGTGACTGCCATTGGTGTCGTAGGTAAGTCCTTGTCCTCACAGAGTTCACAACTTAGTACTCCCAACCACTTGACCCTTCTGCGTGGCCGGTCCTGCCCCCTCAGCTTGAAGACCCAGACCTCCTTTCTGTCCATCCAGTTTCCTTTATAATATTTTTTCACTGGACCACTGCACCCTTCCCTCAAGGGTCTCCCACGCCTGCAGTCTCTCACTGTTGTCCATGACTGTGGCTCTCTGTATTACTGTCCACTTCTTTCCTACTGGCTTTCCCTTCTCTACCTACTGGCCTTCAATGCCTGCTATGTTCTTATCAATTTCTTCAGCTTTTCCTCATCTAGCTCCAGCAATAATCTCTACCTTTTCTGTTTTCCTAATGCCTTCTGACTCATCCAAGTCTACACTGTATTAGACCTTTTATATGTATCGTTTTCCTCATTCAAGTCTGGGGCCTCTGAAGGTGCAGCTCTCCGTTGCCCCCTACCACACTATGGGCAGTGCCATGCACATAGCAGGTGTAGAGGAGCTCCTAAATAAGAAAGCAAATGAACAGACCACAGCTAAGCAAGAACCATGCTCTGTGGGCCTGAAGTACCTCTCCAGATGAGGATGTCCGATCAGGCAGCGCTGCTGTACCACAGCTCCCACTTGACATTCATTCACATCCTCATCACTATACCCAGTATAAATGAGACGTCCTCCCCTAATTTAAAGGCTTGGCTGTGAATTCCTCCGCACTTCTTCCCTAGGCTTTCCTTGGCACTCACCTTCCCCCTGGATCTCAAATGACCCCCTCACAGGTCCCATTTTCAAGTCTCCCTTGAGTGGTGGCTATAGGATTTAACATAAAAAAGGACCTAGCAAAATACCTGACAGAAGGCCCTTGCTACATGTTCCTCTCCTCCTCTAAGCACCAGAGGAGAAAGTGAAAAAGTAACCTCGACAAGAGGTTGGGGAGCTCCGTCATAGAAGGGCAGCTGGCGTCCTCCCAGATGAGGAAGTTCTGGTAACAGTCGTCCTCCCAGTGCTCCACAGAGCTTCTGCCAGGGCTCTTGAACCACTTTTTATGTGCTGCTGTGACTCTTCCTCATGACTGACAAACTCCAGGATGAAGCACGGGGAGGTGTGGTCAGGTGATCCTGCAGACAGGAGAGTCCCAGCAATGCCTAGGACTGCTCGGTGGAGGAGGTGACCTGTGAGCAGACCCTGGGGCAGGGTGGGGTGTGGTCACACTGACTCAGACTTCTCAGGTGACAGGCTTCAGAATCCGGCCCTTGCCTCCATCTCCTTGGCAGCCCAGAGTCAAGTAAGTTGTTGCAATTTAGCCTGAAGGGATTACAAAATCCTGGGGTCATGGGGCAAGGCACTGTGAGTCTGAAATGAACAAATGATGTTAACTGTGCCGAAGAGGGAGAACAAGTGTGCTCTAGCCTCATAGGCCAGGGGGTCTTCCAAATCAGAGGGTCCTTCCGAATGTTCATCCCTGAGACAAGCAATCCTGCTCACCTCAACCCTGTAAGAGCTGTATTATTCCATTCTTCATTTTATAGGTGAAGTAATAGGCTCAGAGTTGCCAAGTACCATGACCAGTCATAAAGGTCACCAGTTCATACAGTGGCAGATGGAATGGCTGTGTCCCCAAGTTCTAGCCCCTTTTTGGTCCTCGATCAAAGGTTATGAATACTATGTTTGATTTTTTTTAATAATTGAGTTTATTCTGCTCAACATGTGATTTAGTCCATTTGGGAATTTAACATGCCTTCATAGCAACTATTTTGTATTCACAAGTAAGATGAGAGGTGTAAAACATGCTGTGGAGAGCACCATCAGATGTGTTCAGTTAGTCTTTCCACAAACCTTACATGGGTAAGGCTCTGTGCCAGGGACTAGGAATACAGATAGAACAAGACACGATCCCAGCCCTCAAGAAGCTCACCTTTTAGTGAACTGTGTCATGAAAGCTGGAAGAATTAAAGCCATATGCTTTCTTTGGATATTCAGTGTTAATGTATTCACATTCAGAAGGAAGTTGTCAACTTCAAAGATTGTACTAGCCGAGGAATGTTCATTTAGTGTTCATGGGCACAAGTCCCCTATGTATGGAGGCAAATGTGTGACAGTTCAGAGTTAGAAAGAGCTAATGCCAGAATACCTAATATGCTCTTCAGAGGATGGTCACAAGTGATGACCTTGAAATCCTTCTGCTGGTGTTGGACTTGAGTGTTTTGTGTTTACTTCAAGGATCTTGGAGTTGTTTTAGAACTGGAAGGAAGTTTAGAAATTTCACCACAAAGGTGTAAGTCAGAGCAGCCATTTGGTGCATAACCACCCTAGGCAGAAGGAATGAGACTAGATGGCTTCTGTGCTCTCCCAGCCGCTGGGCTAGAGCCTTCTCCCAGCTGGCTTCTGAGACATACTCTGGCTACAAGCACCCCTCTACCCCAACTCTGCTGGTCGTGATACTATGTGAGTCTTGAGTCTTAGGGGACCCAATCCTTTTTTTTCTCATTCCTAGTGTTTGGCCAAGATGGTAGAAAGAGGTTTATGGTAGCTAGGGAGGATGGCTGATACGTGTATCTCATTGTCAATTATTTATGACATCCTTTATTACACTGGATGCCTTGTAATTCTTTTCTCATTTATTCTCAGAACAACCTATAGGCAATTATGATTACCCTGATTTTCAGTGTGGAAAAAAATGAGATTCTGCTTGATTGACATTTTCTCACAGCTAGTAAATAGCCAGACTTACTGGGGCCCACATATTCCTGACTCCACAGCCCCCAATTTTTCCTTTATAGTATCGAGCCTCCTAGATACCCCTGAGAATCATTATGTGAACATGTTTGGGAAGAAACACAATATATTCATGATTTAAGATTCAGCTCAGCAGCCACCTGCTTCTGTGACCATTTGGCCTGAGTTATAAACACTCCCTCTCCTATGCTCCTTGGCACTGAGTACATATCTTTCTCCAAATTTATCGCAGGAGAAGCTTTTTCCCACTATTTCCCCAGCACCTAACACTGTACCTATTGCCTAATACATGTTTAAGAATTTTTTTTAATCAAGAAATGATGGAATTAATGAGTGAGTAAGTGGAATGATTTCCTCTTATTCCCACATTTCTCTGTATTCTGGGTCAGCATACACCTGTAGCCCAGAGAAATCTGTGCCCAGCACTCAAAGTTGTATTTTTAAAGTCAGACTGATTAAGGTATAATTTACAAACAATAATGCAATTCACAAGACAACTCACCAATTTTAAGTGTAATATTTCATAAATTTTGAGAAATGAATGCAGTTGTGTAGTCACAACTATTGTGATACAGAACATCCCTATGAGCCAATAAATTTCCTTATGCTCGTTTGCAGTCCCCTCCGTGCCACTGACACCCTGGCAACTTCTGATCTACTTTCTATCATTATAGCTTTATTGTTTCTAGAATTTCCTACAAGTGGAGTCATTTTAACTTAGCATGATGCTTTTGGGATACAACAATGTTATTGTATTTGTGAGTAGTTTGCTCATTTTTATTGCTAAATTGTATTGCTACATTGTATGGTGAGACCACAGTTTATACATTCATCAGACAAACATTGGAGTTTTTGCAGTTGTGTATTCTGTGCATAGAGCTGCTATGAGCATTCAAATACAAGTCCTTGTTTGGAAATATTCTTTCACATTTCATGAATCAATACAAGGGAGTGGAATGGCCAGGGCATATGATAAATTTTTGTTTAATTTAGAAACAGCCAATTTTGCAAAGGCTGCCACTTTAAATTCTCCCAAGCCATTTGTGAGAGTTCTGTGTTCTCCACATCCTCACCAACACATGGAATTCTCAGTCTTTTTCATTTTTAATTCTAATAGATGTATAATATTATCTTATTGTAGCTTTTATTCACATTTTCCCTGATAACTAATAATGATGAACATCATTTCATGTTCTTATTGGCCATTCCTGTACCTACTTTTGTAATGTGTCCAAATCTTTTGCCCACCCATTCATTACATTTTCCTCTTAATATTGAGTCATAAGACAATTGGCTACATAGAAAACTCCTAGGAATTTACCCCCAAAACCTCTTTGAATTCTTAAGTGAATTTACTAAGCTCACAGGATACAAAGGTACTACACAATTGTATTTCTTATATTTTAATGAACTATTGAAACTGGAAATTGAAAGCACAATACCATGTAAAATCACTCAGAAAAATTAAATACTGGGGATGTGAACAAGGTGGCAGACTAGGAAGCTCCAGGCCCTAGTTCTCCCGCAAAAACATCAAACAAGTATAGTCTAATTAAAATAACTTAAGAGGAGCCCTAGAAATCAGCCAAAGATCTATAGAAACCAAATGAACACCCAATCAAGAAAAAGCTACACTCAAAATTATAGGAAATTTCATGTTTTTACAGGCCCTGGCCCCACAGCGAAGTCAAAAGGGAGTGACTCAATTCCCAGTCTGTCCCTTGGCCAGAAAGAGTAGAAATTGTAACATTCTAGCCTATCTGTGAGTTGCCCAAGGAACTGGTCTCTGTCTTGCCTGACTCAGAGCTCAGACAGAGAATAGGGGCAAAGTTTGGATCTTAGGCTAGAAGCTACAGAAAGAAGTGGTAGGCACTATGGCATGTAAAACTGCAGGGGATTGCAGATTCACAGATGCCTGGGGGCAAGATTATGGGCAGAGAAATACAACAAAACATCTAAGGCCCTAAGAAGAAGATGGGGTGAGACTCTTGGGAAATTAAGACATTTAGAAACAGCCAGAGAAAATGGTAGCGGCTGAGTAGGGCAGGGGGAGAAGGAAGGAACACATATGCACAGGCCCAGACAGGACACATCCCCAGAAAAGACCTAAGAAACTCTGAGGCTTTCACTCTATGCTGATCTCCAGGCTTAGGGTCCTGCTAATTAGTAAAGGTCTCCTGTGCCAGCCTGCAGAGATTGGCAAGGCATCCATTTTTCAAATGCCCAGTTTTCAACAAACAAAGCATGCAAAGAAACAAGGATTTTTCTGGTCCATTCAAAAAACAAAATAAATCTCCAGGAATAGAAGAAACAAACTCTCTGGACTAATAGACAAAGGTTTTAAAACAAGTGTCTTAAATATGCTCAGAGTGCTAAAGGAAAACACAGGAACTACAGGAAATCAGGAAAATTGCATGTAAATAAAATGACAGAAATTATAAAAATGAACTAAACACCAAATTCTGGGCTGAAAAATATAATAACTGAATATTCACTAGAGAAGTTCAGCAACAGACTCAAATAGGCAGAATAAAGCATCAGTGTATTTGTACATTGGACATTTGAAATAAGTCTGAGGAGATTTTTGCTCTTCAGAAAAGAATGCTTGAACATCAGCATGAGTAATTTTTTTCTGGATACATCTCCCCAGGCAAGGGAAACAAAAGCAAAAATAAACAAGTGGGACTACATCAAACTAAAAAGCTTCTGCACAGCAAAGGAAACTTAAACAAAATGAAAAGGCAACCTACTGTATGGAAGAATATATTTCAAATGATATATCCAATAAGGGGCTAATAAATAGGTGTATAATAATCTATACAAAATAAAGAACTCATTCAACTCAATACCAAAACATATAACCCAATAGTTATGTCGGCAGAGGACCTAAATAAACATTTTTCCAAAGAAGACGTACACGTGGCCAACAGGCACATGAAAAGATGCTCCACATCACTAAGCAGCAGGGAAGTGCAAATCAAAACTCAATGAGATATCACTCCACACCAGTCAGATGGTTACTATCCAAAAGACAAGAAATAACAAGTATTGGCAAGGATGTGGAGAAAAGCAAACCTTCTACACTGTTGGTGGGAATGTAAAATAGTCCAACCACTATGGAAAGCAGTATGGAAGTAACTCAAAAAACTAAAAGTAGAAATATCAAATGACCCAGCAATTCCACTTTTGGAAATTTACTCAAACAAAACAAAATCACTGATTTGAAAAGATATATGCATCCCTGTGCTTATTGCTGCATTATTACCAAGATAATAGCCAAAGTATGGAAGCAAATAAAGTGTCCATCAATAGTACGTATATACAGAGAAGACAAGCAGTGATTCTATAGCATCTTACTACGCTGATGGGCACTGACTGTAATGGGGTATGTGGTGGGGACTTGATAATAGGGTAGTCTAGCAATGATAATGTTCATGTAATTATACATTAATGATAGCAAAATAAAAAATAGTACATATATATATAATGAAATATTATTCAGCCATAGAAAGGAAAGAAATCTTCCCCTGTGCAACAACATGGATGAACCTGTAGGGTATTATGCTAAGTGAAATAAGCCAGGCAGAGAAAGGTAAGTACTATATGATCTCACTTATATGTGAAATATAAAATAAAACAAAACAAATGAACAAAACAGAAATAAACTCATAGACACTGAGAAGTGACTGGTGGTTACCATGGGGGAGGGATTGAGGTATGGGTGAAATAGGTGAAGAGAATAAAGAGGCACAAAATCTCAATCATAATATAAATTAGTCATGGGGATGAAACTACAGCATAGAGAATATAGTCAGTAATATTGCAATATCTATATTGACAGTAACTACACTAGTTGGGGTGAGCATTCAATAATGTATATAACTGTCAAATCACTATTTTGTATACTTGAAACCAATATAATATTGTGTATCAACTATACTTCAATTAAAAAATGAAGAAAAATGAACAGAGCCTAAGAGATTCATGGGACATGAACAAGCAGACTAATATAAGCATTAGGCAAGTCCCAGCCAGAGGAGAGACAAAGGGCCAGAGAGTATATTTGAAGAAATAATGGCTGAAAACTTACCAAACTTGAGGAAATGTATGGATATAGATCCAAGAGGCTTAGTGAATTCCAAGTGGTATAAGCCCAAAGAGACTCAAACCCAAATAAATTATAATCAAACAGTTGAAAGCCAAAGATAAAGAGAGATTCTTGAAAACAGCAAAAGTGACTCATCACATACAAGAGATCTTCAGTAAGATTATCAATATATTTTTCAGCAGAAACTTTGCAGGCTAGAAGGCAATAGGATGACATATTTCAAATGGTGGGAGGGGAAAAAAAACCTGTCAACCAAGAATTCTATACCTGGCAAGACTGCCCATCAAAATAAGGGAGCAATTAAGATATTCTCAGACAAACAAAAGCTGAGGGAGTTCCCTGCCACTAGACCTGTCCTACAAGAAATTGTAAAGGGAGTCCTTCACATTGAAATGTAAAGGTACTAGAGACTAACTCAAAGCCACAGCAACATAAAAGTTTCTCTACTGCACATAAATACATAGACAAATATGAAAAATAGTATTGCCGTAATTTTAGTTTGTAACTCCAAATTTTATTTTCTACAGTATTTCAAAGTCATAGAAATAAAAATATAAATCTGTGTTAATGCATACACACTATGTAAGGGTTTAAACTGTAACACCAGTAACAACATAGGGTGAAGGGAGCAGAGCTGTAAAGGAGTAGAATTTTTGTATGTAATTGAAATTAAGTTGGTGTCAATTCAAGGTATATTGTCGTTACTCTATAGTGGTATACCTAATCCTCATGATAACCATAAAGAAAATACCTGTAGAATATAAAAAAAAGAAAATGAGAAGAGAATCATAATGTGTCACTACATAAAGTCAACTGAAAGGAAAGCAATAATGAAGGAGATGAGAAACAAGCTGTAAACATACAGAAAACACAAAGGCAAAAGTAGGTGCTTCCATTATCAATAATTACTTTAAAAGTCAATGGGTTAAGCTTCTTAATCAAAAGACATGGAATGGCAGAATGGATGAAAAAAAGCAAGAACCCAACTCTATTCTGTCTATAACAGATGCACTGAATGTCTAAGGATCATAGGTTGAAAATGAAAGGATGGAAAAAGATATGCCAAGAAAATAGTAACCAAAAGAGAGCAAGGGTGCTATAATATCAGACAAAATAGACTTTTAAAACTGTTACAAGAGACAAAGGAGGACATTATATAATAATAAAAGGTCAATTCACCAATAAGATATAACAATTATAGACGTATATTCACCATATATCAGAGCTCCAAAATATATGAAGCAAACACTGACAGAATTGAAGAGAGAAATATATAGCTCTGTAATAATAGTAGGAGACTTCAATACCCCAGTTCAATAATGGAGGGAACAGCCAGGCAGAAGTCCAATAAAGAAACAGGACTTGAGTAGACCATTTGGACCCAACAGACATACATATACAGATCATTCTACCTAAGAAGAGCAGAATATACATTTTTCTCAAGTGCACAAGGAATATTCTCTGGGAAAGACCATATATTAGGCCACAAAATAAGTCTTAATACATCTTAAAAGACTGAAATCATATGAAATATCTTTTCCAGTCACAATGGAATGAAACTAGAAATAAACAGCAGAAAGAAAACTGGAAATTTAAAAAATGTGTGGAAATTAAAACACTCTTAAACAACCGGTGGGTCAAGGAGGAAATCACAAGGGAAATTAGAAAATATCTGGAGGCAGTAGAGCAAAACTTACTAGATGCAGTGAAAGCAGTGCTAAGAAAGAAAATTATCATTAGAAAAGAGACAGATCTCAAAGCAACAATATAAGTTTATGCTTTAAGGAAGTAGAAGAAGAACAAGGCTAGCAGAAGAAATAGAATAGTAAACATTGTAGCAGAGATAAATAAAACAGAGAATAGAAAAACAATAGAGAACACCAACAAAGCCAAGTATTGGTTCTTATTAGGGACCATCAAAGTTGCCAAGCCTAACTATATTGATTAATGAGAGAAAGAGACAGAGAGAAGGATGATACAAGATTCAAACTGGGACACTACTACCAATTTTACAGAAATAAAAAAGTCCTATGAACAATTTTATGCCCGCAAACTGGATAACCAAATGAAATGGACAAATTCCTAGAAACACCCAACCATGAAGAAATAGAAAATCTGAATAGAGCCCTAACTAGGAAGGATATTGAATCAATAACCAAAAATCTCGAGGCAAAGAAAATACCAGGGACAGATGGATTTGCAGGTGAATTCTACCAAACATTTAAAGAAGAATGAACACGAATCATTCTCAAACCCTTCTAAAGGGCAGAACACCTCCAAACTTGTTCTATGAGGCCAGTGTTATCATACCAAAGCCAGAAGAAGACACAAGGAAAACTACAGACCAGTATCCCCTGTGAATATCAATACAAAAATCCTCAAAAAAAATTCACTAGGATGGCTGCTGTTATAAAAAAGAAAACACAAACCCAAACAGAAAGCAACAAGTGTTTTGAGGATGTGGGGAAATCACATGGGTTACTCCAACCTCTCCTTGCTTGGATGATTTCTGAAGAAAAATCCAGTGTAATTCTTATTCTTGGTATAGGTATGATGATTTTTCTCTGGCTTCTGTAAGGATTCAAATTTTTTGTCCTTGATTTTCTTCAGTTTGAATATGATATGCCTAAGCGTAGATTTTTTGGCATTTATTCTGCCTAGTGTTCTCTGAGTTTCTTGAATATGTGGTTTGAGAAATTGTTATATTTATTTCAAATATTTATTCTGTTCTTTTCTCCCTTCTCCTGTACATGGGAACATGTGTAATTCCCATTATACACATGTTACACCTTTTGTAGTTATCCCACAGTTCTTGAAAATTATGTTCCAGGGCTTTTTTCCCCTTTGTTTTTCAGTTTGGAAAGTTTCCACTGACACATCCTCAAGCTTACTGATTCTTTGCTCAGCTGTGTCCAGTCTACTAATGAACCCACCAAAGTCATCCTTCACTTTTCTATTGCAGTGCTTTTGATTTCAAGCATTTCCTTTATGATTCTTAGGATTCCCATTTCTGCTTATATTACGCATCTATTATTGCACGTTATCTACTTTTTCCACTAGAGTCCTTAGCTTATTAGTCAAAGTCATTTTTAAATTCCTGGTGTGATAATCCCAACATCCCTCTCATATCTCTGGTTCTGATGCTTGCTCTGTCTCATAAACTGTGTTCTTTGTCTTTTAGTATGCCTTGCAATCTTTTTGCTGAAAGTTGGATATGATGTACTGGGTAAAAAGGAGCTGGTTCCTGTAGAGGTTTCTCCTCATGGGTTTCTACTCTGATAAGTTGTGATATTCTATATCCACCTATCTGTCTTTCCTATCTTGGGGGCAGCAGTTTGCCTTGTGTTTTAGAAAAACCTGTTTTCCTTCTTCTATACAGGAAAAAATTCCTAGTGTTTCTTCCCTGTGAGTCTCCTTTACCACTCACACAAAACACTCACATTTCTAACACCAAATACGTGGCGGTTTTTCACTGCACCAAGCAATTCTCTGCAACTCCAGCTGAGTGTGCTATAATTTAACTCGATTCCGACACTATCTACCTGGAGATAGCATCAGATCCCACAAGTTGAGGGCTCAGTCCCACAAGAATGCTACCTGCCCCATACACACATATACACTTGAGATGCCAATCACAAGCCCTGTGCTTCTGGCCAAATGATTATAGATCAGATATTCCAATGACCCCCTCCTTGGGTGTGATTAATTTGCTAGAGCAGTTCACAGAATTCAGGGAAACTCTTGCTTATGTTAGCCAGTTTATTAAGGATATGGTAAAAAATACAGATGAAGAGATACACAGGGTGAGGACGGTAGGGTCCTGAGTGCAGAAACTTCTGCTCCTGTGGAGCGGGAATGTCTCACCCTCCTGGTGTGGATGTGTTTACCTACTTGGAAGCTCTCCAAACACTGTAATTTGGGGATTTTATGGAGGTTTAGGTATGATCAAATATCAACTCCATTTCCAGCCCCTCTCCCTCTCCAGAGAAGTGGGGAATAGGGCTGAAAATTCCAAGCTTCTGATCATGGATTAGTCTTTTTGGGGACCAGCCCCCATCTGGGAGCCATCCAGATGCTCACCCAGAGTCACCTGAATAGAACAAAATATGCTCCTGCTCTTATTGCTTAGGAATTTATAAGGGTTTTAGGAGCTCTGTATCAAAGACAGGGTCAAAGACAAATATTAAAACAAAAGGCACTCCTAGTTCTCTTATCACTGAGGAAATTACGAGAGCTTCAGGGGCTCTGTGCCAGGAATTTGGGGCAGAGACCAATATATATTTTCTATTATTTCAACCACTGTGACCTAACTTCTCTGATGGGTGTATTTTGATTTTCAGTTTGTTCATCTTTTTCCTTGCTGTTAGAATGGAATTACTGATTTCCAAGCCCCTCAGATGCCAGACTGGAAACCAGAACTCTCACCCTTTTATGTTTAATCTATCTGTGTCTTCTTCTTCAAAGTGGGTTTCTTGCAGGAACCATATAGTCAAGTCTTGCTTCTTTATCCAATCTGACAACTTCTGCCTTTTAAATGGAGTGTTTATGCCATAAGTGCTTATTGTGATCATCAGTATGGCTGGATTTTAATCTAACATCTTACTGCTTGTTTTCAGTTTGTCCCATCTGTTTTTTGTTTCTTTTTTCCTCTTTTCCTATCTTGGGTAAATTAGATTAATTGAACTTTGTATGATATAAAAATTTAAATAAACATGTTCTTGTTTTCCTCTACCTTCTTTAACATGTGGAATACATTTAGAATAGCTCTTTTAACATCCTTATCTGCCAGTCCCATTATCATTTCTGGTTCTATTTCTATTGACTGACTTTTTATGCTGGCTGTGGGTTGCATTTTTCTGTTTTTGTTTTTCTTTTTCCCATGAGGCAGTAGTCATCTGAAGATACTACCTGATGCCCCATGTATTAGGAGGCTTTTCCATCCTTGCTGGTGGGAACAGAAGCTTTCTGGCTTATGTAAGCTCAGGAGATTGTTCTACCTACTTGTTTTCAGTGTTTTTCTCCACAGCCTTAGTATTTTTTTCGCACACATGAGCATATGAGCACTCAGCCAAAGATTTTTTTTTTGTCTCCAAACTGCTTTATTGAATCAGTTTAATCTCAGTCAAAACTAATTTCAGCACATTTTTAACAGATCTCCGAGACTCTGCCTCTGTCCGCAGTCTCCTCTTCTTTGCTTTGTCCTCCCTGAACTCAGAACAGTGCCTCCTTCACACAGCAAGACCAGTGGTCTTTGTCTGAGTTTCCCATTCCTGGGCCGGGGCCTAGAAACTTTCTCCAGAAAGTGAGAAGAATTTACTGGGTTCACTTTGTTCCTTTCTCTTTTTCAGAATTGTTGTCCTGCACTCTCCATGTACAGTGTCTGAAAACTCATGTCATATATTTTGTCTAGTTATGTAGTGGCTTAAGGTGGAAAGATAAATGTAATTGCCATCTCTCCATCATGGGCAGGAGTGGAAGTTCCTATAATTTAAAGGTTACTTTATATATGTGATACTGTTCATTTATCCAGCCTCATTTCATTCAAGCCCTGTATCTTGTGGAGAATTAAGCAATGAATGAGTCTCCTTGAGAGAGCCTTGTACTGAGTCATTTTTCCAGTTCTGCCACTCGCTAGTTGTCATTTAATTCCTATGTGCCTTAGTTCCTCCTCTATAAAACTAGGGTAATACTAATATACCTTCCCTGCTTTCCTTGCAGGGTGCTTGAAAATGAAATCAAGTGTGATTTGTAAGAGTACTTTAAATTATGTTTTAAGTAAGCAAAAATACCTGTTGGAACAAGTAAACCAGTCTGGTTAGTACTGCTCCAAACATTGTGTTGACTAGATAGTATCAGGAGTGAGGGGATGACTGGTTAAAAGCCAGCTGAAGAAGGGTCTCAGGAACCATTGTCCCTGCCTGCATTTAAATAATTGCCAGAATATCCTCAACCACCCTCTCTAATAAAACTCTACAAATCCCAGTTCCAAATGTGGATCTGTAATGCGTTCAGCTGTTTTCAAATGCAATTCGGTATTCACACCCCATCCTATCCTTTAAATTATTTTATGGCCCTAAACACACTTTGTGCCCTAGCAGTCTCCATCTTAAAAATGAAATTACCATTAGTCTATTTCTATTATTTTCTTTGAGGGAGCTTTGAAAAACCTTTCAAGGAATGGCATTGTGTAACATGCATGGAAGGAAGGCAGAAAGGAGAGGGTAACACCCTTCTTTGCCTTGACATTGGCTTTGGGGTGGGAAGAGTGTTGTTACAAGTTTCTTAGTTACTTGTCAGTTTTAAACCTCCAGTGTCCTCACCGCCACTGTCTCACACACACACGTACCTCATGGAGGTTTTAAAACATGGCCACAATTCTGTGACACTCCTCATACTGAGTACTGGGGATCTGTGTTCCCTCCCTTTAAATCTGGCCAGATGTGTGACTGCTTTGAACCAATAGAGTATTGGTCAGTATGATGCCATGTGACTTCTGAGCCCAAGTCCTAAAATGCCATGCATCTTTTGATTTGTTTGTGAGAATGCTCATCCCTGGATTGAAATTGACATGTAAGAAGTCCATCTAATCTGAGGCCATCACGTTAAAAGGAAGCTAAAACAATATGGAAAAGCCATGGATACACTTCAGTTAACAGTCCCAGCTTAGCCCTGCCTTTGAGTGGCCCCAGCCCTGCTGTGCCAGACATACGGCTGAAGAGGTTTCCAGATGGTTCCAACTCCTGACCATTCAAGTTACCTTCAGCTGTGCATGTCTTTCCAGCTGTGACACAGCCATCACGAAGTAGACATCCTCACTGCACATTATCCAAATTCCAAATTCCTACACACAGCATCACTGAGCATAATAATAATGGTTGTTTGCACTGCTAAGTTTGGAGTGGTTTATGACACAACAATTAACACCTGGAGAATGTCTCTTCCCAGATCATGTCAGATGCTGGCAGAGATGCAGGGCAAATCGTTCGAGGATCAACATAGTGTAAGTGGGTACTGATGAAGGCATGTTTCCCAGGGAAGGCTTCATAAAGGGTTGTTGAAGACTGCTGAGACATCCCAACTTCCTGAATATAAATCCAGGAGCTGTTGAATGGAGTTTCTTCCCATGAGTTGCTGTGACCAACTCAGTCTAGTGCTGGTGTGAAATGAGGCTCCTGAAAGCAGCCCTCTTGTTTCCCAACTAGCCAGCCCACTGTTCCCCTCGGCCCCCCAGCCCCTGCCCTGCCCATCTTTCCCCTCTAATTGCCTGTTATGTGCAACACGTTACTTTAGGTTTGATAGTGTCAAAGATGAGTGTGCACTGACCATGTGTTTTATTGTCTGTATCTTGATGCTTTGACGTCTGGGGCCTTGCTAACTCTGGAGGGACGGCCCCTTCCAGGGCTAACCAATTCCCAGAGGTAGTAAGCAACTCACTTGCTAGTGTGCTTTTCAAATACAAACCCACACCCCAACCACCTCCTTTTGGAGCTCTTGTAACTCTCGGCTGTTATCCACATGCGCTAATCTCCCAAAAACCAGGTGGCTAGGGACACATAGTCCTATACCTCCGAGCTTACCCAAATTATTCAGACTAGGCAATCCCAAGCCTGTTTCCCCTCCCTCGCCCATTCCTTCCTGAGGAAACCGCAGCAGAGGCTCTTGCCCACAGCCTCCCCTCTGCCAGTACTCTCCCATGTGTCCCCCATGCGGTGGTGTGCCCCTCTCGGGAACTGGGAGTAGTTAGCTTCTCAGTGGCCATCGTCTCCTCATCTGCTGGTTTTACTATGTCTTACATTTCCTATTAATATACTATATTTTAAAACAGGATGATACTCAGTCCCGGTCCAAAGGGAACTTACAATTTAGTGGTGGTGGTGAGCCTTAAAATAGGAGGGAGGGCCAGTAACATTCTGTTTCCTGATCTGAGCACCACTTTCAAAAGGTGTGTTTGCTTTGTGAAATCTCACCATAGGGGCATGCATCTGTGCACTTCTCTGCAGGCGTGCTGTACTCCAATGAACATATTATTAAAGGACGAAACATAAAGTGATGGTAGTTGAAATCTATCCATCAAAATAATCTCATAAGCTAAACAAGTATGCTCGGCTTCTCACATCAGAATGGCCGGCTGATGACAGAGCTCTCCATGATGAGATCTCTATCAGGGCCGCCTCATCACGTCAACCATCCTGAGACTGTCTACCCAGAAATCAGACGTGTACAGGTAGCCTAGGAAGAGACTTGTTTTCCATTATTGTATTATTTATAGGTGGTTTCTAGTCCATTTCCCCCTCTTCTTCTAAGGCATTTGGAAAGAACAGGCAATAAGATAGAGATAGAAACCTTGAACCAGCAGTTAATTTGTTGGTTTTTCCATCTAAATCTGTGCAGAAGTTTAGCTTCCGACCAATTAAATAAAGATCACCTCAGTTCAGTAATCCAACACACACATTCCCTTACAGAAGGAAAACTGGTCATCATTCAGAGTGGGTGGGAGAAAATTACTGTAGAGAGGAATATGGTTTGGAACTTGCCTGGCCCCAGAAGCAAACAGAAATCCCTGAAGGAGTGGGAGCTCTTCTCAGTGGTACCCTCTAGGGTGCACACAGCACAGGCAAGCCGTTCATCTCACTGGGGGTCAGAGGTTCTCCCCTCGTGACTGATTAGGTGCCTCCTCAAATGTGCACAGCTGTTAGTGGCAGGTGCAACTGGACTCATGTTCTGACTTCAAGTCAGGGTCCTCCCCACCATTCACTAGGAGACACGACTGATCAGTGGAGCCTGCATGTGTAGAGGGGGGACTCTGTAGTCGCCACAAAATCTGGTCTGGGCAACACCGAGAGAACTTGTTTCCACACCTCGGGATGCTGTTACTAGTAAGTCCCTCTTCTGATGTTGTCAGGGGGTCTATACTACCCACATTCAGGAGCAATGTAGTCTGAAAACCCTATTCCTTTCCTCCTCATCCCTGTAGAAAAGCTGTTAGACGTAAGGTGCTGTGAAGCTCTGACCAGGTGTCCTTATGTCCTGCCTGCTCTAGTCCTCTCAGGTAAACCTACGGGTGTATCTTAATCCCCTTGAATCATTTTAGATTAGGGACCTTGAAGAATTCCTCCTAAAAGGCTATGAAGAGACTTTGGTGGTCGAAAAGAGAGGAACTCTTGAGTGTAGCTTCTTGGAGGGAAGTCAGGGCTTCTAGACGCTGGATCAGCCTGGAGGGGTGGGGTGAGAGGGCAGCGCCAAGCCTGGGCCAGGTCTCCTGGCTTCCCAGCATGCACCTCACCCGTGGCCAACAGGATTGTCCATTCGCTTTTCACATTTCCTTGAAACTCGAAGTGCCCTTCGGATGAGGAAATGTCAAAGGAACTTGAGGGGTTCAGACTAGAGAGAGCCCAAGAGACAGGGGGAGATGGTTAGAAGCCCTACTCTCTGGCCTGGGGCTCTGGTGAGGGTGGGGAGCTGGGAGCTGGCCCAGGGCAGCCCAGAACCAGGAGCAAAGGCAGGAGGGCAAGAGATGTGTGTTCAGGCATCTGCTCTGCCAGTTGCCGCTGTAGTCTAATCAAACTCACCTGGGATATGGCTTAATTCTACAGCTCAGGCTGCCCACTTCCCAGAAGGTTTGTGTGAAGAGGCAATGAATGTAGATAAATCAGTGTGAGCAAAGATAGTGGCGATGGTGATTTCTACCTACAGCCTGGTGTGAGCGTCAAACCGCACCGGCAAACACGTGCGCAGTCCATTGCAGAGAGAGGGCCTGGATCCGTGGCTCTGCGGTCCCAGTGCAGCCTTGGGTGCCAGGGCTGCTGTGAGTCGGCAGGGAATGCGTGCCGACTCCCCTCCTCCTTCTCCTTGAATGGTCAAAATTCTTCAGTTTGAAATAGAATAAGGAAAGCTCCTGGAGGGGAAAGTTTTGGAGGCCTGACCCTATTAATTTTATTTACATTTTCATCCATTCATAATTTTATAACATTTCACAGTTCTTTTGGGTATACGAGGCGCTCTTGCAAATAATATATCAGTAATCCTGTATTATCCACATTTTACAGGTGGGAAAACTGAGGCTGAGATCAGGTAAATGAACTAATATCTCCCCTCTAGTAAGTTGCATCCACTTAGGCTGGGGCGTGGTGGGGGGGGGGGCGGTTTGGACTCCAGTCCTGTGTTCCGGAAACGGACGTTCAGCGAACTGCAGAGCTAAAGGCAGATGGGATGGAGGAGGGAGATGGGAGAGGAGGGAGGAAAGGAGGAGGGGAGGGGAGGGAGGTAGGAAAGGACAAAAGGGCAAAGGAAAGAGCGAAGTCATTGAAGACGGCAGTGAGCACAGTACACTCAGTACGCACTGAAGGGTGAGGCTCCCACCGGTGTGCCGACAGGTCTGCTGCGTGGTGCACCCCAGGGGTCCACTGTACCCTGACTCGCCACCGGCGGGCCCGCTTCCCCGACTCTGCCCTCAAGTGTCTCTGGGAACCCCCATGCCATCCCATCTGGGACCCGGAACGGCAAACCTACGTCTTCTTGGTTCAGTTGCACGGAGCCCCGATCATGCTGTTCAGTCTCTGCACCCACCGCTGGGCCCAGTCCTGGCCCGTCGCGGGTGCCTCGAAGAGCGCCAGCCCTTCCCGCCCAGCCGTCTGAGCCCCCGGCTTCTCGGGTGCTTGGGCTCTACGAGAAGCTCCGAAAGGCTGAATGCCACAGTGAGGAGAGGGGCGGCAAGGTCACAAGGACCCCGCATTCCTTAGCGCTGCCCGCACCAGGGCACGCTTGCATCCAGTTGCCCCTGTGGTGAATCAATGCATGGTCGCAAACTGAGGAAGAAATGAAGGAAGCGAGCGAGCACCAGCGCCCGGGTTCCTCGGTGCAGATAGCTTACTCGCCCAGGGCGGCGCCCGTGCTCGTGATGCGGCCGTCAACGCCTAGGTCCTAGGCAACCCAGGTTCACCCGCTCTCTCCGAACGAAATGCAAGAAACTAAATAATTGGAAACAACAACACATATTCTCTCTGCCCCTGCCTCACTATTTTCTGCATTTTTGCCACCGGTGTCTGGAACGCAACTTGACCGCTCTGTGCTACCCGGGGCCAGCGTATCTTTACAACCTGGTGTCTGGGCGCCGCCCCACTGCGTGCGCGCTCGGCTCAGGAGAGCGCGGAGCTGGGGTAGGGTGCGGGGACGGGGGGACGCCAGAGATGCGGTCGGGAGTCGGGCGTCCACAGGCGGCAAGGGGCGCTGTCCTTTAAAGGCTGCTTAACCCTGCAGAGCACCTGCCGCCCGCGCCCTGCAGCGGCCGTGAAGTTATAAAGTGTTGGAGCCGTGTTTTTCCAGGGGACAGCGCTTGCCGACAAGTCCCCCTCGGTGACCCCTTCTCCCTCCCACTCCTCCCCAGTGAGTCCCGCCCGCCACAAACACACACACACACCGGGCCGGGAGCTGCCGTAGCTCCCTGACGTACCCAGAGCATTCTGCCTTGGGGATTTTTCTTGAGGAATTTCTGGCAGAAAGGACCAAGACGGGAAATGGCATAGGCTTCCCAGGGCAGGGAAGTCCGCCTAGACCACCAACACCTTCTCTCCGCAATTCCCCGCCCCAGTCCTGCTCCCCGCTCGGTTGCCGGCGCCAGCCAGCCCCGCCGCTTCACTCGGGGTCCAGGATGCTCTCCTGGCTGCGGGCCACCCGCTCGCCAGCCAACGCCCTGCCCCACAAGAGCTGGGAGAGGAGCGCACGGGCCTAGGGGGCTGCTGCTCCGTCCTGCTTGGAGGGGAGCGGAAAACGAAACAATCTATGCATAAAGCCTGTTCTCCGATGAAAATTATCTTGGCTCTAGGGGTTAAAATTGGGACTTAACGGTGAAGTTGCATTTCTCTACCCGCTTGTCGGGTCTTAGGGGTAGGGCCCGCCTGGGAATGCAGGTTGCACGCAAGGCTCCTGTGAACTCAGTCATTGCGCGCTGGGACAATGAAATCCGGGCTTATAATTTACGGGCTTAATGTCTTAGAGTTATAGTAACATCCATCGTGTACAAAGTTTGAGCTTTCACGTTCATCATCTTACCGAATCTTCACAACAGCCCCGTGAGATCAGCCTTATCGTCATCCTCATTTTAGGATCAGGAAAGGAGGCCTAGGGAGACGCCGGACTTGCGCAGAGTGAGGCATCAAGTAACCCGAACACCGAGGACGGGTCCTGCGTGCAGACCCCCTCCATCCTCCCACGACAATACTACCCCCTTTCAGGGTCACCTCGGCAGAGCCCTGCACAGGGTGGCGCTCAGTAAATATCTGTGGACCGAATTCCAGAATCTAGTCAAGCCTTATGGCTGCCATGTTTTATACAGTAAGGTATGTCTAAGTCTTATTCACTCACGCATTTTATTCATTCACTCATGCGGCAGTTCCTGAGCACCTACTCTGTGTGGGCGCTGAAGAGTCAAGGGAAAAACCCTAATCACTTGAAGCAGAGTGTGCGTGAGCTGCGGTCCGCCGCAGGGGTTTTGCGTCCACAAGGGAGGACCATGCGCAGCAATCCCACAGCCCTCCGGGTTGAACCCAGGCAGAGAACACGCAGCCCCATCCACCCTAGGATGTCAGGATAAGAGGGACTCAGGGAATCCCAGATGGTGCCCTGGCAGACGGGGAGGGGAGGGACGCAGGGACTCCATTCCCAGGGGCAGGACTGATGGGCCGAGTAAAAAAGAGAAAATACAACGAGAAGGGCTAGGGAAGATGAAAGAAGAGCTGGAGGGGCGGGAGCTGGACACCCGAGGGACACCCGAGACTGGGGGAGGGGCCTAAGGGTGGAAGAAGAGAGAAATCCGACGGCAGAGTGAATAAAGAAGAGCCGAGAACGCAGACAGGTCCTCACGAGATCCAGGAAGCTGCGGGGACGTCAAGGGGGCCTCGGGCTGCGCCGCGTGAACCCTGACGCGGGATCCAGTCCCAGCCCCTGCCAGCCTCTATGGCCACGGTTGGCTACTGGCGAGGGTATCGAAGCCCGGCTCATTTTAGAAAAGTAGTGGGTGTGTTCCCTTAAGAATGGTTTACAGGTTTCTTTGGAGGGATTCTCAGTCAATGTCTCTCGAATCCCGGCCATTTCCTGCGAAACCTGTCGGGCTTCGGTGCTCCGCAGGCTTCCAAGCGCGCGAGGAGTTGCTGGAGTCGGGCCCGGGGAGGCCGCGGCCAGTCGGGGCAAGGGGCGGGCGTCCGGTTCCCCGTCCGGGCGAGGTGAAAGCGGGCGGCGCCAGCGCCCCTGCTCCGCGCACCTGCGCCTGGAGCTGGTGGGCCGCGAGGCGGCCGGGCGTGGATCCCCCGGTGGGAGCCGGGAGGCGGGGCCGTGGGCCGGGGGCGGGCACGGGGAAGCGGCCCTCCCTCCCCTCTCCGCCTTCCGGCAGGTCGGCGCGGGGCCGCGCGGCCCGGGCGACGGGAGGGGGCCCGCGCGGAGACGGAGGGAGGGGCCGCGCCGCCTTCCAGAGTCATTGGAGGACGCGCAGCCCGAAGCTGATAAATAAGGGGCCGAGTCGCGGCTGACGGCCAAGTTGGGCGCCCAGACCCGAGCGAGGGCGCCAGGTCAGCACCGGCCCGGCGAGGCGAAGCGAGGCGACCCCCGTGCGGCCATGGCCTCGCTGCTGGGCGCTTACCCGTGGCCTGAGGGACTCGAGTGCCCGGCCCTGGAAGCCGAGCTGTCGGATGGGCTGTCTCCGCCGGCCGCCCCCCGCCCGCCGGGGGACAAGGGCTCGGAGAGCCGTATCCGGCGGCCCATGAACGCCTTCATGGTGTGGGCCAAGGACGAGAGGAAACGTCTGGCGGTGCAGAACCCGGACCTGCACAACGCCGAGCTCAGCAAGATGCTGGGTGAGTAAGCAGGCGGGCACGCCCCGGGGTCAGCCGGCTGGGGCAGCGGACAGAGGGGATGGGGCTAGCGGCTGGCGGCCGGGCGGGGGCCGGGGAGCGCGCAGAGCTTGGGGTGGTGGCGTATGGGTGCGCACGGGGAGCGCGGCCGCTCGCGGTGCCTGCTGGCCTGGGCATCTGTGCCCGCGTGGGTGGGCGCGCGGTGGCCGGCATTCAGGGCAGGGACACCTTGGTAGGGTCCAAAGTGAAACCTCGAGGCCCACCGGATGACCCGGGAGGGCCACTCGCCAGGACAGGGCCCCAGGGGACAGGCGGGGCCGGGTAGCTGCCAGGTCCGTTGTAGCCCAGCGAGGCGACCCGCGCGCCCAGACAGGCCGGGAGGGAAACACTGAGGCCGTTTGCTGGGAATTCCGAAGCGGGAAAAGCCACCATTCCCCGAACTTTACCACTGCACAATCACAGCGGGAGGACCTAACTATTATTAACGAATACTCGGAAGAGAGACCTGGTGTGAACGCGTCCCCAGTTTAACTATTAAACCAACATCAGGAAAAGTCTGTGCAAATAGACTCGATTTGTCAGCCTATTTCTCAGTAGTTAAGATTGTAGACAATTTGATTCCGATGCTTAGGGTGGCCAAGGAGGGTCTGTCCTGGAGCCTGGCAGCTTGCCCAGTGCTGCCCCGCGGTTCCAGCAGTGGCAGCCGGATGCGCTCGGGGACAGGCCCGACCGGAGGAGCCCAGAGAGAGGATGTGAGGGCACGTCCGAAAAACTGGAGTGGGTGTCCGGCTGCCTTATGTCTCCCACGTCTGGAGCTGAATGCTTCTCATGTCCGCCCTACTCCTCACCTCTCTGCCTGCGGAACTGGTGTTTATTCGCTTCAATCCGTAGAAACCTTTCAAAGCCCTTTGTGTGTGCAGCAGACACTGCACTGTGAGAAGGGCCAGTGTGTGGTCACCCCGGTTGTCCCGGACTACCCTAGTCTCAGCAGGCCCAGAATAGAGCTTTTCTCCTTTTTCTGTTGGAGCTCTGGGCTGGCCCTCTGTCAGAATGTGGAGTGAGGGCTGACCCCCACCTTTCTGCCCTCACAGGCTTACCGAGAGGGTCCCTCCTGTCTAGACACCAGTTCAAAGCCGCTGCACAGCCGGCTTCAAAGAGCCTCTACACAGCCCAGTCTCCTGGCTACTGTGCCCAAGGCTGAATTAGTGGGTCGGTGGCTTAGTGAGCCCTTCCTCCATAAAAAATATTAAAAATTATATTTTATACTGTGTTAGCATAAAAACAAATATATTAACATATGCAATAATAAAACATTTTCTTTGGCTTAAAAGTTCGTATTTTTCTTCAGCATTCTAAAGAAATGAAAACACTTATGTTTAGGATTGAGCTTACTGCTCTGCTCAAGCATGGCTCTTGTGACCAGGATAGAGCAGGGTTTCTGCTGCAGGCCCAGACCAGAGATGGGAGAGGAGCTTGAGCTGACCTAAGGAGCCTTGCAGGATTGGGGCTACCAGTTCCCAGGGAAGGGACAGGCAAAGGGACCTGGACAGACAAGGCCTCCCATGAGCGGATCCCTGCTGGTAGTTTGCATTTAGGCTTCCAGAGGTTATAGTTCGTTTTGCAGGAAAGACACTGATTCCTTCCTGCTTAACCACACAGCTCCTGGCACTGGGTGAGGGAAACCGACATGGTGGCGCTTTTTAAAATATGGACCTTCTACACCTCTTGATAGGGGGGGCAGCAGGATGATCTGCTTCCACCCCATGAACTTGCCCAGCCCTTTCCTTTCTCCCTATCAGCTTTCAATCACTAACATAAAAATCTTTGCCCAGTAGCACTATATTTTTCATATATTACAAATGAGAAAGCACATTAAGACAGTCATATATTTAGTGGCTTTTAAAACAAACATATTTTATTCACACTACAATGTCCAGGAACATTTAGGAACTAGAGTCACATTTTATATTCAGCCCACAGACAGGGTGTGGGGTGTGTCTGGATCTTGTCCTCTTGCGACAACTTTGTGGCCTCAGCCACAGGCTGGGAACTGTTGGCCAACCCTAAATCTGGAGTTCCTAACACTTTGCCCTTCTAAGTGACAGCTAATTATATTGATGACTCTATCAGAATAGTCATCAACTTTCATCCCCATGGTAGAATGCCTATAATAACTGCCCTACTTCAGCATCTTTGAGGGCCCAGCGTGCAGAGCCAGCCAGCTGTACACAAGGCTCCACTTGGCCCAGCACAGAGCACTCGGGTGGGAGATGGGCCCCTTTCCTTACAGGACTCAGCCGTAGGGCTCACCCCCTGGGCTAGTAGGTCTCAAACTTCAGGATACACTAGAGTCTACAGGGAAACTTGTCAAAGTTGCAGAACCCCTAGTCCAGCCTAGTAGGAAACAGTCTAAGGGATCTGGAAGCAGCCTTCAGAAAACCTGCAGCCAGAGGGATGTGCAGTGTCTGAGAGATGAATGAGACATGCGAAAACAATTTGCAAAATAACACACAAGCAGGTAAAGACAAAATACAAGGGAATCTAGCATTTTTCAGAGAAGTGGGATACAAGGGGAGGTTGCTTCTTTAAGAGAGGGTTTTGAGTTGGGCAGTAGCAGAATGTATTTTATAGTGAGGAAAATAGAGTGCCAGGGAAGCTGACGAATTTGCTTCTGCATAGAGGCAATGGCTATGCAGGTGCCACCTGTCTTAAGTAGATGGCTGGAAGCCACAGCTGTGTGTGTGGGGGGGGGGGGGTGAGGGTGCATGCACACATGCGTGCTTGGTGTGCGCAGATGCTAGCATTCTGGCCTTGCTCAGGTCTTCATACAGCAGCGGCCTCTGACCGTCAGATGTGAAGGATAATGGTCTGTTACCCCACGCAAGGTCCTGTATATGAAACAACTGACCAAGCCTGAGTCTCCACACAAGAAGGCATGTGAGATTGGTGCCACAAATGTCGTAATATCACTTCCTAAGGGACAATCAACAAAGCCAAAGCGTTTCATTAACATGCACGAATGATTAGAATTGGCCCTCCAGAGGTAACAAAAGCCCAAATCAGTGTTGGAGTCCTTATATATTTTTGCCCTGTGGCTGATGTTGGGTGCGGTGAGCCTTTCTCAGCGAATCTCACATTGTTTACATGATCACTTTATCTAGGGATTTTTATGAGACGTGTCGGGAAGGTGTGCGTCGTAGGCACGGATGGTTTTGCGGGATGCTAGCGGGAGTGGTTGTTTTGGCCTCACGGATTATGCCGGGTCTGGGCTGGGGAAGGGTGCCGGGAGGGCGGTGTCCTTTGGGGCGGGTCGCGGGCGGGCTGGGGGACAGCGCTGGACAGTGTGTGTGTGGGCGAGAGGGACGCTTGGAGGCAGGAGAGGCTGAGACAGGTGCGGCGCCGGTGCTGACAGTGCCCTGTATGACTTGTGTGAGCAGGAAAGTCGTGGAAGGCGCTGACGCTGTCGCAGAAGAGGCCCTACGTGGACGAGGCGGAGCGGCTGCGCCTGCAGCACATGCAAGACTACCCCAACTACAAGTACCGCCCTCGCAGGAAGAAGCAGGCCAAGCGCCTCTGCAAGCGCGTGGACCCCGGCTTCCTGCTGAGCTCCCTGTCCCGGGACCAGAACGCCCTGCCCGAGAAGCGCGGCGGCCGCGGGGCGCTGGGCGAGAAGGAGGACGGGGGTGAGTACTCGCCGGGCTCCGCGCTGCCCAGCCTGCGCGGCTGCTACCACGAGGGGCCGGCTGGCGGCTGCGGCACCCCTGGCAGCGTGGACGCCTACCCGTATGGGCTGCCCACGCCCCCGGAAATGTCGCCCCTGGACGTGCTGGAGCCGGAGCAGGCCTTCTTCTCCTCCCCATGCCAGGAGGAGCACGCGCACTCCCGCCGCGTCCCCCACCTGCCCGCGCCCGCGTACTCACCGGAGTACGCCCCCAGCCCTCTGCACTGCGGCCACCCTCTGGGCTCCTTGGCGCTCGGCCAGTCCCCGAGCGTCTCTATGATGGCCACTGTACCCGGCTGTCCCCCGTCGCCTGCCTATTACTCCCGTGCCACCTACCACCCTCTCCACTCCAACCTCCACGCCCACCTGGGCCAGCTCTCCCCGCCTCCCGAGCACCCGGGCTTTGATGCACTGGATCAGCTGAGCCAGGTGGAACTCCTGGGGGACATGGATCGAAATGAGTTCGACCAGTATTTGAACACTCCTGGCCACCCAGACTCTGTAGCAGGGACCGTGGCCCTCAGTGGGCATGCCTCGGTCTCCCAGGTGACACCGACGGGCCCCACAGAGACCAGCCTCATCTCAGTGCTGGCTGATGCCACAGCCACGTATTACAACAGCTACAGCGTGTCCTAGGGCCGGGGCCGCCGCCCTCTCCGCCCCGCGCACGGACAGAGCGGACGCGACCGCGCAGAGCTGCGGCTCCCGCCGCCCCCCGGCGGGCAGGCCTGGACTGCCGCTGGCGCCCGGGCTCTGCGATCCGCCCGGGCCCCTCCCCTGAAGGGGGCTGTGCCGATCCCAGCGCCCCCTCCACTCCCTCCAGCCTGCATTTTGAGTATTTTCCTTCAAATGAGTTTTCATTGGCTGCACTTGGGAATAAGGCGAGGTAGGTGCTGAAAGGTGCTGTTTCCCGGTAGCTTTTTCACTGACCTCTCCTCCCTGTTCCCATCACAGAGACAAATGTGTAAAAAGCCCAGCAGTATTCCCACCTCTTTCGATAATGACACAGCCGCAGGGGTAGAGCCCTGCTGATGTTTGGGTCCATTAGGTGAGGCGAGCCTTGGGCTGGGATCCCAGGCCAGTTCTGCTTCAGAGGGCTGGTGAACCCCCACTGGCGTCTCTTCTCCCATAAGCCCCTTACCCCCATCTGTAAAGTCAAGGACAGACTTGACATCAAAGTTTCCCTCTCTGCTCCAGGGTTTTCTGTTGTAGGATTCTTTCAAAGCTAACTAAAAGGAAAATGAAGTTTGAGTCATTAGTAGGCTCATTAACAGGCCACCAGGTGACAATTCTATGTGCACAGGCCAAGAACATGGGGCTTTCTGCACTGCACTGCCTTCCAAAATGATCCTAGTCTTCCAAAAGGACTCTTTTCCAATTTGAGAATAAGCAGTCATTGTGATCTGGGAAATTAACCACTAGGGTTGACTGCATCACTGAAAATGAGATTGAATTCAAGCCTGTTTTTTTTTTTTTTAGGTAAGTTCTTTTTTTTTATTAAACATGTATTTCAAGAGATACACACAGCCTGAATGTATACAGTCAGTGTGTGTGACACACACAACACACACACCTTCATGAACACCCTTAGATGCATGTCTGGCAGCCTAAGGCAGACACTCTTGTTGATGTTGGCATCTTTTGGTCAACTCCCTGTTCCTAACGCCACAAAGAGCAGGGAACCGAAAAAGAATTTCAACAAAGCAGCACCACTTACCTTCTATCTAGATGTGCTGATTTCTTGAGCAAGATTTCAGCACACTCTGCAGATACAGAAGGAACCTCCTTCCTGCCATCTCTGTATCCCTTTTCTGAGATCTCTTTCTCTCTCCTTCCTGGCTCTGCTTCCACCTCTGAGTTGCCACTAATTCAAAGGCGCCCTGACCTCAAACTCTGAAGCATGATACTTATGGCTGAGACAGGAATTGGTTCTTCTCGCCAGCCAGCTGGTTCTTTGGTAACATCTTCAGCCAACACTTCAAAACAAGTTCCTCATTTGTTCTATTATGTTCCAGAGAACAGAAACACCCTGGGATTCAGAAAGTTTCTGAGCCCTGACCCTACCTGGAAAACATCCCCATCCTTCTCCTAAGCCTCCTTTGAAGGAACCTACCGAGCAGTGGGCTAAAAGACAGTTGTTTTTCTTTTGATCTCAGCATATTATTGCCTGTATAAGTGTTTTATATATTCTCCTATTACTTTCACCTTATATTTTGTATTGTTGAAAGATTTTTTTTCCTTCCAAGGAGTCCTATTGTAAATCACTTATAAGATATAATTAATCTTTATGCTATTACTGTATGTGACATTTGGTAATAAATAGTAAATCATTGCCAATATGATTGACTGGTGCAGTCCAGAATGTGCATTAATGATCTTGTAAAATATTATCACAGACATTAAGCTAAACTGTTCCATTTCTTTTTTGTAAGAACTACACAGGCTTTGGAGCAGTTGTAGATATTGGTTTTTCTAAAATATTTAATTTAAATAAATGTTTTTGTACCGTGACCATTCTATCGTTTGACATACGGTTTTGCAAAAAGAAAGTTTCCAAGTGAGGCATAGAAAACAAGCCCAGTGATACCTACGTTGGTCAAAGTGTTGTCTACACCAACTTTTTATTTGATAAAGTTATCTTGTAGGGGTGGTTTATTTTATGAGTTATGATAAAGAGATAAAGCCTAATATTACATATTGAAGGTGGTGTTATCATTAATGTTGAAAGAAAAAACCAGCCCATAGTCTGTCTACAGAACAATGTTCTCTTTGGGATGACTTCACCCTTAGAAGGGAACATGGTGATTGTCAGCCTGTCTCAAGATAGGAAGGAAGTTCTACCTAATTTTTTGCTTATTTAAGGCTATCACATTTTTTCTCTTCTTGAAATAATCTTGAAAAACCCTCAGATGTCCCACTTGACTGCACATTTATGAATGTGGTATAACAAGACATGGTGGGCTCGCAAAACCCAACGGAATGCTGTGGAGAGGGCAGGGGAGCTCATGGATCAGTGATTAAAGGAGGATGTTGTGAGGTTCAGGATTAAACTCCCAACCAAAACTGCCTGGAAAAAACTGATGATTACTAAGCCCCTTGCAGGCCACCCGTGTCTGGCTTCTCTCTGGCAGGAAGCAGTTGTGACTTGTTGAAGTCAAGGGCAGCCTTGTGTTCTTCCAGGCCCTCTGGGCCAAGGAGTAGGTCTGGGAAGGCCCAGATGGGCATATGTTCATCCAATTTTGATCATAATCTGTAGTCATTACTTTAATAGCACTTTATAGGTGTAGGAAGATTTACAGCAAGTTTTATGGGCTATTTCTCATCCACAGCCCCGGGGGGGCCGTCACCCAGCCACCCCACTGCGCAGCCGGCACACTGAGGCCCAGGGTGGGAGATGGTGCCATGCCGTCCACCCCTCTCAGCCGGTGGAGGCCGGGGGTCCAGCTCTTCATCAGGTACATTTGTCAGCAGTGTCAGCCAAACAGCCCCATGGCTCAAGGCTTTGTGCCTTTTTCAGCACTTCACCGCGCGTGAATTACAGGTTCCTACTGTTCACTGCCCAGGGAAAAACAGAACGAACTGGGGAGGAAATTAGCTAAGATCCGAATCCCTCTGTGCCGGCCCCCCGCTGTGCTGGCTGCAGGGTCGTCAGCCAGCTGGAGGACTTGACAGGCAGTGTCTGCCCAGGAGAGGGGCCCTCCCACTGCCAAACGGGCATATTTCCTTCCAGGACACACTGCAGGGTGGGGGCGTTGTCCCTGCCTCTGGAAGGGCAGGAAGCAGGCTACCGCACTGCTCTTTCACTTTTGCTCAGCTATGAAACAGTGATGCACAGAAGCCAGGGCTATTTTAGAGTTCTTGGTGATCGTTCTGGGTACCCAATTGCCCCTGGTGACAGAGCCCTTTTTGCTTTGGCTGATGAAAATTGATGGATATGCACAGTTACTCGTTGTTTTTCTAAAATGTAGGTGTTACCATTTCAGCGTTTTCCGTAAGGTCCTGCACCTGCTCGTGGCCCACGCACCCAGGGTGGGCGCAGAGGTGGGTTTGTGTGAAGCCAGGGGGTTCATGCATCCATGTGCCTCACCTGTAAAGGATCCTGGGGGGGACTCTGACAATGTATTCACATGACCAGCTCCAGTGCCCCAGTTGTACAGGCTTCAGGACCCACAGCACCTGGCCTGTCCCCATGTGAATGGCCTTATGGCCAACCTTCTTCTTTCCAGAAGCCTCTCCCATCACCTCTTGCACCCCACCATGGTGTACCTACTACACAGAAAAGCTACTTTACTCTGAAAATGCTTTCCTTCCCCATAATCCTGTGTTTTTCCCAATGCTATTCCCCAACTGGGGAGACCCTCACTCCTCTCAGCTGTCTGATGACATCCCACTCACTGTCCAAATCCGGCTTGGGTGCCTCATTCTGTCCAGCAGAGAGGGGGTCACTCTTCCCTGAGCTCCTGCAGGGCTCGAGCAGACACTGGTCACGGCACTTGGCTGTCCCCAGGTGCTGGAATTATCAACCAGGAGCATCCTCCCCAGCAGGACAGACAGAGCAGCTTCTCAAAAATAAATGAATAAAGTAAATACAGGAGATGTCCTGTAGGTGTTCCAGTTAATATTGGTGGTAAAGACTTGAGACCTCTAGGTCCTTTATTTTCACACCCATCTCTCTGGAAACCAAGACCCTGGTGCCTTGTGTGTGTAGTTCTCAGGGCTCTGAGGCTCACGGCTGTTCACCCTCACCTGCTAGAGTGTAGCCTGGAGTAAACAGGTCGGGAGAGAGACACAAGAATCCCAGAGGGGAATCTCCCTCCCATCCCATTTTAGAGTTGCAGATGAGAGCTGAGGACAGATGATCTGTAACCTTTATACCCGCCTACCTTTCCTGTTGAAAAGTCTGTGTTCTTTATTTCATCCCAGTGAAAGGGATTTGGAAGGAAGGCAGGGAGGTAGGAAGAAAGGAAGGTAAGAAGAAAAGAAGGGAGAAAAGAAACCTATATTTATCCAACTATCTATCTACCTATCATCTATCTATCTATCATCTGTCTGTCTATCTATCTATCTATCTATCTATCTATCTATCTATCTATCTATCTATCTATCTATCATCTGTCTATCTATCTACCTATCTAATCTATATCATCTATTTATCTACCATCTATCTATTTACCTATCTATCATCTATCTACATCATCCTCATCTATCTATAGCTATCCACCCATTCACTTCCCACCTCACCCACCCATCTATCATCTTTCTACTCATCCATCTACCCATCTATTATCTGTTTCTGTCTATCTATCCATTTATCTATTTATCAATCATCTATCTGTATATCTAACTGGACTATCATCTATTGATATTTTCATTCTCAAAAGAGACACCATCTTTGTAGAAAGTTTAGAAAAAAATATCATGGAGAAAAAAAGTCCTTTCAGACTTTTTTGTCTAGTTCTACATACATATATATACATCTTGTATGATTAAACATCTTTATTCACTAATATTAAATAAACATTTTCCTATGTCATTAAACTTTATCTTTCTGCAAAAGATGTTTTCTTTCCAGTTGAGAAACCAATGTGCAAAAATTTTGGAAACCAGAAAAATTACCCACCCACTCCACAACCTTGACATAACTATTTTCAACATACTCATTGTATACTGGTCTCTCCAGTCTCATGCTCACGTGGTGTGATCACACTGTAGGTATAGATACCATTGGTATTTGGCTTTATCCTCTCCACATTCTGTAACAGAAGTTTTACCACATTGACAGCTGTCTTCATATTTTTCATTTTTGATGATGGCACAGTACTTCAATGCGTTAGTGTAGCTCAGTGTGTCCCACCATCCCCTTGCTATTAGGTAACTAAATTGTTCCATTCTTTGCCATGTAAATAACACTGCCATGAACATCTACGTGTTTATGCCCTTGGCTAGACTCCCTGCAGGGTTATCATCAGGTCTAAGCATATGAACACGTTTCTCAGTTTTGCTTCAAACAACTTGTTGGTTGGTTTTCTCAGAAAGTCTGTTATAGTTGGCTGGCCTTTTTCTTGATTGAAAGAATTAAAATAACTGACTTAAATCTCACCATGCTCAATTACGTCACTCATCATGGGGGCTTTGTCTTCCTGAGAACCTATCGTGTGCTTGCTGCTGGCTTCCATGGGCACGCTGTGAGTGTTCCTTTCCCCAGGTGCCACAGTGGGTGGCGCACCCTTCCCTGAGCACCAGCCTTTGGTGTGGGGGCAAGGCTTGTTCTGTCGGTTAGCAGGGCAGCTGGAGCTGTTCTCCAGAGTCCTCCAGAGCACACCATCAGTGCCGCTGGTCGCTCACAGGGCACTCAGAGCTCTACACACTGTGGGGGAGCGTCTGGGAAGAGCTGAGGCCTGGGGTCGAGGGGTCTGACCTTATCTCCAGCTGGGTTTTGGATCAAGCGACCTGTTCCCTCACCTCAGGAGACAGTGAGTTCGTAGGCACTTAAATGTAAAGCTTTATATGAATGTATGGAATAGCTGTTGTTTATTTTCGATTTCTTTAAGCAATTTAGATTTCCTCTAGGCCTGGAGGCTGTGTTGAGTAACTCTCATACTGGGATTGACGGCACTGGAGAAACGGAGAAACGGACCTCTGCAATATACTGGAGGGAGTCCGAGAGGACTCTCTCGGTGTCCTCCGTGCGGTGCTGCATTGAGATTGAAAGAGCCCATCGGGGTCATTCGGCCCATTCTCCTGTCTCTGCTGGGGACTGCCTCGTAGCCGTTCTTGGAGGATGGCTTTCTATTTGATTAGAGCATCCTCTAGCAAAATGGATTTCTTTCTCTACAAGCTCATCTAACAAGTTCCATCATCAGAGTGCTTTCTTTTACTCGGCTCAGCTCCCTCCTGCTCTAGTCTAAGTCCACGTCCACTAGATGTCACCTGTGAGGTGCACAATGTGCCCCCACCTTGCCCAGGTGGTCCTCGGCCCCGAAGGCCAGTGGTCATTCCCTTTCCTCTCTGTTAGGGACCCTGTTTGGGGCCTGGCAGGGGTTGTGGTTTTCCCCAGACCCTCTCTCAGGTCTGCATTCCCCCCAATCAGAGGCGACTGTTGTAGGGACTTGGGAGGGGGAGAGAAGAGGCAGGCCCTGTTACGCATAAGGTGAGCAAGGAAGGGGGGGATTTCACCAGGGAGTGGGAGAGTCTCCTGTGGGCACTGCTAGAATGTTCTGCATGTAGGCAGCGGGTGTAGTCAATGGTCAGAAGTTTACACCGCTGGGCCAAGTGGGGGGTCTCCGGCCCTGCTCATTGTCCTTCCTCTAGTCTCTCACCTCCCATCCAGCCAAGGGGCTGCGGGGTGAGGGGCACAGGCCTGGGACAAGCAAGAGGCGCTTAAAACAAGAAAAATCTTCCACTGGATTCTGGGGGAAAAAAAATCAGTCAATTTTGATTAATGAAACGTCTTTGCAGCCTCCAGGGCCCTCAGGGTGCCGGCTACTGTGTCTCCAAGGTTCTGATGGGGAGAGCTGAGAAGCGGGGCTGTGACTTCCGCGGAGGAGAGGCTGTGCGGAAGGGGAAGGGGACCGAAGGCGCCCACTTGCCCCTGCCCTGTCTCCCCACACTGGTTTGTTCTCATGTCAGAGAATCCCAGACAGCTGCCTAGCTCCTTTCTTCTGATCCTCACAAGTCTTATAACTTTCTTTTTCTTGATTCCCTTTTCTGAAAAACAGAAGCACCAGCTCCCACTCTTAGGGGGCTGTGAAAGTCAGGGAACGTGCGGAACATCCTGCCACAGTGAGTACAGTGATCCGTCCTGACGGTGACCATCAGGTAACCAGGGGTGTCCTAGTGTAAACAGAGCAGTCACCCTTGTCCTGGAAGGAACATGGAGTTGGAATGAAGCGATTCTTTCCCAGCTCTGTGACCTTGAAAAAAATCACTGGAGGTCAGAGCTGGCAGGAATTATTGTTATCATGCTGTTTAACCCCAGACTGGATGAAAAAGGAAATGGAGGCCCAGAGAGGTCAGGGGATTTGCCTGAGAGCCAGCATCTGAGAACAGAAGCCGGGGACCCCCAGGGCCCCCAGGACTGAGGCAGCCAGTCTTCCTTAGCAGCACCCGCCAAGAAGGGGACCAGGCAGGGCTGCAGGAGAGGGCCCCCCATGCCTCTCTCTCTGCTGCACCAGGGCTCTCAGCAGGGCAGGGGCCCGAGGCACAGGCTCAGGGCCATGGGGTGATGAGGAAAAGGGGTCCTGGGAACGCAGCTGAGCGGGGAGACTGGAGCCCGGTGGGTTCCCAAGAGGCTTCTTCTTGGGCTTCCTGCAGCCCAGCTGGTCCTGGGGGTGCTGGCCCAGGAAAGGGAGGCTTGGAATGAGCCTCTCAGAGGATGGAGAGCCCGGGTGGACTCCTGCAGGAGTCAGCACCCTGCCCTAGGGTTCCCAGACCTTTCCAGAAGCACATGGTGGCTTCTGAGGGCAATGGAAAGGCACAGAGAGGCCCACCCAGACTTCCCTGTGGCCCTTAGTTGTGTTTCTGCCACGCCTGCCTGCCCCGCCCTGGGCCCAGGCTACAGGGGCTCAGAAGGGCGCAGGTGGTCAGGGTGGCAGGGGGCTGGGAGGCCCAGGTCCCTGGGCAGAGCTCCAAGGGCGACAGACCCCATGAAGGGACATCTGCCTCCCCTGTAGCTGGAGACAAGAGGAGGGTGAAGGTGGCAGGAGGCGCCCCAGGGGCGGAGGAGCGGCCCGGCCGCTGAGTGTTTTCCTGCTCGTGGGAGCTGCTGTGACCAGGAGGAGGATGTGGCCGGAGCCCAGTGTTTCCTGCCTGATAAGCCAGCCCCTCCCCGGGAGCCCCGGCCAGGCCTACCTTTGCGCCTAGAGCTCTGCCCAGGGAGGGGCTGGCTGAGGAGGAAAATCACTTCTGCAGATTAGCTCACCCTGGCTGAGCTTCTTCCCCCGCCCCTGTCCCCGCAGCGGCCGCAGGAAACAGGGCTGGGCCAGCGCACCCAGAGGTCCCCACCTTCAGGACACTCGGGCCCCAGGCCCAGCGACCCCAGCTTGTCTCGGGTCCCCACCATCCCTGCCCCCAAGAGCGGAAGCCTTCTTGCTCCAAAGTCAACCGTTTCCAAGGAAGGCAGTGACTGCAGACCTTTTATGTGGCTGTCAGATCGGTGCCTGGACTCCGGGCCTAGAAAATGGGACCCTTTATTCCTGGTCAGACGGCGCACCAGCCCCGCCCGCCTGGCCAGTGGTCTGCAGAGGGCAGAGGACGGTGGGCTTGGAAGGCCAATGCCAGGCTGGCCTAGAGGAAGGGCAGGGGCTGGCCCCCCGGGACAGGCTGTGTGACTTGACCCTTGCTGGGGGTGCCCCCATCTGTGATTGGACAGGGCGAGCCACTGGGGGGCCAAGAGCCCCTCTGCCTCCCAGCATTCATGATCAACGACTCAGGTGCTGGACTCGGGTGCTCCTAGGAGCAGCAGGGACATGGCCACCCCGGGCAGGGTTGGGGACCCTGAAGGCAGCCCACCCACACAAAGGGAGCGGAGAGGGAGCACCGCCCAGCACGGAGCCCTCCGCTCCTCTCCCCTTGGGGAGACCGTCCTCTCCTGGTTTCCCACCACTGCCCCACTCTCGGGCCTGTCTCCTCCCTGGAGGCCAGGAGGCCCTGACTCTAGGTTGGGGGCAAGGGCTGTGCGTAGGACCCCCAGGTAGGGAAGTGTTTCTCAGAGAACATGGTTTCAAAATTAGGACAGAGTCCCAGACAGGGAAGGGGGCTGCTCACAGACGTGACCCCCACCAGCACCAGGGGCGCCCCTGCCACAGCACGGCCCTCCACGGCCCACCACCCCGGGCCTTCCTCCCCCAGACTGTGGGCGTCTCGCCTTCCCCACAGCCCAGACCTGCTGCCCAACCTCTGGCAAAGGCCCCCGTCCGCCCACTGGGAAGCGGGTTCTTGGTGATGAAAGTGTACACGGAGTATTCAGCACCCAGCACAGCGGAGCACACGCTCGTCCTGGAGAAAACACTTGCCGAGGTGTTGACAGTGTTTGTGTGACACCCATGGAGGTGAGTAGGCGGCATCTTTGCCCCTCACCTCTGGGCCCACACTGTCACTTACAAAGCACTTTCACGTTTGGTCTGTCATGTGATCATCACCGCTAGTCCCCTGCAGTTGCCATTATGCCCCTGCACAGACAGCGGAGCTGGGGCCCGGGGGGCGCAAAGTGCCGAGTAGGATCAGTAGCTGGTAAGCAGAGGCGGGGCCCCCCACCCATGGCGCAGGAGACAAACCTGCCCTCCCCGTTCCTGCCCAGGGGGAGGGGCCGTCTCTGGGCCTGCTCCGGGGTGGGCATCCGCCTAACCACAGCAGGGCCTGCACAGCTGAGCGGAAGGTCACGAAGTCCCTGAAGGCACGGGACCATCGGAGCTGACCGTGCTGCACAGCGCTCCCTGTCTGGGGCTCTCCTAGTCATGGGAGACCGGGAGGTGAGGGGGGGGCAAGGGAAGAAGAAAGATTGGGGTCCAGGCCTTTTCATTTTATGCATTGCCATTCATCTGTCCATCTGCTGTGTGACCTGGGGCAAGTCACTTTCCCTCTACAGGCCTCTGTAAATTAGGAGCACCTGATAGTTTCTAAGGGCTAGCATGCCCTGGTTCTCTGAGCCTGGGAAAAGGGAACAGGAAAAGAGAAGAGATGCCCTCTGCCCCTGCTCCTGGCCCCTAGGGAGGAGCCCCCAGGCAGAGCAGGAGCTGCCCACATCTGTGTTGTGGCTCCCACATGCGGGTCCTGAACACCTCCCAGGGCATCAGCCACTCCTGGCTCGGCTGCTCTGGGCCGCTGCCAGGCTTTCACCAGCCCAAGGCACGAGGCCCCCAGACACCTGGCCTGGTCCCACTCCCATGCATCGCCAGGCCCCAGCCCCACCTCCCTGGAACTCTGCCCCACCTGGCCCACATCACCTGATCTCTCTACGGCTCCACACAGTGTGTTGCGCCGGACAGGATGGGGCAAGAGGCCTCTACCATCTGAGCCCAGCCCGGCAGGTTCTCACATAACCCTGACACCCAGGAGCGCCCTTCCTGTCAGACAGGAACTGGCATAAAGGGCTGCAGTTGGTCTCCTGAGGAGAGCTAGGGCCTCCCTGACTCCATCCTCCCAACCCCACAGCGGCTATCTACTCCAGGCCCTCACCACAGTGACTCATTGGCTGTCACCTCAAGCCTCTCCCCCTCTCCAGCTAGAGGTTCCAAAAGGTCTGGAAATGGTACACTTTTGCTTCAGCTTTTGACCACCTAGTATTGCCAACAAGGTGAAACTCAAACCTCTCAGTGAGACCGCCAGGTCCCAACTCACCGGCTGGCCTCTCTCCCCTCACTCACTCCCCACAGCACACTGTGTTCTTGGCACAGCAAGTTTCCAGATAGGATGTGTTTCCTTATACCCCAGTGCCTTTGCACAGGCTCTTCCCTCAGGCTGGAATGCAGTTCCTCACATCTTCAGTCTGTGGATTCCTACTCACGTCTCAGGATGCAGCTCAAATGTTCCCCCTCTCAGAAGGCCTTTTCCACCCACTCTGCCCCGTCTGGCCTGCCCTCTCCTGGTTCCCAACCCCAGTGAGTTTGCCCTATTTCTGCATATTCCCAGAAGCTTCTCACACAGCACTTACAGTGTGGTGAGGCAGTCTCCCTGTTTTCAAGCCTCTATCCTCCCACCAGTGTGGGGATGTATTTACCTGGGAAAGGCATCTCATTTATCTTTGATTCCATGGGACCTGCTTCATGCCAGGCACATAGTAGATGTCCAATCAATATCTGTTGGATGATAGAATAGCTACGCAGAACTTAAACACCTGCTGGTCCAACTCTTGTTCAGTGTTTGATCTTAGACAAGTCACGACATTTTTCTGTGACTTGGTTTTTCTATCTGTGAGTTGGTACTGGCTTATACTGAGAGCTTTCAGATCATGGCGACAAATAGAAGCAGTGGGAACAGTCCAGGAGATGCCCAGTTCCTAATGCAATCACCTTTTGATGATCCCAGGAAAAATTTTTTTCTGTGTGGCTCTCTGCCCCCTCCTATCTTGTGTCCTTACCGTATCCTCGGCCATCAGTCAGGAATGAAAATTATTTGTAACACTGTCCCTACCAGAGCTGATTAGGAAGAAAATTTGTGCTGCATGTGGGGAGATGATACAAACACATGCTTTTGTACACATATGTGTCTCACACACACACACACACACTCGCCGTGACTTTCCAAGGCCTGATGTAAAAGACATTGGATATTTTGCTCTCCATGTGACCCCAGATGCAGGGGGCCGACACTAAGGGTTAGTGTTAGGATCTATCACAGTAAGGAGTTGGCCGCAGAATCTATAGTAATAAGGATGGTAAGTTCTCTTTGGAAGTAAGTTTAGCTCTTTGCTAAGTTCCTTTTCCAGGCTTAATTAAAAATCCTTTTATTATTTCCTTTATTAAGCATGTTATGTAGGTATGTATGGAGAACTTGGAAGCATAGAGACGCAAGAGCAGAGAGAGGGAGACAGAGAGAGAGAGAGAGATCCCCTGTAATCTCACCATGCAAGAATACCTAACATTTTGTTGTATTTCTTCTAGACTACTTTTTCTAAATGTATATGTGTGCTAGCATGAATACTTTTTAACTTTCTTTTAGAATATTGGGATTACCTGGTTTTATAAACCTGCTTTTTAAAAAACCAACCACGTAGCCTGCATGGGCTCCTGCATCAATGCAGGCCTCCTAACGGGCAGTGGACATGCTGTGTGCGCGTTTTGGGGAATCCCTTATCCGTTCCCAGTGTTACCAGATCCCACCAAGGCCAGCAGTTTGCTGGAGAAACCAGAGTCGCCCTGGCGAGTATCTATCTCTTTTGCTAGAGAGCAATTCACCTGCTCGTCACCCCTGGTGGGCAAAGGTCACAATCCTGACATTTCGGGGTTTCTCAGCTTTCATCTGAGCCCCATTTCCAGAAGCACAGCCACCCCCAGGACTCCCTCCTGTACGCATTCCCATCACCCAAGAAGTGCGCGGAGCTTTCTTTCCAGTGGTGTGTGCTGTGACAATAAGGAGACATTGTTTTCACTTTCTATGGGTGGGTTATATTTTTCCATTGACTGTCAGGTTTCAAATGCCATGTTCCCTGCTCTCCCTTATTATCCAAGCCCCCTCACCATCCAACCAGCTGCTGGTGAAAAGCCCCCTGGGCAGAGGGAGTGCAGGCCCAGATCTGGCGAGGGACGCAGGGATGCCCGCTTTCAATGCCGGGTGCCTGGGAGGGAAGTGACTTATCTGAGGGCTGCTCAGTGAGTCAGCAGCTTGGCCCGGCTGCCTGGAGAGTGCTGGGAATCAGCCCCAGGCCCAGGGCTGCCAGGCCTCTGCCTCTGACGTGCATTGTCTTGCTCAGGGCGGAAACCTCTCTTCCTGGGAAGGAGGGGCAAAGGCCCTGGGGTGCCCCTAGGCCTGGAGATGCCTCCTTCTGCTAGAAACTGCAAAGGGGGCTTTTGGGTGGTATTTTCCTGTGTGTGTCTCCTCTGTCCAGCCAGACCATGACTGTGCAGGACGTGGTCTTCCTGTCTCCTGTACCTTTCCAGGTTGAACCCCTTCCAGCTCCCTGCTGCTGGGGAGAGAAAGTGTGCACAGAGGGCAGAGTTCTCAGCCCTTCCACTTGCTAGCTGTGACCCCTGTGGTGACTCATGTCATTTCCTCAGGTTCCTCGGCTGGAAGAATGGGGTTATGGAGACCCCCTCACAAGGAGGATAGGTGAATCGAAATCCCATGCTGTCATCAACTGACTCAAAGCAAGCACTTGAGAAGTGGGTATTTCCCTCTTGCCTCAGTCTGTCACTGCCCACCTGGGAGTAGCAGTGGCTCCCACCCCGAGAACACATCCGGGTGGGCTGTGCAAAGGCAGCTTCAGGAGAGACTCCCTGCTTCCCCCTTTTGAATGTGGCATGCAGAAGCCCCCCGGCCTTCCTACGCAGCCATTCCACCAGCCTGCCACCTCCGCTGCTTCTTCCCAGCCGAGCCTTTGGCGCTCCAGCGGCTCAGATGCCCTGCCCTGTCCTCCCTCTCTCTGAGGCCTTCTCCCCGCAAGGCCTGCCCTCCGGTGCCCTCCCAGCCCGAGGCCTGCCTCTGCCATGCCTGGTGTGCCCCTGCGTGCCTGTTGGCCTTGTCACACACTGTCCTACGGACTGAGTAAGACTTGTGTCTGGCCTCTCCTCTAGAGCGAACCTCCTAGAGGGGCGAAATCTAGTCACGGTGACGGCTGATTTTAGGGAAAAGGGCAGGCAGGTAAGGTTAGTTCAGACGAGCCTGGGTTTGGATCCCAGCAGGTCACTTATTAGCTCTGGAAGAGGTGGGTGCCTGCGAACCTCAATTTCCCCATATGGAAAATGGGGATAATGAAATAAAGTGCCTGGCAGTGGATAGGCACTCGGTATTAAGTTAGAGACGACTTCTATTGTGCTTTTTTGGCATTGTCCTCTGTGCTTTGCACATGCCAGGGGTTCCACAGATACTCGCGACATGAGTGGTAGCCAGTGTGACTGGCCAGGCCGCACGGCTGGGACAGGCACACACGTGCAGCAGGCAAGCTGCCCTCAGAGGCCGTCTTAGCTCCAGCCTGAGCCCCTCCCCGTGTGGACCCCCTCAGCCCCTCCACAGGCTCCGCCCCCCCGCTCAGTGGCGGAGACTCTCAGGAGCTGCGCACAGACAAGGAGAGCGGCCAGAAGGGACCCAGGGGCGGAGTCTCCCGCGGGGAAGGCAGCCCTCCCTGCACTCCTGCAGCCGACGGCAGCTGCCTGTGGGCAAAGCTCAGTGCTGCACATTCGAGCCTCGGCTCAGTGCGTGCCTGCCAGCGTCCAGCACGGCGGCCTTGGGCAAATCCCTCCCTCGTGCTGGATTCGCCTTCAAGCGGACTACCTCTAGGAGCCCTTGAGCTGTCACATTCCCATGACTCTGAGTGCAAACAACCTTTCAATTTCAAATAAATCAGTATCAAGGTAATATTTATTCTGAAATGTCTGGTCGAGGGACAGTGGCTGTATGGATGGGGAGGAGATTACTCTTGGGCAATGGCTGGTAGCAGCAGTCAGAGGTATGTCTGTTTTCCCACTCCCTCAATTCTGGGCTAGATGCAATGCTGCTTTGACCAACAGAATACAGTGGAAGTGGTGCTCTACCGGTTCCCTTCATTTCAAGAAGGCTGCCGGCTTCCCCCGCCCCCTGCTTGGAACCCGGCTGCCATGTTGTGAGGAAGCCCAAGCAGCCACGAGGAGGGGCCCATGCCGAGGAGAATCAGGGCTGCGGATCGACGGTCTCGGCTGAGCTCCCAGTCACCAACTAGCACCGAGTTGCCGGCCATGGAGGTCAGGTATCTTGGAAGAGGGTCCTCAGCCCTGCTTGAGCTGTCCTGGCTGAGGCCACGAGGAACAGAGACGAGCTATCCACATGAACCTTGCCCAGACTGCACAACCATCACTGTCGTTTTGAGCCACTGAATTTGGGAATAATTTGTTATACAGCTACAGATAACTAAGACAGAGCTAGTGCTGGTATACAGGACCCACAGACGAAGACATGCCTCAGCCTACATTCCTCTCAAAAACAGAACCTAACACAAAGGTCTCTTTACAGCATATAGCTTTTTTTAGGACATGATCTCAGAGAGCAGGGATGGACACTAAGGAGAGGAAGACACAGAAGGAAGAAAAGCCAATACAAGGGGTGACCCTGAGTTGCCCACCCCTGTAGGCAACAGGTGCTTGATCCCACTGAGACCTTCTGAGGAGCCCTATAGACTGGGTCTCAGAACTGTGTGCCCGAGAGGCGCAAGGGCAGCATTTAGCCAGGGGCTTCCACCTCCCGTTGGCCAGCTGTTCCATGGGATGTTAAGTCTCCTGCACTTCCGGGTCATGCATGTGTAAATGCCACTCGGATTCCTGATGGTGTCCCATACTGTGACAGCGAAGTGCAGAGAAGTCCCCAGGCAGGAACTGGAGACATTTGGCTATGCTGGAGATGAGCCTTTGTCAGCACGAAGTAGACAAGATCTGTATACATCGGTTTTCTGTAGCCTTCACTTGAATCAAAGATAAGGTCAAGAGAGTGGGAGAAGGCCCACAGAAAGTGTTCAGGGAGACATGGACCTTTGAGGAGCTGGCCATCTAGTGCCCCTTCTCAGCACACGGGCAGTGGCTACTCCAGGAAGCTGTCAGGCTGCCTCGGCTGTGCCTGAAGGCTGGAGTCCATTCTGGGCTTTGAGTCTCAAACCTGAGCAACTTCCTGGTTCACAGTTAAAAAGTGAGTCTCCTCTGGGCACTGAAGATGTCCAGCTGGGATCGTCCTCGAGACAATACCCACTGACCAAGTGAGTTTCTCTTGAAGAGTCTTGAGCAGTGCTACCAACCCAGCTCTCACCAATAATTCTATCCTTCTGCTAGAGAAGGTCCAAAGCCTTTGGGCACCTGTCTGGCCTAAACCATTCACCAAAGATGTTAGAGGCATTTTCAGTCCTCCAGAAGAAAACACCTGAGGCTGGTTCACATAAAGGCTTTGGAAAATTTTGAGCCGTGCCACTTTCTCTGCTGCAGGGGCCATGGAGGTAGTATTTCCAGATTCTGCTGGAAAGCTGAAACCTGCAGGAAGGACAATCTCTTGAAAAACTCTTCTGGGATGATGGGGCCCAGAAAACATAGTCTTAGTGTATCAGGTTCACAGACTATGTTCCTGCTCTCCCTCTGGCCCAGGTGCCTTGGGACGCCCCGACATGGCTGGGAGTCATGTCGCCATGTTCTGAGAATATCGGAGAAAGAAGGGGCCTCATAGAGGGTGCAGAGCTTACCCTGCTCCTCATTTCAAAAATGTGGGCACTGGGAATGGCCTCTGTTTTCTCAACCTTTTGAAGAGATAAAAAGAACTTTACTTAAAATGTCAGAAAGCCCTTTGGGTTCTTTGGAGGACATTTTAAAGCACACTGTGAGGAGTTACAATTAGAAAACATTGATGGTTGGCAGAAGTTTGGACTTAATGCATTTTGGGCAGACCCCCTACTGAATAAGCAGGATATGATGACACTGCTGTGGGGTAGATATTTTCTGATGAGGGAACAATACTGGTAAATTCTGTCTAGTGTTGCTCAGATCTTCCATTCGACACTGTGTGTGCGAGTTCCCAGAGGAGAGGGTCTGTCCCCTGGGTCCTGATAGTCTCCCATCTAAGAGGAGATGCTGTGGGGTCATTCAGAGTCCGGGTCAAAAAGGGTGGCTTAATCCCAGGAGCCACAGCACATGTGGGCAGGGTGGTGATCCTGGCTACGGGGACTGTGCCCCTTGAGGTCGTGGGTGAGATTAGGCCTCTGATCTAGAGGGTAGACGTTCTGGTTGTTTCTGTCTGGCTTCACCTCCTGTCAAGTTGACCTTGAGCAATCTGAGCCTCAGTTTCCCCATCCATCTTAAGGGAAGCATTCCCTGCCCTTCCTGTCTTCCTGACCTCAGTCAGATAATGGGTGTGTGCATGCTGGCTCAAACCCCTGGTGGAGCTGCCTCTGGGGTGATCGGATTAAACAGCAATCTCTCAATCAATCTGTCCTCTTTTCTGTTTCCCTTTGCATGTTGTCTTCCTTCTCTCACAGCCGTAAGCTTCTCCGGCCTCCCAGGATCCATGGAGCCTCACAGCCAAGAGGAAGTGAACCCTGCCAGCTCTGAGTAGAAAAATCCCCAAATCGAACACCATGGCTGGGGGTGTGGGGTATGGTCCAATCGGTCCACCTTGGGTCACTGACCGCACCTAGTCCACTCACTGGCCAAGAGCAGTAGAGGACTATGATTGGGCGAGTTGAGGAATGCACTCATTCTTTGGCCAGGGAGGGAGGCCCTGGGCCTGGGAGCCTGCGTCAGAACCACGTGATTGGGGCAGGAGGTAGAGAATGGTTCTTCAAAGGAGCTGTTGATCTGGGCAGTCAGCGCTGCAAATGCCCACTGAGATGTGGGGCTATAGGTGGCAGACACCTGTAAGGCATCATCAGCATTCCTGTTGTTAGTCCTGTACCTGCGTTTCTGTGAGGAGGAACATGCCCTGGGGCCCTGCTCCTCTCTGAGCACCCTGGCCAAGAAGGGCGGGCATTTGATTTCTTATCCATCACTGAAAATTCCAATGTCTTATAGCTAAAACAAGTCTCCCATTTAAAACATAGAACACAGGATAAATGCCCTTAAAGTGCTTCTCCCCATCATGGTTCTCCTTTTCTACTCCATCCCTGCAGCCACTCTGGGCTGAACAATGCTCTCGAGTCTGTGTTCATGCCATGTGCCTAACCATGTGAAGGTCTAAGAAGAAACAAGAGAGGCACAATGGTTCCTGGCTCTCAGAGGAGTTGCAAGGTAGCAGGCAGGACAGCTGACGAATGAGCAACAGCAGAGCGAAGGGGTAAGTGCTCAGGACTGTAAGGCAGAGGAGAGAGGAAAGGCACTCGGAGGCCCAGGGTGCCTGATCTAGGGAAAGAAGGGCCCTGCTTTGTGTAGTGTTCCTCCCCACCTTCTGCCATTGCCAGACCACCAACCCCTGAAAGGCAGTAAAACGTGGGGGCAAAGTGTATGAGCTCTGTCTAGACTGCCTGGTATTATCTAATCCAGGCCCATCAGTTTTCTCATCTGTAAAATGGGGATGATAATACTAGTATCTACATAGGATTGTCATGAAATAAAATATGTTATTGTGTATCATGTGCTTATAAGAGTGCCTGGGACACAGTATGTGTTCACCTCGTATAGCTTGGTAGCAGGTGTTATGTCAAATATTTACTTGTTCATCTATGCTCTCTCTCTCTCATTCCCCACCAGATCATAAACTTCCAAGGCAGGGACTTTTTTTACTGTTTGGTGCACTATTCTCGGGGCTCAGAATAGCTGCTGGCCCACAGTGAGCGCTTATTAAATATTTGTGTATTGCATACCTGATAGCTAATATTATGCTTGGCTTGAGTTATTTTACTAGCTTTCTTCCTGGTCTCCCTTCTTCTAGCCTATGTCCAATATATTTTGCTTCCCTGCTAAAACATTTCAAAATGTCTCTTTTCCATGAGTCAAGAGTCCACACTCCCTAGCCCTTTTCTTTGTAATTGGCCCTCCAGCTTGCCAATTCTCTTGCCCTGATATCTGCCCACCTGCCGCAGCCTGGTTGCTGTCCTGACTCCTGCCCTCCCCTATGCCCCCCTCCATTAGAATCCTAATTATCTTCAAAGGTCCATTTCCCATTGTCCTTCATTTGAGCATCTCTCCTATAATAGGTAATTCTCCCATTGTGCCTCTATTTTAGCATCTGTCTCCTCCCTCGTACAAGTATTAGCTGTGTGCACATCGGCCTCCTCTTTAAGACTGTAAGCTCATTTAGGACACCGATGTGTCTGTTTCATGTCTTTATATACACGAGCTATCTCAGTGTCTGGCATATAATGGGCACTTAATATGTGCCTGTTGGACAGCATCAGCAGTGAAATTTCTGACACCCCAAAGTTATTTGAATTATACACCTGCTTATGGCCTTCCTACCATGTGTCCCAGTCAGTGAGCCTTGACTATTTAATTGCTTGTTCACGTCCTGCATTAGAATGTGAGCTCCTCAAAGATGGGGACCTTGTCTATCTTGTTTACTTTTCAGTCCCTAGGGTCTGACAGCGCCTGGTACAGACAAGTGGTCAAGGAATGTTTGTGAGCTGAATGAATGGATGCCAACTGGCTCTGAAGCAGAACGTCTTTGTGGAAGGAGGCCGGCTCTGTTATTCTGAGTTGCTCTTCACTCTCTCCCATCCCTCCTCCATCTTCATTTCTACTTTTCGACCCTAATGGTTCAAGTCTGACTTAAGTATGCCCAACAACTAATTCTAGGTACATTTCTGCTCCATAGTTGTTTTTTTTTAATTTAGTGATACCATTGTTTTTATCAGCATTTATATATTTAAGGTAATATTATCACCTCAAAAACAAGTACATTTATCTTTCATGTTAAACTTTTATCAAGTGAATTTCCAGTAGCATTTACAATGTTGAGAGATACTTTGTTTGGGAAGAATGGATTTCCAAAGCTTTCCTTTGATTGCCTGAATAGATGGAAAATGGAAACTTATTGGAATTGACTGCTTTTTTTCCTACTGATGCATCTGACTACACTAATACGAATTTAACCACATGTGAACCTCTTCCCTTAGCAGTACTATCAAAAAAAAACAGCTCTCACTTCACTCTTACCATTTTACAAGAGAATGTGGAATTGACAAATGTACTAGGCAGGCTTCTCCAGAAAAACACAACCAATAGGATATCAATATAAATATGATTTTGTAAATATAATCTTTAATATAATATTTTACGTGCATGTGTGTATTTAAAGAACCATGGTTGGCTCTCATGTTATGAAGGTTGGCAAGTCCAAAATTTTCAGAACGAATGTCTTCCATTTGAGTCCAGCATCTGGGAGGTTGCTATAAAGCAGGAAGAGCTGATGTCCCATGTCAAAGGGCAGGAAGAATTCTCTCCTACTTGGGGGAGGTTCGTGTTTTGTTTTAGTTGCATCTTCAACTGATTGGGTGAGGCCCACCCACACTCTGGAGAGCAATCTGCTTTGTTTAGTCTCTCCATTCAAATACTGATCTCACCCCAAAACACCCTCACAGAAATACCCAGGAAAATGGTGACCAGGATTCTAGACAGCCCTAAGTTACCAGTGACCTTTGAGGTAGATGTTGATGCTTCTTGAGCAGACTTGTGCCTTGGTTTTTTTATAATCAGTGACATCACTAAGGTTCTCAGGGTGGATGGTGAAGGCAGAAAACAGTTTTTGCTCTTATTACAATTTCATCATTGACTTTCTTGAAAAAGAGAAAGTCGGGTTACTTACATTTTCATTACTCATGCACTTTCCTTTTTTGTTGGACTCCTTGCTACTGAGGGTTTCTTGAAAAATGAAAACGCAGACACAGACACTACGACAGCTGCAGGTTTATACCACACAGTAAGTGGTAAAGGCGTTGCAGTGAAGCTGCCCTGCCTGCTGTCTGTGAAGCCGTCAGCAAGTCCTGCCCTCGAGCTTTGGCACTAGACCCCTACCTGTCACTCCCACCTTCCCTGGCCCCCAGGGTCTGGTGGCCTGGTGGCTTCATGCATCTCACATGCAGGGGTACAACTGGCAGAAGTGGCCACACTGAGTCCGTCTCAGCACCATCCCAGCTGCTTGGGTCTGGGTGCATGTCAGCGTCTCAGGGAGCCGCATGCTCAGAAAGGAGGGGCACACCCCCCCTCATCATCTTCTGGATTTCACCTTGAGTTTAGGTGAAAACTCACTCACTGCCCACGTGACACACGCTAAGAAATGCAGTCATGGCAGAAGCTGAAAGCACAAATGGAGGGGCACCCATCCCGTCCTGGTTTCTCCATTAGATAATGACAAAACAGGCAGGACGACAGGGTAACAGGAGTCAACCAGGGTGATCCTGGATGAACCAGAACGTGTGGCCCCTCCCCTGGGGGCACTTCATCCTAGGGCCCTAAGGAATGCTCCCATCTTAGCTGGCTTCAGGGAAGTTCTCAGTTTGGGGTGTCCACACCTGGGGGTGTAAGCGTCCAGGCCTTGCACCTGCATGGGGCGCAGGTGGGAACTCAGCCCACCCACAGAAGTCTTGGATCCTCCATGAGATGCGGCAGGAGGCTGCTTGGGGCTGCTTCCTCAGGCAGGCGAAAGGAAGGGCTTTTCCCAGCAGGACCACCACTCTCTGTTCGTGCCTTACTGGAGAAAGCCCAGTTTTAGCTCCCATGGTCTACAAGGCTGGAGGCCTCCACTCCCGTCTCAGAGGAGGCCTTGCATTCATTTGTCACGGTGCTGCCCTCCTCATTTCTGGTCCCTATAACATCCCCATTCCCACCTCTTTCATAAAAGTGACTCAGCTACGCACAAAAGGGCAAGGTACCAAGCTCTGTGACCAGGACGGCTGTGTGGTTGGGAAGGAGCTGAAGAAGGAAGGCAGCTGCTCAGGCTGATTTCCCACACTTCCAGAGGCCACTTGGCCTGCTCTTGGGCTGGAAGGACCCTGGGGCTTGGGAGGGTGTCCCTCATCCCTCATCCCCTTGACACCAAGCCCCCTGCCACCTCTGCCTGTCCTTGAGCAGATGACACCAAATGACTGTGGAAGTCAGCTGGGTGTGAGGGAGTTTGTCTCCCTTGCTAAACGGGGAGATTGATCTTGAGGGCAGAGACTGCCAGCCCAGGGCTGAGCCCGGTCGGGGCTCCAAAGGGCATATTGGGGCGGGATGGACAGCTACTCATCCCACAGTAGTGCCTACAAGTCACCTCTGCCCTTGGCAGGAAGAGGAGGGCTCTACCCCCGAGAAGTTTGATGAATTTCCTTACACCTCTTTGGACAGAGGAAGGAGGTTCCAGGATTTAAATTTTTCATTCTTTCCTCCTTTACTCCTCAGACATTTTTAACATCTGTACCTCCTGTGTGGCTGAAATCCTAGCTCTGAGCCCAACCCTTCCAGGTTAGGGCAAAGAGTCCACCAGCTGCAGGCTGGCCATGGACACAAGGCTGCAGGACCCACCTCCTCCACCCTGTTGCCCCTGCAGCACCCACCCCCTTGCTGGCAGCTGGCTGTGCTGGGGGTGATCCAGCTTCCCTGGGGGCTCACAGGGTGCCCAGTGAGGAGCTCCCAAAGGTCCAGGTCCAGTGGGAAGGATGCATTAGTAGGCCACGGATCATGGCTCAGGGCCTGAAAGGGGTCAAACCCCTGGGCCCTTGGCAGAGCAAGGCTGGGACAGAGGTGGGGATGTGGGTGTGGATGGGACAGTTGAACCTCCCTCAGCTCAGGAGGAAGGCAAGGAAGAGGGAGCTGTTAACCCTTTCATAGTTAACTGACCCAGCCCAGGGCCTCCCAGGGCTCCCGATGCCTTCTGCACACTATGGTGGTGCTCTCAGCCCAGATGGTGCCTGGGCTGGCCAGGGCAATTCTCTCCTGCTCCAGCATAGCAGGCCTCCAACAGATGGCTGGGGCTGGGGCAACACCACGTCTCTTCCATGTCCCCGCAAATATACACACACTCGCAGGCAAACATGTGTGCATACATGTGTGCATGCACGCATACTCCTCCCCCAACCAACCAGACAGGCTGCAGGGGTGTTTTGGGATCCCAGTCAGGCCTGGACAGGATAGGATGGCAGCTCTCACACTTTCCCCTGGGCCATAGCTGTTTCAGCCACCCAGCAGATGGGAATGTTAAAAAGTGTTTGTGAAATGAAGGATGAATACGTGAATGAATGAAGAATTTAAGAAAAACCCGGAACCTCCTCCTTCTTGTCCAAAGAGGTATTGGAAAGCTTACCATACTTCTCAGATATACCACGTGCTGTCTGTGGCATCAAGCAGAATGGCCTTCCCAGGGAGGCCACCTTCCCAGCCAAGGGTCTCCTCCCTCCTGGGCTTGGCTCAGAGGGCTCCAGGGCCAGTGACAGGACCTCTCTGGGGCTCCCTTTCTCTACCCAAATTCAGCCTGGCCGCCGAAAGCAGGCTGACTTTGCCTGGAAGCACAGAGAACCAGGCACTCCTCAGGCGGCCAGACCCAGAAAGCAGCTGTGGCGTGGACAGGTGTGCATGCAAGACATGGGCACGAGGGACAGGGGTGCTGCACAGGGCCCCCTGCAGGCATGAGCCAGGGGCATGAGACGCCAACAGAGGCGGGCAGAGCAAGTCGCCAGCCTGGAAGAGGCAGCGAGGGGTGATGCCCTTTCTGCCCCAATCTTGGGGTCCGGAGTCACCTGTCAATTATGAGGCTGTGATAAGCCAACAATGTCAGGATTTGAGCAGCTCTTTGCACGAGGCACAGTGCTGCAGGGGAAAGTGCAGAAGTAAGAGTCTGGAGGCCTGAGCTCTAGTTCTGACTCTTTCACGGCTTCACTGTTTGACTTTGAAGTAGGGACTTGACCTCCTTGAACCTTCATGCCCCAGAAAACTGGGAATAGCTGACCTAGCTTTGCCTCTCTCCCAGGAGGTTAGCATGGAAGAGGGATCTTAGACACAGCCAGCAATGCCCCACTTGACAGAAGAGGGGCTGGGGCTCAGAGATGGAAGGGACAGGGGCGAGGTCATACAGCAGCCCAGGGGCACAGCTGCGATCAAAGCCAGGTGTCTGACCCCTAGGAGTCATTCCCTGGGCCCTCTTTCCCTGCCTTCATCTGAACAGCCTATGTTCTCACAGAAGGAAGAGTTTTCTGGAGGCATGCAGCTCTAGCTCCTCCAGCATAGAGACCAGATGTGCATAGCAGGATGCATGCCGTCAACCCTGTTGAGCAAATCACAGAATGGAAACAGAATCCCAGGACCCGTTCTCCCCAGGCCAGCCACAGAGCCACTGTGTGGGCTCGAAGTCCCTCCAGGTGGCTGGGTCCCCTTCCGCTCACTGCTCAGCCCCATGGCGCTGGCTCTGTCTTCAGGCCTAAGCTCAGACTTGGCCGCAGGTGACATTCGCCTGCCCACCGAGCACGAAGCTCTGTGCTTAGCGGAGAAAGACAGCCTTCGCCCACCGTGCAAGGAAAATCCATTTGGGTTGGATTTTCAGGTGGGAGAAGATGGTTTCCGGAAGGAAGGGAAGGAAAATACGATGAGTGTTGTTTTGTTTCTTTTAATTGCTAGAAACCTCTGGTGAACCGGGGGCTCAGCATATCACATGATACTTTCCTAACTGGCAATGGTTCTTCCTCAGCCAGAATCTTTGCACCAGGGACACCAGAGGCCGTCTACTTCCTCTTGGCTTTCGCTTTCTTTCCTTTGTTTGTCTTGTGGGACTTGAGAGCTTCATCGTGGCCGGGCTGGCCAGTGATGGAGACGGGGAAAGGAATGGGGGTGCTGAGGGTCAGAGTCTTCTTCTGAAGCTTCAGGTCCAAAATATCAAAAGCCACCTGTATCTCATACTGCAGCAGCTCCTTCAGGCACTCCATCTGGGCGTGAATGGCCTCGTCGATGAGATTCTCTGACTCCTGGAAGAAATGGAATGTGGCTAGTGAACAGGGCTCCTGGGAAGGCTCAGGCCGTCTGCACACAGAGTCCCTCTATCTGATTCTCAACCCAGCCACTTCCGTTTCCACGTGCTGGGACCTCCCATGTCCCCCTCCAGGTCTTGGGTCCACCCTGCTCCACCCTGCTCTGTGCCCTGGAAGGCTGACTTGTAAGGGCTGCATCAGGCGGCCTTGACCTCTGGCTTTTGGTGGAGTTCAGCCAAAGGGAGGCCCTGGCAGGGGATCTTGGGTGGAAGGAGAATGAAGTCTCTCATCGTCCCCCCAGCCAGCTGCAGGCTGGCCACGGCTATGACCCTCCTCCTGCCCCGTGGCCCTTTCTGAAAGCTCTCTTTGTGAGTGCCAGCGATGGCTATTTCCTTCTCCCTCCACCTGCTGTGGCCGTCACCTGTTTGAGTGTGTCTTTTATTGCTGACATTGTTCTGAGCTCATGGGCCTTGTTTTCTGGTCAGTGCAAGCTCCGTTTGGAAATGCATCTCTTCCTTCCCCTCCTGCCCTTGGCCCTTTCTTACATCTCAAAGTTCTAGGCCTCATGGGAGGGAACAGGGGAAATAGCTCTGAGAGTGAGTATATCCCCCAGTCAGGCAGCCGCAGGAAGAATGGAAACTTAGCCACCGTCTGCCATGTTAAACAGGAGACCCCGTCTTTCACCTCAACCAGGATATGACATCACAGAATCCTGGTGACACGGACCATGTCACTGTGTTCCTCCAAGTTCCCTGCCCCAGCAACCAAACAGCAGAGGAGAATTCATGCTATATTATGTCACTTAAAAGCTCATGCAAAATCTTATATTAGCCCCAGGATGGCTCCTTGTCTTTTTCTCTGTAACAATAATGTTCTTCCTCTAAGTCCTTGGGGAGGATTGTGCACCCAGAGCATGCACCATGTCTGTTCTACAGTGATGGTGTCCCCAGCTCAGGCACACCACCAGGGACACACAGCAGAGGGGACGCTTGCCCACAAGTTCCCCCAGGCAGGGACCAGCAACGAAGCAATGGCGTCCTGCAGGGAGCAGGGGCTGGGTGGGGAGCAGGGGCGGGAGGGGAGGCAGCCCCTGCCCCCCGTGGCCTTGACCGCATGAGCTGGAGCAAAGCCCTGAGGTGGGTGGAGACAGGCTGTCGTGTGGGTGCTCTCGGGTCCCCACTGGGCGTCCTGATGCACTGTGATTACCCGGCAGCCCAACGTGCCGTCACCTGGGAGACTGCATCATTCATTCTGTGGTGTTCAGTGTTCTTTAGAGACTTTTCCCCCAGTGTTTTCTATCTATTTAAATGAATACTTCCCAGGTGCATTTGCTCCCAGGTGCATTTGCTCTTTGGCTGGCAACTCAGAAATCAAAACCCTTTTGGAACGCACAGGCCCTGTGACTCCCACCCCCCACCCCACAGGCCCAAGCCCCCCACATGTGCACACATATGTACCCACAGGCACATACTCATTCCTGTGCTCAGAGATGCTGCAACAGTGATGACATCACTGCCTGCATATAGTTAAAAAAGGAATTCAGACTCTGCCAGACCCTCAAGAAGTCAGCTGTCCTGGGGCCACACTAGTCACCACTTCGTGAAGAGCCAGTCATTGGAAACTCTGGTCCCTGGAGCCCCAGTGGTCTTAACGCCTGCCAAGAGGGCAGTGCAATTTCTGAGATCCGCATGTCAGACTCTCCTCCCTGGATCAGTAGCCCTACCCCTTTGCTGGCCTCATCACACAGCCCATCTTGAGCTGCCCCCATGGCCCTTCCTCTGCCATCTGTACCCAGGCCTTGATGGGTGTGTCTCTGCAGACACCTGAAGGGCACTGACAAGTCTGTGGTGGTTCAGAGACTGGGGTCTTTTGATGGTGGAACCTGTCAGTGATGGATGATGCAATGGGAAGAACCTGGACTTTGGGGTCAGCCAGGCCTCAGGCCAAATGTAAACTCTACCACGTACTAGCTCGGGCACCTTAGGCGAGAACTGATACAATTCTCTGAGCCTCGGTTGTCTCATCACTAAAATGGGACATGAATTATGCCTCATAGGGATGTTTTGTAAAACATATGCAAAGTATGTGGCAGACACTCAGTGATGGTCTGTCCCTGTCTGCCCCCTTCCATTTGTGCAGACAACAGGGTCCTGCCTGTGCATCTGATTCCAGCCTGGACACTCTCTCGGTAGGCACGGGCATTTGCCCATGGCAGGTGAGCGTCCTCCCACCTCGCAGGCTCAGCCTTACCTCTCTCTTCAGAATGCGGCTCTGCTGGGCGGGCGTCTCTGAGAACATCCTCTGCAGCAGGCGCTCTTGCTCCATGCGCAGTGCCTCCTTCAGGAGCAGCATGTTGGCGCGCTTCTGCACCTCCGCTGTACTGAGCTCGGCCAGCTGCTGCTCATGCTGCCAGACGTCCCTGTCCTTGCCCTGGGACAGTGGGAGGGGCTGGGGTGGTGCACACACCTCCAGTTGGGTGACGGTTAGGTTGACGCCCTGGTCGTGGCCGAGGACATACTGGTAGAGTTTGTAGTGGCGGATGAAGGTGTTGTGGAAGTAGTCACAGAGGGCCAGCAGGTGGGTAGTGTTGAACTGCCCCTGGTAATCTCTGAGCTTGTTCCCCAGTATTGTCACAGCCCCAGTGATGGAGCAGCCTGTGGGGAGAGGGGCCAGGCATTGAGTGTGAACCGGGTCAAAACTGTGCTGATGGCTGATCAGTGTAAGCTCTGAACCCTAGCATTCGGACCTAGAGCCTTCGCCCTACCAGCTATTCTATATTACCATTTGTTAGCTATTGAAAGCTATGGAATATATCACTTATCCCTTTTTACCTTGGCTTCTAGGAAGCTCAGAGCCAATTTTATGTAGTAACTTATATTTATCCCATCTTTTTCTTATATGATTATCTCACATCTTACCTATATTTGACCTTTAACTCTTTTTTTAAACAGTTACTTCAGCTGTGTTCTATATTGTTTCCACTTCAAACTCTTCAGGAAGGAGAAGAGGGTGTAAGAAAGGGATTCTGATAAGAGTAGAGCATAAGATGATTAGAAAGACAGGTATCCAGGCAACCATCATATTGGGGACTGTGCCATCATATTGGGGACTGTGTCACTGAGTCAGGCGGATATTGTTTGTGTCTTACGAAGATCAGCTCTGAGGGTAGTGCTGTGGGCAGTAGTCCTCAGAGGGTGAACCCTGTCCTCCCATTCCATTCCATTCATTTTCCTGCGTACAACTCCACTGAAAACTCAGGGTAGTGGTGTGACCACGGGGAAACATGGGGGATAACTATATTTACTTTATAGGCTTGGTAGGCCGATCAGAAGGGAAGACATGTCCAGGAGCTTTGCACAGAGCCTGCTATCAGGCAGTGAGCAATAAATGCTGTGGGGAAAGAAAACTTTGCCCTGTGAGAAAAGTCTCACCTGGATGCATCTATCCTTTTTCTCTTCCATCTCTTCATTGGTCTGTCCATCCATATTATCTATCCACTCATCCATCCACCCATCTCTCCATCCATCCCTTTATCTATTTATCCATCTATCCAGTCATCCATCCATCTATCCATCCACCCACCCAAGATTAATTTGTCAAACTTTACTGAGCACCTATTAATTGCTAGGCACCATTTCAGGTTCTGGCAATACTATGATAAATGAGACACATCTGTCCCTTCAAAGTGTTCACAGGAGAGATGCACGAGGAGATGTTACACATATGTGTAAAGAGGCACAGAATCAAGTGGAGGGGATGCTCATTGAGGACAGGGGGCCTGGAGTGGATGGTGCATGCGCTCCATCTCAGAGTCTGCACGGGACTAAGCCCACAGACATGGTGGGGAGGCCCTTCACGGGGACAGCTTGAGCGGAGCAGGGGGCAAGCAGCTGCATGGCATCGGGGGGAACCAGACAGGATTGGCTGTTGTTGGCACCTAAAAATGGAGGCCGGAAATGGCACGAGGTGTTAGGGAGGTGGGCAGATGGGGAAGACAAGCAGGAGAGCCTTGACACTGAGCTCAGAAGCCAGGGCCTTGTGTTCTAGGCCATGCAAGGCCTGCAGGGGGGTTGTAGGCAGGCTGTAGACCAGGGAGTAGCTGTGGCCTGAGAGTCTAGGTCAGCAGGTGCGAGCAGAAGGAGCAGATCTGAGTGGCAGGACTAATGGTCAGATGTGGAGCATGGTGGAACCCTGCACAGCTCCCAGATTCTTCCTGGGGGCACTTGGAGTGATGGGCCCACCAACAGAATATGATATGGATGGGGCATTTGCGCCTGCCATGCCCCTGCCCTTGGAGAGCTTCCAGGCTGCAGAGGGGCAAGCAGCGGGATAAACAACGTCCGCCTTGGCACTCTCGGCTCCCAGCTCAGTGGGGCCCATAGGTGGTTAGTAATTAAATGAACACCTTCTGATATGTTAAGTACAGTGATGGAGCCATTCATTTAACCACTTAACAGATATTTATTAGGGGCCTTCCATGTGTCAGGAGCTTCTCCAGGTCCCAGGGAGGCGGTGAGGGCTAGGGAAAAAACATAGTGTAATTCTGCTCAGCACTCCACGGGGCCAGGTGGGGCCACCATGGGATGAAGTGACTTTCTCAGGGAAGCCAAGGTGCACTTCCCTGAGGAAGTATGGAAGGGGCTGAGATGAGCAATGTCAGTGGAGTTACTGGGCAAGGAGAGGTAGAAAAGAGTGAAGCAGCAGGGGGACTGTCATGTGCAAAGGCCCTGTGGTTGGAGAAAGCATGGCCCATTTGAGGAAATAAAGGCTGGGGTGGGGAGTTGGCAGGCTAGAGAACATCCCTTGAGGATGTCCCCTGGTTCTAGAAGAGGCTAGGAGTTGGGTGGGGGCTGGGGGGCAAAAGGCCTCAAAAAAAAATTCCTATGGGAGGAATTTGATCTTCAGCATCACCCGGCCTAAGAGTGATGCCGTTAAAACAGTAAACCCTTCCTGATCCAAGTCAGATCGTGGTCCTGCTCTGCATAAAGCCCTCTGCAGGCTGCCAGTCCGTCCCCACACTGTGAAAGCTGAGGCCCTGTGGGGCCTACCTACCCCCTCCTTCTGAAGTAGGTCCTCCCCTTTCCCCTCCCTCTGTCCTGGGGCGGGGACCTCCTCTATCTCTCCACCACTGCCCACATGCCCTTGCACACACCTTGGCCTAGGACACCCTTCCCTACACAGGACTCCCTCCCCACTCCCAGCAGTGCCACCTTTTCAGACAGGCCTCCCGGACCCCCACCCCACACCCCTACATACTAGCTATTTTGCTATATTGAGCGAAAGTTGAAAGTTAAGTGCATCAAAACTAATTTGTAAGGATTTAATATCGTCAATGTTTTGCTAGAGAAACTACAATTCTGAATGGAATTTTAAGTGTGCATTGCTATGATGAGTCTGTATTTCTATAAATTGGTTCTCGGCATAGTAATTTGACATTCCAATTTACAAATCAACGACATTAAAAGTTACTCAGAAGGTGTAGTTGTAATGTTAAGTTAGATATTGATAGCTTTTTAATTTTTAATTTAACTTAAAAATTTTTAGTCATCTTTAACTCTGCATCAAATACAAAGGGTAAGCTTTATATGTGTATAAAGCAGATAAACATTGATGTATACAGAATATCTATGATATCAAAATTTGATATAGAGGGTGGGTGATTAGGAAAAAACGTCTACATTAGCTCCTTGATCTGATGCAGCTCTCCCACTTCTGAGCATACACCCAGAGGAAACAAAATCATTACCTCGAAAAGACACCTGCACTCCCATGTTCCCTGCAGCGTTGACCACAACAGCTAACATATGGGAACAACCTACGTGTCTGGGTCACAGAAATTTTGGTGTGCATGTATACAAAACGGGATATTATTCAGCCTTACATAAGAAGGAACTCCTGCCATTTCCAATACTGTGGATGCACCTGGAGGACATTATGCTAACTGAAATAAGCAAGACACAGAAAGACAAATACTGTGTGAATCTAAAAAACGTGGAACTCTGGGAAGCATGGCCGGATGACGGTAGTCAGGGGCTGGGGGATAGGAGATGGGGAGATGTTCGTCGAGGAGGCCAAAGCTCCAGCTGCAGGATGAGTGAGTTGTGGAGATGCACCAGAGTGCCGAGAGCTAGCAGTACTGCTTTCTATGTATGGAATCTGCTAAGAGAGTAGATCTTAAATGCTGTCCTTGTACATAAAAGTGGTAACTATGTGAGGTGATGCATGTGTTAATTAGCCTGATGGTGGTAATTATTTCACAATGTATATATCAAAACATTACCTTGTACTCCTTAAATATTTTTCAATTATTGACAAATTGGCAACTTTTTGTTTGCCACTTGTATCTCAATAAAGCTGGTGGGGGGGGAAGTCACACACAAAAATATTTAAAAAGTCAATACAATGCCTCCTAAGGGACTCAGTAATGAAGCAAAAAAAGGCTGCGATGCTGCTTTAGCATGCTAGTGAGCAAGGCCCGCGCCTGCCCACTGTCTCACGTGATTCTCCCACCTCTCCCCTGCATCATGGAGGCCCTGGCAGACCCTGGGACAGCGACCCTGGGGCCTTCCTGGGCCTGTGTCACATGCTGGGCATAAGCTGGGTAGGTCGCCGATCCTGGGGACCCCCTCAGCCTGGACCTGTGTCCCAGGTGGGTGGTGGTAGATCGGGGACCTGTGGGAGCCCTGTGTTCCCAGATCACCTTGTGCTTTCGAAAAACACAGACCCCCACCTACACCCGACCATCTCAAAAAAGGGAGTGCTGACTCCAGGACAGGAGCTTGCGAATCGCTGCCTAACTCTGATCAGAGTTATGTGGCAGATTGGAGCCAAAACGACTGACCTCGGTACACAGGGGCCATCGAGTCACAAAATGACCAGATGCCAGGACAGAGCCAAGGCCCCCAAACACCCTGCTCTGCCGAGTGACCTTGGAACATGGCACCTGTCCTCAGGACACTTGTCCCTCACCTGTGGCATGGCTGCTGGGTCCCTTCCTGCACTTGTGAACTTTGTGCTGCTTGGACACGATGGGCATTTTGTTCTATTCCTTTCTGCTTTTGGAGAGGGGCGGTTCAACATGACGTAGAATATATAGCCTCTGGCTTGTCTTTTTTATGGTGCTCAGGTATATTACATAATTACATACAAAGAGTTGAGGACTCCACTGAAAGCAACAGGCAAGCCAGAGCCCAGGCACAGGGCAAACCGGGGCACCGACACGCAGAGGCGAGGAAGGCAGACGCGAAGGAGATGGGGTAGGAGCTTGCAGGAGGAGGCACCCCAACGAAGGATGTGGTCGGGGGACAGGAGTCATGGAAGCTTTCCTGCAGAGAGGACTCTGGAATCCAAGAACCAGGGGTTCGGCAGGTGGAGGGGCAGCCGGAACCAAGGCCAGAGGCCATGGGAGGACAGTGTGGTGTGTGCACGGCTCAGAGTTTCTGGGAGGCCAAGCTGGAGTCTTAGGGCTGAACAAGGGCACGGGAGGGCTTGAGGCCTTCAGTTTGCACAGGGCAGGCTTGTGTACCTGTAGAACAGCTGGACTTCATCACCGAAACCGGGCTCTTTAACCTGAACTCATGGAACCGGGGAACCTCCAAGGATGGGCTCCAGGAACGACGGGGCCCTCCTGGAATGGCATCCAGAATTCTGCGTGGATGTTTTTTCTGTGGAGAGTGTGCATAGTGAGAGTCATCAAATTACTGACAGGAAAGTTAAGAACCATGGCCAAGAGCTTTGGACACACGCAGAGGTGTTACGCCGAGAGGTGAGAGGTCAGATGAGGGTTTTGGTGGGAAGGTGGTGGTATGTGGAGGACGACAGGGGACTGTTGGTGACGGAACCTCATAGGATGGGCTAGGAGCTGAAGTCACTGGTCTCTGATAATCAAAGCTGGACTCTAGGCCACGTTGAGGAGGCTGTGTGCGAACTTCATGAGTGAATCATCAAACCTTCTCTGGGTGCCATGGAGCTGAACTTGCTGAAGAGTCCCTGCCTCTCCTCCAGCCTGGCCTGGCAGTGCACGGGGCTGGGATGGCCTCTGGATGCGGTTGGCCATGATGCCTGTCTGTCAAGGCCAGCCCCTGATCTTCTCTCTTCGGCTCCCAGCAGCCATGCACAGAGCCTAGGGTGAACGGAGGAATCTGAGGTCCCGCATGTGCCGAGCACCCGCCGTTAAACGTGTGCCCGTGCTCCCAGCTGCCTGTCATCCGGGTGGATGCCCTCCTATGGGCATGAACCAGGGACAGCCTCAGCCCAGAGGTCATAAAACAAGTGTGGACCTTATCCGGGGTCAGCAGGGAAGGAGCCCAGGAGGTGAACCCAAGATGCTTTCATCCAGTTCTGGTTTTCAGCAGAAGTCATCCCCGGCTGGCTCATGAGGCACACTTTCTTGGCCCCCAGAACACTCTCCATTTGCCGCAGGTTGACAAGTTTCCGATGACTCAGAAGCCAAGGATTAAGTCTCAGGGAGAAGCCTCTGGCTGAGGCGGACAGATCTGTCCCTGCATGTTGCTCTTCAATAACAGGGAGTGGCCTTCATTTGCGTTGGCTGCTGGGAACTTCCTGAAGACGGTCCCCAAGCCCCTGGAGGCCAGCACCTGCGCAGGGACCCAGGCACCTGAGTGGAGGAGGGGAGGATGGGGCGTGGGGCGGCAGCTCCAGATGCTCAGAATCAGGGCAGAGAGGCACTGGGCTTGGACCAGGAGCCCCAGGTGCCCTCCCACTGCCTGTTGCTCGCAGGTCCTGGGCTGACTGAGGGGAAGGCAGGTGGGCCACGCTCTGGAGGCGCTGGGAACAGGGCAGGGGGCTGCTCCTCCTTGGGGGGCCTGAGGGGGAGGATCCAGGTGGCACCACTGCCCCCGACAAACCAGTTTGGTTGCCCCTGCCTTGGCTCTGAGGGAAGGAACCAAGTCAGGCCGCAGCCCAGCCGGCTTGCCTTTCCGAATGCCCGAGCACCTTCCAGGGCTGCCCAGGATGGTGGGAGCAGACAAGCACAGACCGCACCTCTGCCCCACTCCTGCGTCCTGAGCCCAGCCCCCCTGCCTGCCTGTCCGCTCTGGGGAAGGTTCTGCCAGACTCATTCACCCCGAGGCACCCTTGACAGTGACAGCTCCGGAAGTGGGTGTGCTTCCTCGAGGCAGCAGAGGACTCCGGTTTGGGGAGCTCCCACTGTGCCCTGCGTCCCGGGTCATCTCAGCTCTGCCCAACCCCTCCCAGCTCTGTGAGGCAGGTGTAGGCACCACCCCCCTTTCGGAGGAGAGACCCGAGGCACAAAGGGGTCAAGGGATGTGCCCAAGGGCGCGCAGTTGGTGAGGGGGGAGCCGGAATTCAGACCCCAGCCTGACCAGGGAGGTCCCTTTCTGACAGCCAGCCCCAAGCAGCTTTGAGCAGTCTTTGTGGACATCTGGAGGTGGACGCTGGGAGGGGTCCCCAGCCTTCTCAGGCACAGTTTTACAAAGGATGCTCTGCAGTAAGTATTACATAGACATGAATGCTCCATAATCAGAGAACTTGAAGATGCATTGGATCAAGAGACATCAAACAAAGCCCTTAATATGCTAATGATCCACAAAATGTGCTTATCAGTCTCGGCAAATGGCCCAAATGGGTTTGCCATGGTTTTCAGATTCACTTGAGGCAGACAGTCTCTCTGGACCAAGTGGCATATTTGGCGACTATTGAACTGCTCTTGTCCTTTCGTTCTACAGATGGGAAACTGAGGCCCAGGGAAAGGAGGAGACTGGCCCAAAGCTCCCTGTGACCGAGTCAGGACCCGAGCTCCAGCCCAAGTTCAGGGGTTTGGGACTTGGCAGGCGGGTGGCTCCCGTTCCCAGTCCCAGGTGGGGAAGGGACTGGTGGTTCCTCGTCAGTGCCCCTGGCCCCGGGGCTCTCGTGGGTCAGAAATGTTTCAGAAGGGTGGGCTGGGGTGCTGGCTGCCCGGGTTAGGGGCCAGCAGATGGGGCATTCTGCTCTTGGGACTTTGCTCTGTGGCTGCAGTGCTGACCACAGGCCCTGGGGAGGGGCAGGAATCTGGGGTGAGAGCCTGAGAGCTCCCCACCTCTGCTTGAGGCCCCTTCCTGCCTGTCCCGAGGCCTCTAGACTGCTGGCCTCCCCTCCTCCCAGTGCAGAACAGGCCGTCGCTTTGGGAACACTCTTTTCCTGGCCTGTCCAGGGGCAGAGCTGACTGGTGAGCCAAAAGAGAGGAGAGTGGGTGATCTGGTTTTGCCTGATGTCCCCCCAGGACCACCTGGGATCGACCAGCTGGCTGGAGATAAAGCTGTGTGGTCCTAGCACCGCAGCGCTGAGGGTCCCACAGCCCTGGGATTTGCTGGCCACATGCTCTGTTCTCAACCACCATTCCCAGTCATGCAGAGGCCGCCAGTAAGCTGAGGGCAGCCCCTGCCCTGGGGACTGTGTCGACGCTGGGGGCTATTCCCCAGAGCCTGGCTCCTTCCTCCATGAGGGCCCCAGTCCAGGAATTCAGACCGATGTGGGCTCACGTCTTGCTTCTGCTTCTTAATCCTGTGCACAGATGACTTTGCTCTTCTGGACACCAGAGTTCTCATCCATAAACTGGAGGCAATAAAAATGCCCACCTCATAGGGTTTGATGACGGCCTGTGTACAACGCTTCCTGCAGGGCATGGTTCACAGGAAGCGCTCAATAAATAACGTGGTCCTCGTCACGTCGGGGATCGGGAAGCCTCCGCTGGCATCTGCAGTTCCCCAGGGACTGTGAGTTATTCTGGAATCGACCTGGCTTTCCAGAGGGCACGGCATGGCTGTGACGCCACACATCCTGGAGGCTGACACATCCTTCAGTCTGGTCCCTCCAAGGTCCTTACCTGTGGCCCTCCTCACCTTGCTGGGGGTGGTGCACGGGATGCCAAGCAGAACAGCCGTCCTTAGTTACGGACTGTGGAGGGTGGTGAAGCGCCAGCCGCTCACTGTGTGCCTGGACACCACATAGCTGCACCCAGCAGCTGCTAGGCTCATCTTCCCTCCCCACCAATGTGGGCTTTTCAGGGGCAGAGAATGACCGGACTGTCCAGACCCAAAGGATCCTTCCAGAAAGCTCTGGACACGCAGTTGTTGTCAAGGGCTCCGCTCTCAGGAAATAATAATACAACCAAGCTACACTGGCCTACCGCTTCACAGTTCACAGCATTTGAATCACCCATCAATGTAGTTAACCAATCACACCGAACCTATGGAACCGGGAGTTGCTGCCGTCGTGCAGATGAGGACACTCAGGCCTAGAGAACTTCCACAGAATCGACTCAAATCCGCATCCCCGGCATCCAAGGTCAGTGTGCTACAGCTACTGAAGCATTTTTTGAGGAATGAATGTAAGCGAACTACAATCTTTCCACCAGGGTATTTCAATTTTTATTTTATTTTTATTGTGGTAAGCTATACATGATACAAAATTTGCCACCTTAACCGTTTTTAAGTGTACAGTTCAGCGGCGTGAAGGACATGCTCACTGTTGTATAAACAACACTCCCATCCACCTCCAGGACTTTTTCCATCTTGCAAAACTGAAACTGTCCCCATGAAATATGAACTCCTCGTTCGCCTCCCCCTGGCCCCTGGCAACCCCCGTTCTGCTTTCTGTCTCATACATCCGACTGCTCTAGGGACCTCATGTAAGTGGAATCATATAGGATTTGTCCTTTCGTGACCAGCTTGTCACTTAGTACAATGTCCTCTAGGGTCATCTATGTAGTGGCCGGTGTCAGCATTTCCTTCCATTCATCTGTTGATGGACATTAGCTGCTTCTACCTTTCGGCTCTGTGGCTAATGTTGCTGTGACTGCAGGTGCACACCTGGCTCAGTCTTTCCGCTGTGTGCCCGGACGGGGATCGGTGGACCTCAGGGCAATTCTATATTTAATTTTTGAGGAACCACCCTTTTGCTTTCCCATCCACTAGGTTTTTTGATTTTAAGATAAACCAACAATGACATTAAAGGGAAAAATCTACCCAAACACTGAAACTACAAACATTTTGTTGTCCTTTTAAAGATTTCCTGTGTTCACTTCCTTGGGCCTCACAGGGCAAACACAGGGCCATGTATCTTAAGGACTCTCACGGGCTTTTCCCCAAGCCCTTCTCTTTGCCCGCAGCGGTCAGCCCCCCTGGTCTACTTAGTAAAAGCACCCCCCACTGCTCCTCACCCCCATTCCTCTAGAAGTTGGCACGTTGGTGCTGAAGAACTTTGGCAGGAAGGACAAACTCTGGGACCAGAAGGTCTCCAGATTAATGCCGGTTCTTTCCTTTACTGTGTGACAGTGTGCGAGTCACTCAACCTCTCCAAGCGTCAGTTGCATCACGGTGAAATGAGGACAGAAGTACCGCCCACCCAGGGTGGCTGTGAACATCACGTGGGATGCCCTCCGTGGGGAGCCTGCGTGTGTGACTGTGGGGGAGATGCCCTTCCCTCCCCGCCCCTGGTACAGTGCTCTGGCCACGCTTGCTGGAGAAAGGCAGTGAATGGAGCCCCACAGGCCGGTCTGGGGAGGGCTCAGGGGGCGGGACAGGGGCTGTCAGGCGGAATGCTCAAAGGGACGGACTTCAGTTCAGCAGCAGGAAGAACTTAGCAGAGGCAGGTGTTGTATCGGAGGAGCACGGGCTGTCTTGGGGACCGAGGAGGCATCTAACTTGGGGGATTCCTGAGCTCTGGTTGGAGGTGGGCAGGGCTGGGATCAGGTGACCGCTTGGGGCCCCCTGACCTCTAAGGAGTTCTGATGATTCAGTGACAGTCGCCCATCTAGGGCAGTGTGGGGGGTCTCCTGGCCAGACTTGGCAGTGGTCTCAGGTTCAGTGAGGGAGCTCTGAGTTGGGATTTTCAGCATCGGCCTGGGCATCCCTATTCCGATAAGGAAATGTCCAGGTAGCCCCACTGTCTCAGGGACATGGTGCTGCCTCAAGACTGGAAACCAGCTGCTTCACGCCCCTCATCCCCTCTGAAGTTAAGGGGCTCCAAGGCTGACCAGCATGTCCAGCTGACCCGGGAAGGACAAGGGGAGTTAGAGGTAGGGCATGGGGTCACTCTAAAGGGCCGGAGGCACTGACACACCGTCTCATCCACCCACACACAGGTGGCCCATCCAGCCAGCACATGCTGGCCACTGGGAGAACCTCACTTTCCCAGCGGGCCTGCACCACCCACCACTCTGGTGAGTAACTCCAGGTGACCCAGTTAGGAACCCCACCCCCAGGTGTTCCACCTGGTTCTTCCAGGTGTTCAGCCTTCCTGCTCGGCAGTGGCCTCACTCCACTCACCTGAGGGCGCTCTCCTGGGCTCTGTGCCTCTCAGGCCCTCATGTGCCCAAGTACAGGCTCCTCTGAACAGGACAGGTGGTGGCAGGGCAGAACATGGCTGTGTTCAAAAGCTTTCCAGGAGTTACAGTCCAAACTGTGACCCCCAAAAATTCACACGTTGAAGTTCTGACCCCCGGGGCCTCAGAACATGATTGAGGACAGTCTTCAAAGGGATCACAAGGTTAAATGAGCTCAGGTGGGTGGCCTGAAGCAGTAGGACTGAGTGTCCTTGTGAGAAGAGGACCCAGACACACACAGAGGGGAGGCCCGTGAAGACATGGAGAAGGCGACGTTGGAGGGCACCTGCCCGCCAAGGAGGGAGGCCTCGGGAGCCACCAGCCTGCCGACACCTCCATCTCAGACGTCCAGCCGCCAGGGCCGTGAGCACACATGCCCGCCGGTGAGACTGCCCAGCCTGCGGCGTTCGGTCAGGGGGACCCGCGCACACTCTCCCGCTCAGGGGTCCCTCTGAAGTGACAGTTGTCCATTTGCCCCAAGAAATGCTCTCCCAAGATCTAACGAAGGGCCTCTGGAAACCTCCGCTCTGCCCGACCAAGGAAGTGGCCTCCAAAGGGCCCTCCCCCAGGGCTCGTCTGAGGGCGGCGGGCCCCGGAGAAGGCTGCCGGAGGAGCCCCTTCCCAGAGGGGTGAGGTGCACTGCTCTGTGCCCGGGCTGGGCTCCCCACCGTGGGGGCTGCCCGGGGTGCCGGCGGGGAAGACCTAGACCCCGCCGTGAATGTGCGGGGAGAGAGTTTCTGCAGGGTCCCTGCGGGACAGCTGCCTCCTGCCAGCCCCAGGCTGTGCGGCCAGCCCAGTGGCGGCCGGAGGACACTTCCTGGAGAACTGGGAGCGGCTGTGAGTGGAGTCCACCGCTACCAGAGCCGGGACCCACTTTACCCGGCACTAGTCTGGCCGCCTTGCGCATCCACTGACAGGCCATGGAGGCCCACTTCCTCCTAGCCCCAGGATTTGCAGACCAGGCCAGAAGGAATGGGGTTCTTTCCAGCCCAATGTCTGGGTGGGGCGTCAGAGAGAGGCCAGTGCCCCCCGGACACTGATGCTGATGGCAAGAGGCAGACGCTGCACTGCCATTAAATGCTGGTTGGCGCCCGCAGACCAGCAGGTGGGGCGGGGGGGGCCTGGCAGGCATCTGCCCTGGCTCGCACACTACAGCCCTCAACTACCTGCTGAGGGAAGCCCGAGGAAGGGAGGCTGTCCCTCTGTTCTACCCCTCCCCTGCTGCGATGTGCCTGTCAGAGGCGGGAGGCGCAGGGCCTCCTAGGCGTGCTGCACCTCTGCGGCTCTCCCCGCTGGAGGAGGAGTCTTCAGGGTCCCCAGACACCCCACTCTCTTTCCTCTCTCCTCTGGGCACCTCAGCACAGCCTGAAAAATCCTGCGGTTTTCTCCCCCCAGGACGGAGCAGGCAGCCTTCTGTCCCTCTGCACCAGGTCTGCTGACTCGGCCCTTGGTCCTAGGAGACGGCGGGGTGAGATCTGCCCAGGGCTTCCCAGAGGCGGCCGAGGACGTGCCAAGGTAAGGACTCTTTCTTCTGGCCTGGGGTTGAGACCAGAACATCCTGGCGAACCATTTGCCAGGATGGAATCAGTTTACGCTTTTGAATAAAGGGCCACATTTCCGTCTCCGCGCTGAGCGCTGATTGAACTACAAGCTAAGTGGAGCCGGTGGCTGACCTTGCAGAGCTCTGAATCACTGTTATGCAAACATGACCCTCCTTAAATGCTGTCTGCCAACTTTGTTATCTAGTATGCAAACGGAACTCAGCCATCTTAGTGCCAAATTAACCAAAAAAGAAAAGAAAAACAAACCCCGGTGAAGCTACCTTCTAAGAGGAGTGACAGCGCAGTGTGGACTTTAGTCAAAACAGAAGCTCGAATGTGAGCCAGTGGGCCAGTAGGACCCCACGATCTGTGACAGGTGGGGCATGTGCCCAGGAGGAGGGGCAGGTCAGGACGCAGGATGGGAAGGGCTGGGGCTCACTGGGGAGCTGCCCTGCCCTCTTGACAGCTCTTCCCACCCCCTACTGCCTGGGTGCCCTAATGAGGGCACGGACAGCTGCCCTCTCCCTCAGTCTGGTGGGCAGTGGCACTTCCTCACATGTGGGTCTGAGCGTGGGGCATGCACATGGGGCAGCAGCATTAGAGACCAGGATAGACAGTGTCTGGACCTCCATTTGGCCGGCCCCTGCTTTGAACCCACCTGCAGTTCTGCCTGCAGGGTGAGGGGGAGATAAATGGCACAGACAGCGTGTCCCCTGTGGAGCGGCACACAGCAGCTTCAAGTCCCAGACGGCCAGCATTGGCTGGTCATCCCACCTCACCTCCACGTGTGACGGACACATGGGAGCCAACGGGTGTTGAGCCCTTACTATGCGCCTGTCACTATGCTGTGCGTTTTGCACGCCTGGTATCACTCAATCTTTCTAACAGCCCAGCGAGTTGGAAATATTCCTCATCATTTTAGAGATGAGGAAATGAAGTCTAGAGGGGTAATGTTTCTAAGGTTATGCAGTGATAACCGATGGTGGTAGGATTTGAACTCAGATCTTCTGACTGCAGGGTTTGGTGCCTAATCACCGTGCTAGGCTGCCTCTAACCTCACCTGGGCATGTGGCCCTCAGTGAAGCAGCCCTGGGACGAGCCCGGCACCCTGACCTCCTCTTTGCATACAGAACATATTGTCTCCACGGGCATCAGGAATCTACTCCATTCATTCATTCATTCATTCATTCGTTTCTTCATGCAGCGCCCACTGTGTGCCACAAGCACTGTTTGGCGCTGGAGGACAAAAATGAGGCAGGCATAGATCCCCTCTGCAGAGTTCAGACGGCCCTTTGGTCTGGCCTTCCGTGCTGCCCCTTCGTGGGTCTTTGGGGGAAGAGTTTAGGTCTGAGTAGAAAAGGGAGGAGGAAGGCTTGATGGAAACAGCTTTGAGAAGGAGGCATGCGTGAGGCAGCTGTGTGGGCAGGGGACCAGTGGGCATCCATGCTGGGGTCCAGAGGAGAATGCTGCTGCAGAGATCCAAGGCTGTAGTCTCAAGGGCCTCGGGAAGGTGGCCCAGGCTGGTAAAGAGTGGGCCAGACCTGGGCCTGGCGCTGGAGGGTCCAGGACTGGCTCTAAGCGGTGAGGCTCCGCACACTGGAGGGTCGGGGTGGGGTGGGAGTTGGAGTGGGGGAAGCCCTGGCTCTGAGTTCAGCAGAGGAGGCCTCTCAGAGGAGGGCGGCCTGCAGGGGAGTGGGCAGGCCTGGGAGGGGCCGGTTGAGCGGAGGGATAGATCTGGAAACACCCCCCAGCAGGTGGGGCTGATGTCAGATGGCCCTTTGCCCAGCCCTGTGCTGGCTCAGTGGGTTCCCACTGGGGTTGGGTCCCAGGTCCTGGGGCCTTGTCAGGAGTGGAGTTTACCCAGAGCTGGTTGGCTTAGGAAGGAACAAAGGCCAACCCTGTAGGCCTGTGGTCCAGGTAATACCACATGGGAACAGAAAGAGATAAAAAATTGGGCTGCAGTTGGGCAGAACTGGAGCAGAAGGAATAAGCAAAGTCGGGGGGCTTTGGGATCCCAGTAGGGGGAGAACAGCCAAGCCCTGAGAACAGTGCCAAGGGGCCACCTTCCCGTGCAGGTGTAAGACCTACAGGTCTGGATGGACAGCATAGCCCATGGGGCTGCCTGAGACCCCTGAGGAGGGGGCACAATAAAGACGGCCAGCCCCCTGTGCATTCACACGGTTCCTGTGTGCCCGTTGCATGCTATGAACTCCTCTAATCCCGTGAGGTCGGTGCCATTCCTAGCCTCATTTTACAGATGAGCGACCAGAAGCACAGAGAGCTTGGGGGACTCTCCCATGGTCATGCAGCAAGGGAATGGCGGAACCAGAACTCGAACCAAGCCTCCAGAAATGCTGAGGGCGAGCCCCACCTGACTCTGGGGTTGGCTGCTGAGTGGGGAGGAGAGAGAACCCTGGGGCGGAAGGAGGCATCCGCTGAAATCCTACCCCTACCTTGGGGAGCAGCGGAGGCCCTGCTGAGCTCCTTCATGCTCTTGTCCCATTTCTGGGGTGCAGTGTGGACACAGCTGCCACGGGATGCCCCCTGGGCCAGGCTGGCCATCTTCAGGAGCAGCAGGCGTCATTCTGAACAGCACCGGGCAGGCCGAGGTACACAGGACCTGGTTCCAGTGTGGCTCTGCACCCTCACTCTCAGCTCCTTCCAGCCGTGCAGCCAGCCCGGCATCGTGTGAGGGCAGCTCTCGGCAGGTCAGTGACCCAGGAGTGGAGCCAGGGACAGGCTTCTGGCCCCCTTTCCCACCTTCTCTGCTTCTGGGAAGAGTATGCAGTTTGCTTTACCTCCTGAAGCGCCAGGCCCGTCCTGTCTCACTCCCTATAAAGCAGGTGGCGCCTGGGGAGAAGGGGCCTCGGAGACCCATCTCTGCTGCCGTTGGGAAGGAGCTGATGGGACTCCTGCACGTCTGGAAGCTGTGTGGAGTGTGCCCGGCCCCCTGATCGTGCTGGCTCTGCATCACCTAGCTTTCTCCTGGGTCTCAGATCTCCGTCCCTGTGGTCAACTCTAAAACTAAGAGCTACCGTGTACTGAGCCTTGCTGGACACTGGGTCTGTGCACACACGTAATCTCATTTAATCCTTCAAACGACCCTAGAACTGGGCGCTCCTGCTCTTCCCATTCTCCAGAGGTGTGACCAGAGGCTCAGAGGTGATGTGAGTCGCCCAGGACCACACGTGCAGTAAGGGACTGAGTCAGGATGTGAATCTTCCCTTTCGGGGCTGAGCCTCCTGATGGATTCTATTTTCATCAAGTCAAATTTCAGGCATGAGGAGCCCACCCAAGAGCTTGTTTCCACAGGATGCTTGTACCAACCATGTTTCACACATTTTAAGATGATGTAAAGGTAAGAGGAAGAACTTGTAAGCTGGATGGCCCAGGATCACGACTTAAAAGATGTCACAAAGAAGGAAATGTGGGCCAACATTGACAAGTTGGAATCAGTGGAGACAGCAAGTAAAGTCTTGCATGTGCATTTAAAATCAATATTGCACAAGGGCAGGATGGGAAAAAAATGGTTCCCATAAAGAACTTCCTGCCCAAAGTGAATCAATGTGGCCTTGATGCTGGTAAAGCAAATGCACCATTAGGTCATATAAACAGAAGCATCAGCACCAGGACAGGGGAGGTGATAGACTCTCTGAGCCCTTCACTGATCACATCACAGGTTGTGTGGTGTTTGGATCTGGATGTCATATTTTAGAATGATATTGACAAACCCAAATGAGCCCAGGGAAGGGCAGCAAGAAAGGGGGCAGCGTTGGTGTGGTGGAGGGGTCAACGGAGACGATGGTGTGTGAAGAATGATAAAAGGCCCTGGCGTTGTCTAAATGTGAACACATGGTAGTCATATATAAAGCTCAGTAAATATCTGCAGGGCCATTACTCTGCTCTAGAGGACAGACTTTGAGCATTTGAGTAAGAGGGGTAGAAGGCAGATGTAGCTGGATATATAAAGAGGAAATTCCAAATAACGAGAATGGCTGTACAAAGGTAATGGATTGCCTCAGAAATAAGGAGTGAGCTCCCTGTTGCATGGAGGGTGTCAGCAAAGGCAGGACGAACCTCCTCGGCTGGCTGAGAGGGCTCCCGGTGGTAGAGAGAATTAAGTTCCCTGATCACCAAGTCTCCTTCCAAGTCTAAGGTTTTAGAACCATGAGACTTCTAATTACACTGGGCTGGCAAGGTGTGCGATAACAAGAAATACCAAAAGCCATGGGACAATCTAATCTCCTGGGTTTGAAGTTGGGTTTGCATCATCATTGACTGTTTTTTCAAGGGCTCAGCCTGTGGAAGGCTCTGATGGAAACTTGAAAGAGCCTGACCAAGTTCCCACCTGCTTGGGGCGGACATTCTTCCTGCTCATCAGTGTTTGTTCTGGCCATGAGCCACTGCAGAGCTCAACAGGCAGGGCTGAACTCTGGTACCCACATGGTGCTGTGAGCAGCGGAGTGCAGGGCCCGGGGGCTTGGCAGGAAGGCCCTGGGGTCAGGTTGTGGGGTGGCCGGGGGGGATGAAATTTCCCAAGGATCTCTGAAACTAGCCCTAGAGCACAGCTGTGTCTTGCTCGAGCCTTCAGAGTGGGGTCACTGGGTGGGAATGCTGGCCTGGGGAAGAGACACGGACAGGTGCATGAGCAGCCCAAGAAATAAAAAGCTGATCCATATGCACATAACACATGCAATGGGAACACTGAATGGCTTGCAACTGAGGAGCGATGGGATTTCATTTGTGTCTGAAAGTCATGGTACAGTTTGGTGAATGGGTGCGGAAGTACAAGATTTGAAAGCAGTGGTCTGGTCAGGGGATGGAGGTGGTTAAGAAAGGGAGGGGGGCAGGAAGGTGGCAGAAACATGGTAAGATTAGGGAAGGACGCTGAGGGGCTGCTGAGGTGGGTGAGCTCCAGGTGCATCTGGGCAGGGACCTAATGCATCAGGGACAGGGCATCGTGGGCTCTGTTTGCTTGGCATCTTTTGGAGATCTTGATCAGAAGTACAGAGGAGGACCTCAAATATGGCACACATTAAAAAAATATTACCCTTAAAAAGATGTCAAAATAAAGAAATACAGAGAAGCTTCAAAAAGAGTCCATAATCAAGGCATGGTGGTATTGCCAAAAGAATTTGTCTATAGTATAGATCAATGTGTCCAAATAAAAGATTGGCAAAGGAGTAGACAAAAAGATCAATGAAACAGGACAGGGATCCCTGAAATAGACCCACACAAATGTAGGCAGCTGATTGCTGACAAAGGAGCAGAGGTGATACAATGGAGCAAAGACAGTCTTTCCAACAAATGGTGCTAGAACAACTGGACACCCACATGCAAATGAGTGAATCTAGACACAGACCTTGCACTCTTCACAGTAATTAACTCAAAAGGGATTGTGGATCTAAATGTAAAATACAAAAGTATTAAGCTTCTAGAAGATAACAAAGGGAATAATCTAGATGGCCTTGGGTTTGTGATGATTTCTTAGATACAACACCAAAAACATGGCCCATGAAAGAAAAACTGATAATTTGTACCTCACTGAAACATAAAACTTTTGCTCTGCAAAATGCAATGTTAAGAGAATGAGAAGAAAAACCACAGGCTAGGAGAAAATACTTGTAAAAGACTTATATGCTAAAGGACTGTTATCCAAAATATACCAAGAATTATTAAAATTCAAAAATAAGAAAAGAACCTGCTTGGAATGGGTTAAGATCTTAACAGACACCTCGCCAAAGAAGATAATACAGATGGCAAATAAGCACATGAAAAGATGCTCCACATCATATGTCATCAGGGAAAATGCAAATTAAAACAACAATGAGGAAACACTATACACCTATTATAGTGGCCAAAATCTGAACACTGACAACACCAAATGCTGGTGAGGATGTGAAGCAATGGGAACTCTCATTCATTGCTGGTGGGAGTACAAAATGGTGCGGCCACTTTGCATGAAATATCTTTTTCCATCCCTTCACTTTTAGTCTGTGTATATCTTTGGGTTTGAGGTGAGTCTCTTGTAAGCAGCATATAGATGGATCTTGCTTTTTTATCCATTCTGTTACTCTGTGTCTTTTGATTGGTGCATTCAGTCCATTTACATTTAGGGTGATTATTGATAGATATGTACTTACTGCTATTGCTGGCTTTAGAATCGTGGTTACCAAAGGTTCAAGGGTTGCTTCTTTACTATCTGACAATCTAACTTAACTTTCTTGTTAAGTTATTGTAAACACCGTCTGATGTTTCTTTATTTCTCTCCCTTCTTATTCTTCCTCCTCCATTCTTTCTATTCTAGGTGTTTTATTCTTTGCCTTTAGTTAGTATTTGGATGGCCTGATTTTTTTGCTATGATTTTATTTTCTCTGGTGACATCTTTTTAGCCTTAGGGGTGCTTCCTTCTAGAGCAGTCCGTTTAAGATATCCTGTAGTGGTGGCTTATGAGAGGCAAACTCTCTCAACTTTTGTTTGTCTGGAAATTGTTTAATCCCTCCATCATATTTAAATGATAATCGTGCTGGATACAATATTCTTGGTTCGAGACCCTTCTGTTTCATTACATTAAATATATCATGCCATTCTCTTCTGGCCTGTAAGATTTCTGTTGGGAAGTCCGATGATAGTCTGATGGGTTTTCCTTTGTAGGTGATCTTTTTTCTCTCTCTAGCTGCCTTTAATACCCTGTCTTTATCTTTGATCTTTGCCATCTTAAATATTATGTGTCTTGGTGTTGTCTTCCTTGGGTCCTTTGTGTTGGGAGGTCTGTGGGCCTCCGTGGACTGCGAGACTATTTACTTCCCCAGTGTGGGAAAGTTTTCAGCAATTATTTCTTCAAAGACACTTTCTATCCCTTTTTCTCTCTCTTCTTCCTCTGGTACTCCTATAATGTGAATATTGTTCCGTTTGGATTGGTCACACAGTTCTCTTAATATTCTTTCATTCCTAGAGATCCTTTTATCTCTCTCTGCCTCAGCTTCTCTGTATTCCTGTTCTCTGATTTCTATTCCATTAACAGTCTCTTGCATTTCATCCAGTCTCCTGTTAAGCCCATCGATCACTTATCTGATTTCTGCATTGTCTTTCCTCACTTCCCTCACTTCCTCCCTCAGTTCTTGCACATTTCTCTGTAGATCCGTCAGCATGGTTATGACTTTTATTCTGAATTCTTTTTCAAGAAGACTGTGCATTTCCATCCCTTCAGGCTCCCTCTCTGGGGTTGTCTGGTTGATCTTAGTCTGGACCATATTCCTCTGTCTTTTCATGGCTAAAGAAGTGGTCGCTGGTAGTTGCCACGTATGTCAGCTGGGCTCTTTAAGACTTTAAAAAGAAAAAAGGAAAAAAAAAAGAGAGAAAGAAAAAAAGAAGGAAAAGAAAAGAAAAAACAAAAACCAAACAAAACCAAAACAACAAAAAGAAAGAAAGAAAAAAAAACGCCCACTGGGAGTAGATTCTGTGGGGATGCTGTAGGTGGTGCTGTTGCTCCACTATTCCGCAGCCGCAACCGCACAACTCCACAGGGCCCGTTATAGCTCCGCCTCGCGGGGTGCCGTGTCCTCTCAGGTATAGCTGCACGCTGTACGCTTTCCTGTGTATTCTGATCTCTCTTTTAGGAATAGTTGTATTTGCTGTATTTTCATAGATACATATAGTTTTTTTTTTGATTCCACTTTTTTTAATATAATTTATTATCATTAATTTACAATTACATGTGCAATATTACGATTATTAAACTACCCCTTCATCAGGTCCCCCCCACCAACCCCATTACAGTCACTGTCCATCAGCGTAGTGAGATGCTATAGAATCACTACTTGTCTTCTCTGAGTTGTACTGCCCTCCCCGTGCCCCCCCAACATTACATCTGCTAATCGTAATGCCCCTTTTTCCCTCTTATCCCTCCCTTCCCGCCCATTTTCCCCAGTCCCTTTCCCTTTGGTAACTATTAGTCCGTTCTTGGGTTCTGTGAGTCTGCTGCTGTTTTGTTCCTTCAGTATTTTTTCTTTGTTCTTATACTCCACATATGAGTGAAATCATTTGATACTTGTCCTTTTTGGCTTGGCTTATTTCACTGAGCATAATGCCCTCTAGCTCCATCCATGTTGTTGCAAATGGTAGGATTTGATTTCTTCTTATGGCTGAATAATATTCCATTGTGTATATGTACCACATCTTCTTTATCCATTCATCTACTGATGGACACTTAGGTTGCTTCCATTTCTTGGCTATTGTAAATAGTGCTGCAATAAACATAGGGGTGCATCTGTCCTTTTCAAATTGGGCTGCTGCATTCTTAGGGTAAATTCCTAGGAGTGGAATTCCTGGGTCAAATGGTATTTCTATTTTGAGTTTTTTGAGGAACCTCCATACTGCTTTCCACAATGGTTGAACTAATTTGCAGTCCCACCAGCAGTGTAGGAGGGTTCCCTTTTCTCCACATCCTCGCCAACATTTGTTGTTGTTTGTGTTTTGGATGTTGGCCATCCTCACTGGTGTGCGGTGATATCTCATTGTGGTTTTAATCTGCATTTCTCTGATGATTAGCGATGTGGAGCATCTTTTCATGTGCCTGTTGGCCATCTGAATTTCTTCTTTGGAGAAGTGTCTATTCATGTCCTCTGCCCATTTCTTAATTGGATTATTTGCTTTCTGTTTGTTAAGGTGCATGAGTTCTTTATATATTTTGGATGTCAACCCTTTATCAGATACATTTTTTATGAATATATTCTCCCATACTGTAGGATGTCTTTTTGTTCTACTGATGGTGTCCTTTGCTGTACAGAAGCTTTTCAGCTTGATATAGTCCCACTTGTTCATTTTTGCTTTTGTTTCCCTTGCCCGGGGAGATATGTTCATGAAGAAGTTGCTCATGTTTATGTCCAAGAGATTTTTGCCTATGTTTTTTTCTAAGAGTTTTATGGTTTCATGACTTACATTCAGGTCTTTGATCCACCTTGAGTTTACCTTTGTGTATGGGGCTAGACAGTAGTCCAGTTTCATTCTCTTACATGTAGCTGTCCAGTTTTTCCAACACCAGCTGCTGAAGAGGCTGTCATCTCCCCATTGTATATCCAAGGCTCCTTTATCAAATATTAATTGACTGTATATGTTTGGGTTAATGTTTGGATTTTCTATTCTGTTCCACTGGTCTGTGGGTCTGTTTTTGTGCCAATACCAAATTGTCTTGATTACTGTGGCTTTGTAGTAGAGCTTGAAGTCAGGGAGTGTAATTCCCCCTGTTTTATTCCTCCTTCTCAAGATTGATTTGGCTATTCGGGGTCTTTTGTGGTTCCATATGAATTTTAGAATTATTTGTTCCAGTTCATTGAAGAAAGCTGTTGGTAGTTTGATAGGGATTGCATTGAATCTGTAGATTGCTTTAGGTAGTATAGCCATTTTGACAATATTTATTCTTCCTAGCCAAGAGCATGGGATGCATTTCCATTTGTTAGTGTCCTCTTTAATTTCTCTTAGGAGTGTCTTGTAGTTTTCAGAGTACAGGTCTTTCACTTCCTTCGTTAGGTTTATTCCTAGGTATTTTATTCTTTTTGATGCAATTGTGAATGGAATTGTTTTTCTGATTTCTCTTTCTGTTAGTTCATCATTAGTGTATAGGAAAGCAACAGATTTCTGTGTGTTAATTTTGTATCCTGCAACTTTGCTGAATTCAGATATTAGTTCTAGTAGTTTTGGAATGGAATCTTTAGGGTTTTTTATGTACAGTATCATGTCATCTGCAAATAGTGACAATTTGACTTCTTCTTTACCAATCTGGATGCCTTGTATGTCTTTGTTTTTCTGATTGCTGTGGCTAGGACCTCCAGTACTATGTTGAATAACAGTGGAGAGAGTGGGCATCCCTGTCTTGTTCCCGATCTTAGATGAAAAGCTTTCAGCGTCTCGCCGTTAAGTATGATGTTAGCTGTGGGTTTGTCATATATAGCCTTTATGATGTTGAGGTACTTGCCCTCTATACCCATTTTGTTGAGAGTTTTAATCAGGAATGGATGCTGAATTTTGTCAAATGCTTTTTCAGCATCTATGGAGATGATCATGTGGTTTTTGTTCTTTTTGTTGATGTGGTGGATGATGTTGATGGATTTTCGAATGTTGTACCATCCTTGCATCCCTGGGATGAATCCCACTTGATCATGGTGTATGATCCTCTTGATGTATTTTTGAATTCGGTTTGCTAATATTTTGTTGAGTATTTTTGCATCTACGTTCATCAGGGATATTGGTCTGTAATTTTCTTTTTTGGTGAGGTCTTTTCCAGGTTTTGGTATTAGAGTGATGCTGGCTTCATAGAATGAGTTTGGAAGTATTCCCTCCTCTTCTATTTTTTGGAAAACTCTAAGGAGAATCGGTGTTATTTCTTCTCTATATGTCTGGTAGAATTCAGAGGTGAATCCATCAGGCCCAGGGGTTTTGTTCTTGGGTAGTTTTTTGATTACCAATTCGATTTCGTCACTGGTGATTGGTCTGTTTAGTTTTTCTGTTTCTTGCTTGGTCAGTCTTGGAAGGTTGTATTTTTCTAAGAAGTTGTCCGTTTCTTCTATGTTTTCCAGCTTGTTAGCATATAGTCTCATAATATTCTCTTATGATTCTTTGTATTTCTGTGGGGTCTGTCGTGATTTTTCCTTTCTTATTTCTGATTGTGTTTATGTGTGTAGATTCTCTTTTTCTCTTAATGAGTCTGGCTAGGGGTTTATCTATTTTGTTTATTTTTTCAAAGAACCAGCTCTTGGTTTTATTGATTTTTTTCTATTGTTTTATTCTTCTCAATTTTATTTATTTCTTCTCTAATCTTTATTATGTCCCTCCTTCTGGTGACTTTGGGCCTCATTTGTTCTTCTTTTTCCAATTTCAGTAATTGTGTCTTTAGACTATTCATTTGGGAATGTTCTTCCTTCTTTAAATAGGCCTGGATTGCAATATACTTTCCTCTTAGAACTGCCTTTGCTGCGTCCCACAGAAGTTGTGGCTTTGTGTTGTTGTTGTCATTAGTCTCCATATATTCTTTGATTTCTGTTTTGATTTGGTCGTTAACCCATTGATTAATTAGGAGAGTGTTGTTAAGTCTCCATGTATTTGTGAGCCTTTTTGATTTCTGTCTAAAATTTATTTCTAGTTTTATACCTTGGTGATCTGAGAAGTTGGTTGGTAGGATTTCAATATTTTTGAAATTACTGAGGTTCTTTTTGTGGCCTAGTATGTGGTCTATTCTGGAAAATGTTCCATGTGCACTTGAGAAGAATGTGTATCCTGTTGCTTTTGGGTGTTGAGTTCTGTAGATGTCTGTTAGGTCCATCTGTTCTAGTGTGTTGTTCAGTGCCTCTATGTCTTTACTAATTTTCTGTCTGGTTGATCTGTCCTCTGGAGTAAGAGGTGTGTTGAAGTCTCCTAAGATGAATGCATTGCTGTCTATTTCCTCCTTTAATTCTGTTAGTATTTGTCTCACATATGCTGGCGCTCCTGTGTTGGGTGCATATATATTTATAATGGTTATATCTTCTTGTTGGACTGACCCCTTTATCATTATGTAATGTCCTTCTTTATCTTTTGCTACGTTCTTCGTTTTGAATTCTATTTTGTCTGATACAAGTACTGCAACACCTGCTTTTTTCTCTTTGTTGTTTGCATGAAATATCTTTTTCCATCCCTTCACTTTTATTCTGTGTATATGTTTGGATTTGAGGTGAGTTTCTTGTAGGCAGCATATAGATGGGTCTTGCTTTTTTATCCATTCTGTTACTCTGTGTCTTTTGATTGGTGCATTCAGTCCATTTACATTTAGGATGATCATTGATAGGTATGTACTTATTGCCATTGCTGGCTTTAGATTCGTGGTTACCAATGGTTCAAGGGTTGCTTCTTTACTATCTAACAATCTAACTTAACTTTCTTGTTAAGTTATTGTAAACACAGTCTGATGTTTCTTTCTTTCTCTCCCTTCTTATTCCTCCTCCATTCTTTCTATAATAGATGTTTTATTCTTTGCCTTTAGTTAGTATTTGGATGGTCTGCTTTCTTTGCTATGATTTTTTTTCCCTCTGGTGACATCTTTTTAGCCTTAGGTGTGCTTCCATCTAGAGCAGTCCATTTAAGATATCCTGTAGTGGTGGTTTATGAGAGGCAAACTCTCTCAACTTTCATTTGTCTGGAAATTGTTTAATCCCTCCATCATATTTAAATGATAATCGTGCTGGATACAATATTCTTGGTTCGAGGCCCTTCTGTTTCATAACGTTAAATATATCATGCCATTCTCTTCTGGCCTGTAAGGTTTCTGTTGAGAAGTCTGATGATAGTCTGATGGGTTTTCCTTTGTAGGTGATCTTTTTTCTCTCTCTAGCTGCCTTTAATACCCTGTCTTTATCTTTGATCTTTACATCTTAATTATTATGTGTCTTGGTCTTGTCTTCCTTGGGTCCCTTGTGTTGGGAGTTCTATGAGCTTCGGTGGACTGCGAGACTACTTCCTTCCCCAGCGAGGGAAAGTTTTCAGCAATTATTTCTTCAAAGACACTTTCTATCCCTTTTTCTCTCTCTTCTTCCTCTGGTACTCCTGTAATGCGAATATTGTTCCATTTCGATTGGTCACACAGTTCTCTTAATATTCTTTCATTCCTAGAAATCCTTTTATCTCTCTCTGCCTCAGCTGCTCTGTACTCCTGTTCTCTGTTTTCTATTCCATTAACAGTCTCTTGCATCTCATCCATTCTGCTGTTAAGCCCTTCGATCGCTTGTCTGATTTCTGTATTGTCTTTCCTCAGTTCTCTCACTTCCTCCCTCAGCTCTTGCACATTTCTCTGTAGGTCCATCAGCATGGTTGTGACTTTTATTCTGAATTCTTTTTCAGGGAGTCTGTGCATTTCCATCCCTTCAGACTCCCTCCCTGGGGTTGTCTGGTTGATTTTGGTCTGAACCATATTCCTCTGTCTTTTCATGGCTATGTAATTGGTCACTGATAGTTGCCACGTATGTCAGCTGGGCTCTTTAAGAGTTTAAAAAGAGAAGAAAGAAAAAAAGAGAAAAAAAAGAAAGAAATAAAGAAAGAAAAAAAGAAAAAAGAAAGAAAAGAAAAAACAAAAACAAAACAAAAACAAAAAAATGCCCACCGGACATAGATTCTGTGGGAATGCTCTAGTTGGCGCTATTGCCCCACTATTCCACAGCTGTGACTCTGCCGCTCCGCAGGGCCCTTTATCACTCTGGCAGGGATGGGAACGAATAGGAGGCTGTTGATCTCAGTGAGAAGTGTTAAGTATGGCTACGCTTCCTCAGTCATCAGCTAAGGCGTCTGAAACTCCCCAGGACTCCCAGCCTGCTGGGCTGAGTGTGCTGGGGCGATCCGGCTCCTCCGCTGGGCTCCTGTCTCTTTAAGACCGCTGAAGAAAGCGCGCACTTTTTTTTTTTTTTCCTTCCTGGGAGCCGGCTGCAAGCACCCTGGCGCGTTCCCCGCTCAGATCCTGCCCCTCTGTCTCTCCAATCTCCGCTGCACTGCGCAATGTGGGTCAGCGCTCCCCGCGCAGATCACCGGGGCTGGCTACTTTGCGGGGTGTGCTTCCACTCCCTCCAGGCTCTGAATCCTCTCCTCCCGCTGGTGTGCTGGGGTGGGGGAGGGCTCGGGTCCCGCCAGGTCGCGGCTCCGTATCTTACCCGCCTCTTTGGGTACCAAGTCCTCTCGGGTGTAGCTGCACGCTGTGCGCTTTCCTGTGTATTCTCGTCTCTCTTTTAGGAATAGATGTATTTTCTGTGTTTTCGTAGATAAATATAGTGTTGGGAGGAGATTTCTGCCGCCCTGCTCACACCGCCATGTTCCTGGAAGTCCTCGATATATATAGTTTTGGGAGAAGATTTCTGCCGCCCTGCTCATGCCGCCATCTTCCCAGAAGTTCGTTGCGGCCACTTTGGAAGACAGTTTGGCAGTTTCTTACAAAACTAAACATACTCTTACCATATGATCCAGCCATTGTGCTACTTGTTATTTACCCAAAGGAGCTGAAAACTCATGTCCACACAAGAAGCAGCATATAGATGTTTGGTGAAGACTTACGCATAACTGCTAAAACTTGGAAGCAACCAAGATGTCCTTCACTAAGTGAGTGGATAAATAGCCTGTGGGTACATCCGGACAGTGGGATGTAATTCAGCACTAAAGAGAAACGCACTATCAAGCCGTGTAACGACATGGAGGGAATGGAAATGCATATACAAATGAAAGGAGTCAATCTGAAAAGGCTACAAACCATACGATTGCTATATAACATTCTGAAGAAGGCAAAACTATAGAGATGGTAAGGGTAAAAAGATCAGTGGTTGCGAGGGGTTGGGAGGGAAGGAAGAATAAATAGATGGCGCACAGGATTTCTAGGGCAGTGAAAATATTCTGCATGGTACTAGAATGATGGGTCCGTGTCATCATACATTTGTCAAAACCCACAGAATGCACAACACCAAGAATGACCCCTATGTGAACTATGGACTTGGGGTGACAATGATGTGTCAGTGGAGATTCATCAGTTGTAGCAAACATCTCTCTCTAGTGGGACGCTGACAGTGAGGGTCTGTGCCTGTGTGAGGGCAGGGTTTCTGTGGAAAATCTCTGTACTTTCTGCTTTATTTCGCTGTGAACCTACAACTGCTCTAAAAATTAAATTCCACTTTAAGATATAGTGCAACCGAAACCATAAAACTCCTATAAGAAAACGGGAAAATCTCTTAGACACTGGTTTTTATTTTTGGACAATAATTTTTTGGACATGACACCTAAAGCACAAAAACAAAAGCAAAAATAAACAAGTGGGATGACCTTGAACTAAAAAGCTGCACAGCAAAAGAAATGACAAAATGAAAAGGCAACATGTGTCATGAGAGAAAATATTTGCAAACCATATATCTGATAAGGAGTTAATATCCAAAATATATAAGGAACTCATACAACTCAATAGCAAAATCCATGTAATCAAATTAAGAAATGGGTAACATACATGAACAGACATTTTCCCAAAGAAGATACTCAAATGGCCAACAGGTACTCGGGAAGGTGCTTAACATTACTAATCACCAGGGAAAGGCAAACCAAACCACAAAAGATATCAATTCAGGACTTCCGGGAAGATGATGGTGTGAGCAGGGCGGCGGATATCTCCTCCAAAACCATATGTATTTATGAAAATACAACAAATACAACTATTTCTAAAAAAGAGACCAGAAGACACAGGACAGCACACAGCCTGCATCTACACCTGAGAGGACTCGGCACCCTGCGAGGCAGGTAAGATATGGAGCTGCGACCCGGTGGGAACTGAGCACTCCCCCACCCCAGCGCACCAGCGGGAGGAGAGGATTCAGAGCCGGGAGGGAGTGGAAGTACAGGCCCACGAAATAACCAGCCCTGGTGATCTGTGCTGGGAGCGCTGACACACATCGCCCAGTGTAGCGGAGACTGGAGAGACAGCGGGTGCAGGATCTGAGCTTGAGAACGCACTGGGTCCTCGCAGCCGGCTCCTGGGACAAAAGAAAAGTGCAGCTCTTTTTTTAGCTGTCTTAAAGAGACAAGGGCCCAGGATCATCCCAGCACACTCAGCCCAGCAGGCTGGGAGTCCTGGGGAATTTCGGACCCCTTGGATGGCGACTGGGAAAAAGTAGTTGCACTGAGACTTCCCACAGAGATCAACCGCCTCCCATTCATTCCCACCCCGGACAGAACTACAAAGGGCCCTGTGGATTGGCGCGGCTGTGGCTGCGGAATAGTGGAGCAACAGCGCCACCTACAGCATCCTCACAGAATCTACTCCCAGCAGGCGTTTTTTTTTCTTTCTGATTTCTTTTCTTTCTTTTCCTTCTTTCTTTTTTTTCTCTTTTCTTTCACTTTTTCTTTTTTTCTTTTTAAAAGTCTTAAAGAGCCCAGCTGACATACGTGGCACCTACCAGTGACCACTTCTATCGCCATGAAAAGACAGAGAAATATGGTACAAACAAAACTCACCCAGACCCAGACAACAAACACCAGAGAGGGAACCTGAAGGGATGGAAATGCACAATCTTCCTGAAAAAGAATTCAGAACAAAAGTCATAACCATACTGATGGATCTAAAGAGAAATATGCAACAGCTGAGGGAGGAAGTGAGGGAAGTGAGGAAAGACAAGGCAGAAATGAGACAAGCAATTGACGGGCTTAGCAGCAGACTGGATGAGATGCAAGAGACTGTTAATGGAATAGAAATCTGAATTTCTTCTTTGGAGAAGTGTCTATTCATGTCCTCTGCCCATAAAATGGTTCTTATCAAAAACAAATAACAAGTACTGGTGAGGATGCGGAGAAAAGGGAGCCCTTGTGCATAAATTGGTATAGCAATGATGAAAAACAATATGGAGGTTTCCCAAAAAAATTATAAATGGAAATACCATGTGCTCCAGAAATTCCACTTCTTGGGATACACCCAAAGGAAATGAAAACACTATCTCAAGGACATATCTGTACTCCCACGTTCACTACAGAATTATTCACAGTAGCCACTCCAAGACATGGAAACAACCTAGGTGTCCACTGAAAGATGAATGGACAAGGAAAATGTGTATGTCTATAAGGGAATATTATTCAGCCATAAAAAGAAGTATCCTACCATTTGTGATAACATGTATGAACCTTCAGGGTATAAAGACAAATACCCTATGATCTCACTTATATGTGGAATCTAAAAAAACTGAGCTCATGGAAATAAACAGATTGGTGACTGACAGAGATGGGGGTGGTTGGGTGAAATGGTTGAGGGGGTCAAAAGGTAAAAACTTCCAGTTGTAAGATAAATAAGTCCTGGGGAACTAATGCACTGCACAGTGACTGTAGTTAACAATACCGTATTGTATATTTGGAAGCTGCTAAGAGAGTAGATTTTATAAGTTCTCATCACAAGAAAAAAATTGTAACTAGATGAGGCAGTGGATATTAACTTATCTTATTATGGTAATCATTTTGCAATATATACATCAATCAAGTCACTATGTTGTACACCTTAAACTTACACAATGTTGTATGTCAATTATATCTCAACAAAACTGGAAAAAATGGTATAAATAAAAATTTCCCAATAAGCGGCCCACATTATGCCTCATCACTCCAGAATCCTTTCAAGTACATTTCCTAACACAAGGTTCAGAATCCGGAGATCGCCCTTGACACATTACCACTGTGTAAAGCCCAGATATCATTTCAGTTTTGCCAGTTGTCAGAATAACATCTTTTGTAGTAAAAGAACCTAAACTGGGGCCATGTGTCAGGTTTCCCAGCCGAGTCTCCTCAGTGACTTTGGTTTGGAGCAGTTGCTGCACCTTTCCTTGGACCTCATAACCTAAATATTTTTGAAACTTACAGGAGACGGGCTGATAATGAAAGCCTTTGCTCACAGCAAAGATGACGCTTCACTAGATGTATTCTCATGCTTAGGTCAGGTTCTGGGTCTCTGCTAGAAGCATGTTGGGTTCTTCTTCTGCATCCCGCCAGTGGCATAGGATTCTCAGTGTCCTCTTTCTTGGATCGTTGGACTATGGAGATGTCTGCCAAGCTTTTTCACTGTAGAAATATTCTTTTCCCCTTTGTGACCAGTAAGGATGTTGCAGAAAGGTTCTTGGGAAGTATGTAAATATTCCATTTCTCATGAAGCATTCACCCACCTGTTAATGATTCTTGGCTGAGTGTTACTGTGATGTAGCCATAGTGGAGCTGCTCCATATATTAGTTAATGAATGATTGTGCATCTCACAGAGCAAGACGTGGGTGATGTGACCACATCCCTTCACTCCATGGAGTCACGGGGATAGCCGTTCATCTTCTTCTCATGAGGCCCAATACATGTGGGGGAGAGGTGCTGCCTTTATGAACTCACCTGGCTGCTATTCCCCCATCCCTGCCTGTAAAGGATTCCCCCAAGACATTCAGCAGAGCAAAACCTGATACCGGGAACAGTTTGCAGTCTTTCAGGAGTGCAGGGGGAAGTCAATTAAAGATTTTAAGCAGAGGAGCGACACATTTGATTTATGTTAAGCAAAAACAAAACAAAACAAAAATTCTGAATCATGGTCCCTCTGTCTTCCTTAGAACAAATGTGACTTCCCTCTGAGCTTGCTCTCAACTAGCTGCCCCAGAGGTACTGATCTGAGAATGAAATTCATACTAAAGTGTAAATAACTGACTGGGAAGCAAACCTCCTGGCTGCTGTGTGAACCACTTGGAGTGATGGGAGATTTTTCAGCCAAGAACACCAGTGAAAAGACTCAGCAAGGATATTCTGTTTACTCCACTCTTCGGAAAGCCTGGGCAGAAGGAACCCAGCTGTGAGCATACGAGGAGGCTGACTGTCAGGCCCCGAACAGAAGAGGCTTCCCGTTCCCCAGTGGGATCGGGTGCTTCTCCCCACCCCCAACAAGCCTTTCTGCCTCCTCTCCTGGATGCCCCATACCTCTGGTTTCCTTGAGCAGCTCTTCTGTGAACTTGACCACCTTGGCCACCTCCACCCATGGGAAGCCTTTGCTCACGGCAAAGATGACACTGTCATAGAGGGTGTCCAGCAGGATGCTCCTGCGCGGGTCTCGCAGCTCGTCAAACCCCTCCCAGTTCAGCAGTCTCCGTAGGTGCTCACGACCTTCTGGTTTCTGCAGGGCAAGATGTGAGGCATGGAGGGTGAGGGTTGAGGGATCAGGGTAAGACACTACTGGGGGTCCCACAGGGGTTCCCCACTGTCCGGAGGAGTGACCAGGAATGTGGCCACACCTGGGCAAAATTATTCTTTCATTTCTGGACAGCTTTCCCTCCCCTTTCTGGGGACCTACTGTTTCTAGCACTGCTCCCTCCTCTGAGAGGTCTCAGGCCAGCCCCTGCAGCCCCAGGCTTCAAGTCCTGAGTTAAGGTCTCTCATTTCTCTTATCTAAAACAAAATTTGGCTTCCCTCTGAACCCACTTTCAACTGGCTGCCCCAGAGGCCTGGATCTGACAATGAAATTCATACTAAGTTCATACTAAATAAGAAGAGGTTTGGCGAAGCAATGTGCTGGCAGAAGGAATATATCTTTCTCAGTGAAAACTCCGGCACTGCGGCAGGCCGGGGGATAAAGACTGATCAGGGCGCCTGTTTTCCCACCTCTAGGTTCACCCGTTTTACTTGAGAGTGCCTGGCCTTTCCAGAGAGGCTCCAATAAATCACCAACAGATGTAGGAGAAGAAAATGCCTTAAAAGGAGGGGTTAAGAAAAGGTGTGGAATGAAGTGGGGACCCACAGAACACAGAAGTGTTGCTCCCCTGGGGTGAGGGGAGGCTCTGGCTGGGGGTGTCCTTGTGGGGGAGACCGATGGCAGGCTTGGTGCCGCAGGGAGGCCCAGATCCCTGCTGTCCTACCCCGTGGACTCCCCTCCTCCACACGCCACCTCTCTGCCTGACCCATGCCGCCCTGCCAGCTGCCCTCACAGATCCGTGGGTTGGTGTCTGATGGGATGGCCAGTCGGAAGCTCTGGAGAAGGTGGTGAAGCATGTTCCCAGGGGGGCAGAGAGGCCCCTCTGGGGACAGCCTTCCCCTGGCGCCTGCCCCTCAGCTCGTGGCCGGGGGCCAGAAGCCCACCTGCGCACAGGCTGGCTTGGGGTCCTCTTGCCTGTCTGCAGCAGTGCCTGGACCCCCCGCGGTGGACAGCCCTGTTCTGGCAGGAGCTTGTCCCGGCTCCATCCCTCCATAGGCCCCTTGTTCACTCCTTTGGCTTCAGAGTTGTTTCTGAGGAACCAGCAAAGCCCACGCCACCCCACCTAAAGCAACAGGACCCCCACAGGGCTCACAGGGCCCTGCTGCTGCCTGCATCCAGTGGTGCCTGGCCCAGGGGCCTCCGGGCCCTCTTTCAAGGGAGGCAGGCACAGGGCCTCCGTGCCATCTTGTCTTTCCCTCCAGGTGAACTTGGCTGCATCGGGAGGGCTGTCCCTGCTGTTGGGCCCTGCTGTCCATCTGAGGAGGTGCCATCGAGAGGCCACTTCTCACGCACACCTCACTGTCAGACCAGTGGGAGCAAACTTCCTTTTAAAAGCCAAATTTTCTGTTCACCTGAGATTGGAAGACTTTTTTCACTCCCTGGGGTGTTGAGAGCGCCATGGCCCCTGCGTCCAGTCGCTAAGGAGACCTAATCAGGACTGACTCAGAGTTTCCGGAACCTGGGGGTGCGGGCGCCGGCTTTGTGAGGTCATGAGGACCTGCTTGTGGTGGCTTTTCCCAACTCCTTTCCTCCCAGGCCTGCCTCTCCAGCTGGGCTCTGGGCCTCAACACCTTGTAGCTGCTCGGGGACCTCCATCCCTTCCCTACTCCAACCTCTCTCCGAGCCTGCTCACCTCCCGAGGCTTTCCTGTGAAGAAGCACACATGTCCTTGGCTGGTGCTTCGGTTGAACACTTGTCTCCTTGGCTTCTAAAAAGCTGCTGTCTCTTGAATCATCTTCTATCTTTTCCAGCCACTCCTTCCCTGCCTTCTGGGAAGACTTCTCTTTCTCTGTTTGTCCCTTATATGTTCGTATGGCCCAGGGTCCTGTCCATGCCGTCTTCTTCTCTTCTAGGCTATTTATTTACTTTTTTCTTTATTCTGTTGTGTTAGGAACACTTAACATGAGGTAGACCCTCAGTGCATTTGAAATGTTCAGTCCTTTTAACTACAGGCATGACTGCACGGCCCATTTCTAGGCCTTAGCCGTCTTGCAGAATTGAAACTTCATGCCCTTTCATCGGCAACTCTCCGTCTCTCTCTCCTCCCAGCCTCTGGCAACCACCAATCTACCCTCTGGTTCTGGGAGCGTGACTGTTTCAGATCTCTCATGTAAGAGGAATCATGCAGCATTTGTCCTGAGATTGGCTTATTTTGCTCAGCATAATGTCATCAGGATTCATCCCAGGAACTCTGCTTTTTAAGTTTATCTCTTCTATTTGGGTAAAATATGCGTAACATACAATTTACCTGTATAACCATTTTTAAGTGTAGTTTTGGTAACATTAAGTGCATTCATACTGCTGTATGGCTATCCCCACCGTTCAACTCCAGGGCTTCCAGAAACTGAACTTCCCAAACAGAAACTCCATCCTCACTGAACAACAAACTCCAATTTTGCTTTTCCCCAGCCACGAGGACCCCCCCCCCCCCACCATTCCCTTCCTGTCTATGAGTCTGACTGCTCTGGAAACCTCATGTCAGTGGAATCACACAGTACTTGCCCTTCTGTGACTGGCTTCCTCACCAGCATAATGTCCTCAAAGCCCACAGGCCACATGCTCTTGGGGGATTTTATCCAGTCTCACAGCTTCAAGGTCCATTGGAAGCAAATGATCTGTAGGCTTATGTCATGGAAGTGTCCCCACTCCTCTGACCCCAGCTTAGGGTGAGCAGAAAAGCCAGTGTCTCCCCAGAGTGGATGGTTGGGCAGCTTGTTAGGTTTCCAGGGGTCCCTGGAGCATATGCGGGTTTGCTGGCAGATGGATGAGTCTCCAGGTGTAGGACTGCCCTGTGGGGAGCAGGGCCCAGCAGGTTGTACAGGCTGGCCCCGTCCCTGCCCCCTCCAAGCATGCCCCTTGGGGGAGTTTCCTCCTGTGTCTGCAGCCCTGGGCACTTCCCAGGGCACACCTGGGTGCAGGCACGAGAGCTGCATTGGGCCTGGATTCCCCAGACCTAGAGCCTTTCCCTCCCTATCCCTTCCCTTCTCCTCTGCTTCCCCGTCCCTTCAGTTTGCTTCTCAGGGTCTGTATGAGTGGTAACTTTCTTTGTTGAATTAGAAATTTAAACTGGCTTAGACCAAACAAGACTTGATTGTCTCTCTCGTGTAACTGAATCTCTCTCGCAGAGTACACTTAAGGCGAGGATAAATCCACATACTCAAATCTGTATCCATCCCAGGACCTTCCTTGGGGTTTTCCTCTCCCTCCCCCTTCCTGAAATGCACATCTTGCTCCACTCACCTGGCTAACTATTAATGATTTTGCAGAACCTAGCCTGCGTGTTCACTTTTCTGGAATGCTTTCCAGGTCCTCCTTTTCTCCCAAGTACTGAGGTGCCCCTCCAGCTGCTCAAGCCAGCCTCCCTATGAATCACCTCCATGCTCCTCCCCTCACTCCTCCCAGCCACTCCAGGGCCTCCTAGCTTTCCCCCCTAAATGTTTATTGAGTTCCTTCTTTTCATCCCCATAGCTCCTACCCAAGTATAGCCCCCCATCATCCCTTGCCTACATACTGCCAGACCTTGACCCCAACCACCCACTCCCCACACTGTTGCCAGAGTAAACAAACAACAGATGTGATTATGGACTGGAAATGGGCAGGCAGGGGGAGCTTGCTAGGGCCACATTCTTCCCTGGTATATATATCCACTTGGGATCCAGAATTTTATTTCTTTTAAATGATGTCTTTCCCTTTCTCTACACAGTCAAATACACATGTAAAATTGGACTACATCAACTTTTTGCCTCAGCACTTTCCATGATTGCTCATAGAGGAAATCCCCAAACCTCCACAGGCTTACCAGGCCCTGTGCGATCCGGACCCTTCCTCCCTCCGGAGCTTTGCGTGTGCCGCCGTGCCTTCCAGAATGCTCTCCCCTCCCTCCCTCTGCCTACCTCATGCTGCTGCCTCCTGTCTCAGCCCAATCATCTCCAGCTCCCAGAAACTTCTCCTGCGTCCCTGTGACATGGCTTGGGCGCGAAATGCATCCCCAGCAGCACATCGCATGGTGTAGTTTTTCATTTAACCATTTTGATGATTTGTTTTTAATACCTGTTTCCCCTTGGATTGTGAGGCATGAGGATGTTTCATTTTATTAGTGACTATTTTATTGCCCACTCTACATACCACGTAGGCACACCTGTTTGTTGAGTGGCTATGACTACCTTGATCATAACCCGTGACGTGGCATCTCACCCATCTGTCAGATGATTGGCTCTCCCTCAGGCCTGTTTGTCCCGTGAAGGCATGGACTATGTCTTCTTTGCCTTTGCAGCCTGGATGGTGGCTGGCACTCAGGAAATGTTTGCTAGTTGAATAACTGGAAGCATCGAGAAGTGATATGGACAGGAGGAAATGTCTTTGAACAGAGCTTACTTATGTACTCATTTTGGCCATGCTGGGTTTTTTTTTGTTAAATGTGGATATTCTCAAATTTTCCCTTGACATCCATACAAAAGCCACACAGTCTGACGGTCTCAAATGTAATGGTTTTTGAGGTGCTTTTTCCTATTTACTGTGTGTGGAATGAATATGTGCATCTCAGCTCATCTGTCCTGAAGGCTTGTTTGGTTGTAAAAACAAAACAACACACACACACACACACACACACACACACACACAAACCTCATAGAATTACTAAACAAGGCTAAAGGGTGCTTTTAGTTAGTAAATAATGAGAGGTTCACTCCAGCAGCTTTCAATACATGATCTGTCTTAATCCTTGCAATAATTCCAGAAGAAAGATATAATGATTACTGCCTCCATTGATATCTGAGAAAACAGATGTAGAGATTAAATATCTTGCCCAAGATCACTAAACTAGTACCGGAACCCTAATCTTAACAATTGGTTGCACGAACTACTATTGCAGGATTGAAGAGTTTTCTAGAAAAGACCTGTACGTTTAGGCCTTATAGACTCTAGTTAGCCCTCAATGGAGTCTACTTAACTGCTGGCTTCGGGCTGTAATTACACTATCACCTAGAGATTATGACTATCCTTGAATGATTCAGGGCAGATTTGACTGTTATGTTTTCTTCCCATTCTTTATCATCAAAGTTGTTTTTAAAACAAAATCACCATGTTTTACATTAGATCCTTAGACTTTATTCATCTTAGAGCTGAAAGTTTGTACCCTCTTACCAACCTCTTCCTATTTCTCCCACTGCCCAGCCCATGGTAACCACTTTTCTACTTGATGTTTCTATGAGTTTGACTTTTTTTCTTTTTTTAGATTCCACATACAAGTATCATAAACTATTTGTCTTGCTCTGTCTGGCTTTTTTCACTTAGCCTAACGCCACCCACGTCCATGTTGTCGCAAATGGCATGATTTCCTTCTTTCTCATGGCTGAATAATACATGCCACATTTAAAAAAATCTATTCCTCCATCAATGGACACTTAGGACCCCAATTTTCCCAGGATTAGCAATGTATACAACTGAAAAACAGCACTTCCCTGCCTCCCTTGCAGAGCAGAGTGTTCACATGGCGTAGTCCCAGGATAGGCTTTCTGAATTTTGGAAAACCTTTTTGCCCTTGATCCTATTCTCTCTTCCATTTGGGAATGCAGAGATGATTGCTGGAGCACCAGCAGTTGTACTGTGAGCACATGAATGAGAAGCCCATCCTGAGGTCCCTGAGGATAGCCAAGGCCTGCCACACTGGCCACGGTCTCCTGAGCTCTGGACTTCTTGTGATATGGGACAAAAAACACCCAGACCTTAAGCAAGCCACTGTTATTTGGGGTTAGAGTTATGTGTAGCTACACTCAGTCTCTCAGTGGTATAAAGACACATTTCTGAGGCTCAAGTTAGGTCAAATCAGGTCATGAGATGGACCAGGCGAGGACGGGTTCTTGTTCACAGAAGTAAAGTGATTTGCCAGAAGCAGGAAGTGGGAAATTCAGGTTGCAGGATATCTCCCCTGGTCACCAATGTGGGCTGCACGTCCCGTTTCCTGTCAGTCCCCTGAGAAAGGGACAGTGAGTCTGTCATCTTGGGCGACTGTTCCAAGGCCGGGAGGTAAGGGGAGGGCTGCCCCTTAACATAAAAGGACAAATCATCATGCAAACCAAGAGTCTACCCTATGGACACTCTCAGAAGATGAACTTAGGCTTTGTGATGTGCAGCCTGTTGGACAGGTGGGAAGCCTTAGTTTCCTTGAGGAAGAACCCCCAGAAATGAGACGGGGAATGCACAGGGGGAAAGGTCATTTTTAGGACATGGTAAGCCTCAGCATGTTTTTAAGTGATCATTCATTCATTCAGAATGTTTATGGAGCACTGAAGAGTAAGCACTTGGCTAGAACATGTAAGGCACAGATGGCCTATAAAGTCTCCCAGGACGCGGCCCCGGACTTCCTCTTCCACGTCTCCTAACTCCACCCCCCACTCATGCTCCTTTGCTTCATCTGCCCTGCTGGGCTTTCTGTGCCTTGGGGAAGTCTCCCTTCCAGGGCTTTTGAGCTTTTTCTTCCCTCTGTCCAGAGGCGCTTCTCCCAGGTACCTGCTTGGCCAGCTCACTTCATCCGGGCCTGTGCACATGACGCATCCTCGGAGGTGCTTCCCTGGCCAAGCCGCTGGCTCCCCACCTCTGTCCCCTTGTCCTGCTTTATTGTCCTTCACAGGCTTATGACCACCTGACATCTGCTTCTGTGTGTGTGTTTGTCTTCCTCACTAGAACGTAATGTCCGTGAGAGCGGGGTCTTTGCTTTGCTCACTGGGGGGACCCTCTGCCTAGACCAGGGTCTGCCGCGGAGCAGGCACTCCCTATGCACTAGCTGAACGAATGATCACAGGCTTTGCGCTCTAGATGCTGCCGGTCTAGGGGAGGAGCAGAGCATGTCACAGACAGTGCTGTCCAAATGTGGGGACAGCTTCAGGAGGCCAGGAGGCAGGAGGGGAGGGGCCCCCAGGCCAGACTGCATGGTTTCCTGGAGAAAGTGAGGCAGTTCGGGGACCCCTTCTTCCCTAAGCCAGAGGAAGTGGGTGGATGGTAAGACAAAAACAGTAAGGTTGTCACGATGGAAGGTAGAAAAGAGCCATCACACAGCATGACACTAACTTCAGTGTGGGAAAGAGAAAGGTGGGGGTCAGCTTTAGAGCCAGGGGTAGAATTCCTCTTGCAGAGATGTTTTTTTAATAGCTTAATGGGCCTCTTTGATACCACAAGATGGCTCTAGAGGAATATTGGAGCAGGGAGCAAATTGCTAAGTGGCTCTGCATGAGAAGTAGGTGGGACATTCACTCTTCAACCTCAGAAAGTGGGGTTCTACTGACAAGAAAGAAAGTAGGCATGGCAGTTGGGTGGGCGATCAACCCCATCAGCCCCAGCGAACAGAGCCTTTCTGCCTGGGGATAATAAAACATTTGCTGGGGAAAATAAAAGAAGTGACAGCCCCTTGGGTAGGAGAGGTGAGGAATCTGGAGTTCCAGAGAGAAGGATGGAGAAAAGGGCACAATAGAGGGAGCTGGGGTGCCAGGGAAGGGCCACCATGAAAAGACCTCGGGTGGGCAGGCGTGAGCACCAAGGGCTTTGGCCTGCAGGGGTGTGTCAAGCTCACTTGAAAACGTTCTCCTGTGCTGAGCTGTGAGGTGGCCCCAGCTGTCCTTCCTTAGCCCCAAATCACAGATATTTATTAGGCACAATGGTCTGGTTATGAAGAAATCAAGATCAATGGGGCAGAGAAAACTAGCAACTCAAAAGCCGCTCAGTGAAAGTGGGGATTTGGCAGCAGTAAATGAGACTTGGGGGCAATGAGATGAAAGTTCTAGAACCCCCAATCCCTCGAGGGATATGGAGAGGGGTGCTGAGTTTCCCACCCATGTGAGATGGGGCTGGAGCCTGTGTGACTGCTCTTCTGAGAAGAGAATGACCACAGTAATTCATCACTTAACAGTAGCAGGGCACAGATGGTGGTGGGAGTGAGGGTAAGGTGCAGGGATGCGGCTGGGGCCCTGGAGCAAGTGGAATTTTGGAAGAGCAGCTGTAGAGAGTAAGACAGTGATAGATACGTGGATAGCCCTGCAGACCCTAAACCGAAGCTGTGGAAAACTTAATGCAGTCAAAGCCTTTATCACACAGGGTGAGCGTGTTCTTTGGTCAGGGTCTAAAGGTCCCCCGGGGCTTCTCCAGGCAAGCAGGGTGAGGCAGAGAGACTGAAGGCTGGGGAGGTGCAAGGGCAGAAGAGTAACCTTAGCCCGATAGACAAGAGCCCAGCTCCTGCTGCCCTGTCAGGGGTCTGCGGAGACAGTGACCTGGGGAAATGGGTGACAGCTCGGAGTAGCTGCAGTGAGGCCTGGAACTGAGCAGGAAATGGTGGAAGCATGGAAGAGGAGGGCTGGATGCTCAGGCCATGCTGAGACCAAGAATTTGAAGGCAGATGGGTCAGCCAGAGAGTCTGGGGAATGGGCAGGGGAGTGAGTGGGTGAGGTGGGGTGTAGATGCAGGGTGTGGAGGCAAGGGGATTTGAGGCCAGGTTTTGGGCTGGGTGCCACACAGACATCACAGTCTCAGGGGATGGAGGCCGGACTGAGGCAGAAAGGGAAATTCTGCACCACAGAGACTGAGGAGGAGAGTGTATGAGTCCTCGAGACGACGGCAGTGAGGAGCACTGGTAGCAATTGAGTCTCATGGTGAGCCCTTCAGAGAGAGGAGGGATTGTGCAGGACAGTGAGAAGTGCTGGTCTGGCAGCAGCAGTTTTGTGGAAAGTCAGCCTCCTGCCTGGGAAGGTGTGGGGTAGTGCAGCATTCCCTTGAGGGCTGCAGAGAAAGTGATGAGGTTAGGAGCGTCAGGCTTCAGTTACAGGAAGGGAGTAGGGGCTACGTTCCACAAAAGGGTTGATGATGTAGAGGCATTTATTTATAATGAGGATTTCAGAGGACACCGGGCAAAGGGCCAGGGCAGGGAAAGTAGTGAAGGAATGGGTGCACAAGAACACAAAGAGTAGCACATGCGAGGCCGGTGAGTGAAAGGAGGGCTTCTCAGAGCCCCAGATTGCGTCTGGTGGTAGGAATGATGGGGACAAGGCACGTGGGAGGAATGATGGTTCAGAAGCTGCAGCAGTCCCAGTCCCAGGTGAGGCAGAAAGATGCAGGAGCCTTTCCTTAGTGTCTGGCCTGTGGCGGAATTCACATGCCTCTCCCAGGTCCAGGAATGAGCTGTAACTCCTCCTCTCACCTCCTCTCATTGTCTGCTCTCTCATGCATCCTCAGTTTCTCCCCTTCTCTGGCCATCCCTTTCTGTCTTCAGACACACACAGGCAGTCCCACCAGTTACTATCTTCTTTCTTTCCTTCCTTTCACTGGCAAACTTCTCTATCAATGCTTTAGCCTCTGCATCTATTTTCCTACCAATGCTCTCACCATAGTCCATCTTCTACCCTCACCTGTCTACTGAAGTTGCTCTCATGAGATCCACCCAGGTTCTCTGCGTTGCCAACAACCAGGGCCACTCACTCCCCTACCTTTATTCCGCTTGATCTTTCAAAAGCTTTTGGCTAGATTATTGTTCCTTCACACTTGAAATGCTCTTTCCCTGGTTTTCACAATGTTGCAACCTCCTGCTTCTTAACCCCTCTCTCCTTATTCCCTTTGTAACACTTCATTCTCTTTCCTTATTTTTTTAATAAGATCATTCCTTCCTTGGGCCTATGCCATTCTCTCTATAAAAAGCAGAGTGTAATGGTTAGACACATGGAGGCTGATGCCAAAAGCTGCCTGGGCCCAAATTCTGGCTCCACTGCACACCAGTCAAATGACCTTGAGAAAGTTAGTTAACTTTTCTATGACTCAGTTTCCCCATTCATAAAGTGATATGATAATGACATCTATGTCATAGGGTTTTTGTGGAACTTAATGAGGTAATATGTGTGAAGTTTTAGAACAGCAACTGTAATATAATAATTATAAAGTCTTTTTCCTTTGGAGCTCTCTCACCTACTGCTTCAGCTCCAGATAGTGCTTATTTTAATGGCTTTGTCAGACCATCCCATGAAATTAGTTTCCTCTGGGATGAATTCATCTTCTAACTGCTGAATTTGTCGATCTTGTCTTTCCTTACCCTATTATTTGTCATGGGCTTTTACGTTTTGGTTTGCAAGTTCATTTTGAGTGGGAGACTTGGTTTTGGTTTGTATTCTTTCCCTTTCTCTCTGCTACCCCTCCATGTATAGTAGTTTTTTTGTGTTTGCATATGGCTCCTAGGTCTCCAGTAAGAACCAGTTCCCATAAAGACATTTTTAGAGTTCTTGTTGTGCAATGGTATTGGGGATATTCCAGATTCAGTCACCAGTAACGAGGTCCCTCCCCTCTTCACTTATTTTTCCAATAGCTACTCAACCTTAGCACTAATGACATTTGGGGCAGATAATTCTCTGTTGTGGGGTCTGTCCTGTACACTGTGGGATGCTCAGCAGCATCCGTGGCCTGACCGCCTAGACGCCAGTGGGACCTCCCCTCCAGTTGTGACAGCCCAAAATGTCTCCAACCATTGCCACTTGTTCCCTGGTGGCAACCTCTGCCCTACAAGTTGAGATCCATAAAGTCATACTCCTACGCAGGGGTAGGGTATTTTATAGCTTCTATCTCTGAGAGGAGTAGGGATCCCAACCCGTGGTTTCAGCCCTCCTCACTGCCTTGTGTTTTTCTTCTAGTGTTGGACAATGACTGTGTTGATAGCTTTCACTTGTCTTTTAGTAAACATGGCTATAGCTTTTTGGTTTTCCTTTTTTTTGCACTTCATCTTTCACTATGGAGTGAAGCATGTAATTTTATGCATGAGTATACTGCTTCATCTGGACCAGAATTTCCTCTTTTCTATGCTTCAAGAATGGTGCCCTCCTTTGTGAAGAGCTTTCCAATCTTGATATTGTTTCTAGCCTTTGGAGTCATGCAGCACCCACTATCTCTAACACTCACTTGGCATGTCTGCTTTGGGCCACTTGAATAGTTGTCAAACTCTGGGATTGATATTTAGTTTTCCCTTGCTCATCACTCACAATATGATGTCAGCTCATCTGAGATTCCCTTGCACCTTCAATAGTGGCTAAGAAGGCGGCTTGAGCATCATAGATAATTACAAACATTGAGTCATGAAACTCTTATTAGTTGCTACTAAGGCCTCTGAGAGTCAAGTTTAGCTTTTTAGAGCTTTGAGTAATTTAAACAGGTGCTCTGTTGACCACACAACCCATGGTATCATAGCTATTTACACATGGTCATTCTTAGAGGTAGGGTAGCCCTAGATCCAAGCTGCCTGGTTTACTTCTGCTATCCCTAAAGAATTGATAGTGTTCTCTTACACTCCATGTGTCTTGGTTTGGCTGATAAAATATATGGTCACTCCACTTAGAGGTTGGTCACAAGGTTCACTCTGATTTCACAAATGTGGACATTGAACAGATTGTATTTTCCCTTTACTTGCAATGATTTCCTGCTTTTCATGTGCCTCTGGGGCGAAAAATCAAGTGAAAGATTGGATTGTCCTTGAGTGCTTACTCATACGTTCAAATGAATCGCACTTCTTGAATTCCAGTGAATGTTGTACACTTTGCAAGTACTCAATAAATGTGAACCAGTGCCTAGCATCTGAAGTTTCTTGTGCTACTCAGATTCTGCGCTTTGCATGAAGAATATGGATTTCAGCCAATGACTGTTATATTTAAAATGTTGTTCTAATTTATTAAAATTAGTTGGGCAATCCAAGTATGATTGTTAATTTTATGTGTCAATTTGACTGGGCAAAGAGATGCCCAGATAGCTGATAAAACATCATTTCTTGATGTGTTTGTGAGGGTGTTCCTGGAAGAGATTAGCATTCAAATTGGTAGACTGAGAAAAGGAAGCAGATAGCCCTCATTAATGGGGCATCACCCAGCCTATCGAGGGCCCTGACAGAACGAAAAGGTGGAGGAGGGGTGAATTTGTACTCTCTGAGCAGAGACCTCCCTTTTATTCTGCCTTGGACTTGGATGCTCCTGGTTTTTAGCCCTTTGGCCCCAGACAGGGACTTAGACCCTCAGCTGCCTTGATTCTCAGGCCTTTGGGCTCAGACTGGAACATCATTAGTTCTCCTGGCGCTCCAGTCTGCATATGGCAGATCATGGGACATCTCGGCCTCCACAATTGCATTAGCCAGTCTCTTATCATCTCTCTCTCTGTATCCATATATATTCTATTGGTTCTGTTTTTTCTGGAGAATCTTGGATAATCAACACGCAGCTTTCACAGACAAGAGTGACCCCCACTCTGTAGCCCACATCCATGCACATCTCATTGTTTGGACTGAGTCACTTCTCGGTCAGCCAGAAGCAAGCCTTGAGTGAATTCGTTTGGGGAGCAGATCAGTCACATTGATGTCGAACATACACTGGCTACGTCTTCGCCTCTGGATGGCGACACACTGCAGTCCCGATGGTTCACTTCCCGGGAGGAAACCACTTGGATGCATGACTATACTGCTTCATCTGGACCAGCCAAGCCTTCTCTGCCTCTAGGCACCCCACACCTAAGCATGGATATTCTAAGAAAGAATACTTCTCTGCCTTCAGAGAAAGTAGATTTGATCATTCCAGGCTCCCATGGTTGCCCCAAAATGTTGCCAACATATAGCCAAGATGATCGATTTATCTAGAATGGCTAAGGAGCGCCCTTCCAGGGCAAAGCTGATTATTCAGCATTGGTAGAGAAAACAGCTGATGGACAGGTCACCTTGTCAGCTCGTTCTCTCAGGCCTCCATGTCTCTAATTCCTGTCTCATGCAATGGCATCATATTTCCTTTTCTGCTTTATTAAGGGGGATGACAACCAGCCAGCCACCTTTTCCCCTGGTGTCCCCCACTCAGGTCTTGTGTTTCCGTGGGGCAACCCCTGCCAGCACAGCTTGCTTGCAGCCTAGCCAGGTAGCTGGAGTCAGGGGGGAGCCTCTGGTGCTGAGAGAGATCCCCTATAGGGCACCAGGCCAGTGTTTAACAGTTTTATAGGGAGTGTACCCTTGGGCAGAGGACCAGGAACAATCTGTGTAACCCACTAAGCTAATTATTCTCTGCAGATGGTGTCCCCCACTAAGCCTCTCTTGGTTTGTCATAATCCAGCTCTGCTCTCAGGAAAACTGCTTGGTGACTGGCCTCCGTGCAAACAGGCTGTCTGCCTGAGCAGAGCGGCAAGGTCCCTGCTCTGTAGGGCTGGGCTTCTGGGTTTTTGGGTCAAGGAGAGTGTCCACGAGGACTGTCTAGAAGACTGCAGCCTGGGGGACAGAACCAGCTTCGGAAAGAAAGTCACCTCCACGCTGGCCTGACTTTCCTCCAGCGGACATTGCCCTGGAGCTCAGAGCACTCAGGGGAGCCAGCTATGCTCATGTGCTCCCCAGAGGATGGTGAGTGGGCAGCTTTTCGTGTCCTTAGGGGTCAGCTACCTGAGGGGCAGAGTACGTTGGCACTGGGAAGTCACAGCCCACAGGGAGGTGTTTCAGCCTGAGACTACGGGAGGGACGTCTTGAGCAGGATGTGCACGGTGATGCAAGACTGGGTCTCTTCCCCTGGCTTGCTGGGCTGCTTGGCAGTAGGTCATGTCTAAACAAGGTGCTGCTGAGATTCAGGTCCCTGCTCGTTGATGTGCAGGGTGTTAATATTATAGCCTGTCTGGTTCTCCCACCTGGACCCGGAGGGTGAGCAATGCATTTACTGGGGCCAGGGAGGGAGCAATCCCTCCTGAGGACGCTTCTCTGTCTCTGGAAGTAGGGGGGTGGGGGCTCCACTCCTAAGGGCCGAGCACAGCCTATGGGGTTGGCTTGTGGGTCACACGCGCTTCTCAGAGGGTCAAAACTTCAAGAGACGGCTATCAGGAGCCAGGGTGAATATAGAGATGGGCAAGGGAAGGGGCTGGTGGTCCCCAGAAATCACCTCGTTGAGTTTTCTCTCCTGGCTTCAAGGTTAGCATCATGGTGTGCATTGCTACAGAAGAAGAAAGTGAGGTGTGGCAAGATTAAGCTATGGCCAGGGAACAGAGTCAAAGCTGGGTCTGCCTCAAACTGCTTTCCTCTTTGTTGTTCTTTTATGGTCACCCTGAGTGAGGCAAATGCCATCCTCCTGTCCCTGGGTGACTTTGCAGAGGGCACATGGCCAGTGGACAGACCCTCAGGCATGTCCAGTGTGATGGCCACTGACTGTCCCTGTGCCTCTGGTCTGTACCTTCCCAGGGGCCACACCCCACTCCTGCCGCAGCCACTACAGCGGAGGAGTCCACTCCATGGTGATGGGGAGGGGGCAGAAGCCCTCGCCTCCCAGCACGATAACCATGGGGCACACCTGGGAGGGCAGCGGGTCCCTTCGCACAGCCCAGAAGCGCACCTCAGGCTGAGAATATCCCCTGCTTGGGGCACCTCCAAAGAAGCATGACCAACGGCGTTCTCCATTTACCCTCTTAGATAGATAAATCTCATCCCTCAAGCCTCTGTCAATTATGGGGCCCTCAGATGGGCCTGCTCTTGTAATCTAGACGGAAAGAGAAGACCTGGTTGCCATGTTCCACACCTTGGTGCTTAAATGTATGTTTGTGTATATGTGTGTGGGGGTGTGTGTCTGCATGTGTGTATGTGCACGGGCATTTGTGTGCTTGTGCATGTGTCTATGTGTGTACACGTGTGTGCATGCTGGTGCAGGACCAGCAGTCAGTGCCTAGACCTGCTCTGGCTATGTGGTGCCCCTGCTTTCTGGGACTTGATTTTCCAGGTGGAAATCAAGCTGGTTGGACTGCAGGAGCCATTGCTTCTTTCCAGCGGGACAGCCCGTTCAGCAGCTTTCTCAGCTCCAAGTGAAATAACCCCAGTCCCTATAACCTTTCCCTGTAAAGCACATTCTCCAATCCTTTAATCATCTTGGTTATTTTCCTTTGAACTCCCTCCAGGATACCTATGTCACTGGATAAGTATGTCATATAAATTAGTCAGTAAATCAATCTGTCAACAGTATCTCTTGAGCAACCACCCTGTGGCTTGCTGGAGGTGCTGGGCTGATACAACCCAACCACACAGGAACAAAAGGAGTTTTCACTCTGGCTCAGACCAAGGGTTCATTTGCCCAGCAGAGGCCTGAAGCACTGGGGACCTGCTGGGAGGACATCCCCCAAAGGTCAGGGCCTTCCCCCAACATCTATGTCTGAAAATGTGTTAAGTAAACATTGAAGGGCACCTGCTCCATTCACAGCCCTGTGCCAGGCACGTTATAAATGAGCATGGTGCAGGCCCTGACCACTGGGACCCCAGCCAGGTGTCCGGGGTGGGGAGTAGCAGGTACAGAAGCAAAGAGGGTAAGTGTGTCCTAAGAAGGGCCTAGCCAACGTCAGAGCTGTGGATGGGACATGCGTATTTAACAAGGGCTGCTTTGAAAGCTTTCCACCAGATGCAGCATGATCAGCAATAAAATGAAATAGCCAGAATTTGGAGAATCTGGAATTTGGAGAAAACTAGCCCTGTTTTTGAATAGTGGTTTCACCACCCATTAGCTAGGTGAACACCTGGATATCAGGCTTTTTATGTGGCAGGATTCTACCTACTAGAAAGGATTATTTGAGCTTAGATGATATCACATGCATAAAGTGTCTGGGGCATAGTAGGTGATCCATACTATAATCTCCCTCCCTTCCTCTTACGAACTCATACCTGAGCAGTTTCTCAAGAGTCTTCAGCATTTCTGCACGTATATATATATTGGCCTTTGCACTAGGTGGGGTCCTAAGTTCTGATAGCTATGTGATGTGTGCAATAGTGTCATGTCTGCTTATGGGCCCTACAGTAATTTTCTTCCAGGTTAAGGTTGATCTTTTGTTTATGCTATGACCTGTGCTTCAGTATTCTACAGTCTTAGATCAACAGCTGTGATCTTAGCTTTGATCATTATGGTTGGGGAGCCATATATATATATGTTTAGCTTACTCTCAGCTTTCTGTATTTGAGGGAGTACTTGGCCTTGACAGAGACCTCTGGCTAACCTGGTAGGGTCCCTTTGGATGAGTCACCAGAGAGACAGCTGTAGGGCAAAGCAGAGGCTTCTGAGCCATGAGCATGCATCAGAACCTCCTGGAGGTCTTAGTAAAACACAGATTGCTGGGCTCCACGCCGAGTATCTGATTCAGGGAGTCTGGGTGGAGTCCAGTCATTTGCATTTCTAAGAAGTTCCCTGGTATTGTGGAGGCTGTGGGCCCAGGGCCCCAGTCGTGAGAACCACTGATACAGGAAGAACAGCCCTGGAGCTTAGTGGAGCTTGGCCAAATGAGTGGACCCTCCTGAGCTTGCTTCATTTATAAACTTCTGCCTTACAGATTAGATTTAAAGGTAACAATTAGACAAATTATAATGCACAAAGCACTTCATAAATGGTAAAAAAATAATGGAACTATTAATTGCTTAATATTCCTCATCAACATTAGCTTATCCACCTATAAAGAGGAGATAATAGTAATTGTTATAAAGTGAGATGATCTACATAAAAGCAATTTGTGAAATATGAAGAACTAGGGAGTCCTGTTCTTATAACTTCCCTAAGCCTCAATTTCCTCATCCAGAAGATGACAGGATGGCCAGTGGGTTCACCCTGTGTGCCAACCTTGGTCACATGGTGGTTTGTTATTCTAGGTGTGGCCGATGCAAGGTTGTAGGTAAAACTTGCAGATGCTGCCAGGAGTCCCATCGGCTCCTTTGGTCAAAGCTGCATGTCGGGTCACTGTTATGTTAGTTTGCTTCCGGCTGCAAGAAACTGAATCCTCAACTAAAAATATTTAAAAATATGGGTTGTGTTGTCTCATCTAACAGGAAGTCCAGAGGCAAGGTGATTTCAGGCTTGATTAATTCAGTGGCTTGACCAAGTCAAGACTCTGGAATTCTCTTGGCTTTCTCCTCGTGGTCACACGGTCGCTGCAGTGGTGCCAAGCGTCACATCCATACAACAAGCAAAAGCAGGAAGGGATGAATCTCTAAGTTGCATTCCTTTTACTGGACAAAGGAAAACTTTCTCCTAAGCCTCTTATGGGCCTGGGTTGTATTCCGTGACCTATGACAAGGGAAATGGAATTATGTGATTGGCTGAGATTAGTCTATATTCAGCCTCTGTGGCTGGGAAAAGGCCCATAAGCACATGGCCACCCAATCAGGCCTCTGTCAGCCAGTGAGACAGCGACGTGTAATGGCTGGAGGGGAAGTGGCCAGCAGTGTCTGGCGCAGTCCTGTATGTCTTTCCAATAAGCCTCCTGTCTGGGAAGGCTTGACTTGCGCATCTACCACACAGTATGGTGGGCTTTTCCCATGCTGGGGGCACTGCTAGGGAGGTTGGTCCTCCAGCAGAATCCCCAAAAGCTGTTTAAATGGGTATTTGCGAGCCTTCACCAGAGAAACTGTGCTCCCCGGGAGCCAGGGGCATTAGTCCAGCCCCGTGTCCTGCTGGGGCACGTTACTGGTATAGAAGGTCAGGGAAAGACCGCAGCCGAGAACACTTAGCTGCCCCGGGGTCTTTCCCAGGCAAAGTGCTTGGCTCTGAGGGCTCGTAAATCAATACCCCAGTGTACTGCTGTGAGGGGCACTTCCTCCCGAGTCTAGCCCGGCGCTAGTACCTAGGGCGGGCACCTGATAAACACCCCCCGTACTTCAGAAAGATACTCTAGAGACCTCAGGCGACGGGTTTTGTCAGCAGTGGGGATGGGCTAGGAAGAAGGCCTTCTGGGAAAGTTGTGTCTGTGGGTCGCTCGAATCTCATTCCTCCTCCTCTGTAAGAGCTGTGTGAATCCAGGGAAACAGTGGCTTCAGGGGCTTTCTGAGGCAGAAGAGGACCCCCACCGGGTCTGTATTCTAAGGAGCAGGCTTCTGTTCAGGCTCAGCAATGGCGGTGCGGCTCTGAAAGGAAGCAGAGCCAGAGGGGAAGAAACAGCCACGGCCCACTCACCGTCCTGGAGGGCTGGACACCACTGTTCCTGAAGGCCCTCTGCCAGCTCCTGTGAGGGGTCCTGGGCATGCTGCGAGGCTGAAATCCTTGGGGGCGTCTCTCCAGAGAGCCTTTTAGCTTCGCTGTAATCTTTGTAGCACTCCCTGAGGAAAGTCATGTCCCCTTGTCTTGTAAGTGAGGCACCAAACAGTTAAGTCACCTGCCTAACCACAGAGCTCGTAAGTAGCCGAGGCTCACTTAGAGCCCCAGCTGCCTTGTCTGAGTCCAGGGCCTTATCCATGGGTATGTCCCTTGGGTGTGGGCAACAGAGGCTCTGCCCAGGGTTCTGGGCATCAGAGGGACTGGCTCTGGCCCTCCTCCATCGCCATCCCTTCCCAGGAGATGAAGAGGCAGAGGGGACGTGCTTCCCCTGCAGCCCATGTCCTTCCTGCCCTTGTCCACACACTGGAGACCTGGAAACCCCTGTCAGTTTTTATAGCCTCCATCCCTTCTTCCCTGGATCTACTCTTACCCAGACCCTGGTAAGGTTTGCAGAATCCTTTGATGGCTCATAAATTAAAGACAAGGTCTTAATATAGTGCACGAGGCGCCTAGCCATTCAGCAGCCAGCGCTGGCGTCCATGCTTCTGAGTTCAAACCCCAGCTTCACTCATCAGCTGCTGCCTGCCTGTCGGTATTTAAATCTGCAGGCCTTCATGTTCTCCCCCATAACGTGAAGGTGGCAGCAGGCCTTGTAAGGGTCTGTGTGGGTCACGTTGGCAGGGGAAGCACCCCAAACGGGTGCCAATGTTGGGACGCCCTCATCACGGCCGCTCTCCCCAGAAAGCGTCTGTCAGGCTTTCTGTCATGGCCCGAGAGGCCAGCCTGGAGCTCGGTCCCTATCTGCTAAGTGCAGGAATGAAGATGGACCAGGGCAGCCCGTCAGGGACTGAAGGAATCAAGGCTTTCTGAGTAAGACAAAGGGCAAGCAGGAGGGAGGGGAAAGTCAGCAAGTGCCTCTTGCGTCCACATTGTGGAATCCCAAGTCCGCTGGTGGCCGGTGTATGAGTGTGTCCTCTGCCTGGCCTGGCTGTGACATAGGGGCTGCACTCCCTCACACGGTGGGAAATAGACTGTGGCTATGTCTCTGAGCATGACCAGAGCCCCTGATGTATTGGTGTCCCATTTCACAGCTGGGAACATGGGGTCCAGTATGTGGAATCCAAAAGCTTAAGGTCACAGACTGCTTCCTTTCCCGGAGGGAGGCTTTCTCTCCTGGCAGGATGTGCCCAGCCTGGAATGTGTTAGAGGTGGTCCCCCACCTAGCTGTGCTTCAGAATCACCCAGAGCGATGGCTCCTACTGACTCCCTACCCTCGGAGGTCTGGACTCAGTTCTGCAGAGTGATGACTGGAGAATCTGTGACTTCACCCCAAACCTCGGGTGGGCTGGGTATATTTGGTGTTGAAGACTGGTTTGGTGGGGGGAGCCATTGATTTGGAGGCTACCTTTACAGAAATTGATTTATGATCTATTTGTCCTATTTGTTCTGAAGCACCCTAGAATCCAAGAGAACACCGTAGGGGATCACTCAATGTTATGCTGGGTGACGTTAAAACAAATGGTTGTTAGTACAACAGTCAGTCAAACTGGGTATTAGTGTTGTATAACTAAATAACTGCTGGCTGAATTTTTCATCTTTATTAGCAATAACAGCCCCTATGTTTCTGCAGAGGTGGAGAGAAGTGGTTTTCATCCCCAATTATCCACTAGAATCCTGCACGGAACCTTAGGAGAGTACTTATTCAGCAGAGACCCCTGAGGCGGGGGGCTCTGCATGGATGGTGACCTGCAGCCGCATTGGAGAATCACTGCCTCGGCATGGATAGAGCGCCAAGTCACCCGCTGCATGGCATCCTCAGGGCAAGCCTGAGAGACAGGCAGGGACTTTCTTTTTATTTTATTGATGAAAAAGGATGAAAAGTCTGAGGCTCAGAGAGGTGAACAGACAAGCCAAAAGCTGGCGAGGAAAGCGCTGGTTCCATGTCTTTGCTCATGGACGCTGTAACCTCAACATGACCCACCGATGGGGTTGACACAGTTCTCTGTACAGTGGAGAGTAGGGGTGGGTCAGACCCACAGGGCCTTGTGTGCACCTTCAAAGGGCAGAGGGAGGGCAGGGAATGACTACCGCGGGCTGCCCACTTTGGAAGCTGCCAGTGGGGAGAGCACTGGCTTTCTGAAGAATCACGGACTTTGAGGATGGGCAGCTTCTTTAAGGGCCGCCTTGTCCAGTCTCCTTCCTTTTTGGAGAAGAAATCAGAAGTCCAGAGATGTGGTGCAAAATCCCTGAGTGCCCATCGCCCCAGGGAGGCAGCCTCTGGTCACCTGACCCCCAGCATGAGAGCTCCCTAAGAGGCCAGCAGCCCGGTCCTGGAGTGGGGCTTGGGGCCTCTTGGAGAACAGGGCTGGAGGCAGAGTCAAGCTTTCTCCCAGGGCAGAATAGGGATGGCTGCCTTCAGGACGCACCACGGCCTTCCTCACGTCCCAAACCAGTCCCTGGCAACACGCCCCCTTGTCGGCAGATACTGGGAGATGCTGTTACCTTCCCTGACCGCCTCCCAATCTCCTTCCACCCACCCCTGGCTGTGTTTGCCAGAATGACACAGACTCTACCCAGTTTTATTGTCCTGGTTTTATAGATCAGTTTCTTGTAACATTCCAGTTGCTGTTGTTTCCATTCTTTGAATTTCCATGGATCAATCAACATGTCCCTGGGGCTGGATGCTTCCCGCACATCACCACCTGCCCAGGTGAGAGGTAGCTAGCAAGCCCTCAGGCAAGAAACGAGTGTTTTTCCAGAACCCACGTTTAGGTTGTTGGCTGGACCAGGATCTTCTCTTTCCTGATGCAGGGATTGGCTTTCCTCGCCCAGGCAGGAAAGACCACATTCCAGCTTCCAGACTCTTCGCTGCCTGGAGAAAGAGACAGATGGGGAGACAGTGTTGTTGTTTTCCCAGGATATTAATATAAGTGCTTTCTCTTCCTCCCTGAGAAGCGGTGACTGTCCCTCATCACTGATGTCAAGGCTTTCAGGTAGTTTACAGTAGCATGCCCATCCTATGGATGAAGTGGGATTAGGAGCTGTCAGAAGAGGGAAAATGTGTGCCAGGCATTTTCAAACACATGCTCTCATGTAGAACTTGGAGTTGTTTTTATTTTCTTTTCCAGATGAGGAAACTGAGGCTTGGGGTTCTAATTCATTTACCCCAAATTACATAACTAGTAAATGGGGGAAACAAATATTTGACTGCACTTATGCAACTCTAAGCTTCATTGTGCCTCATGTGAAGCTCTGCATTTTCATAAAGGGAGAAAAAGAATCTCCCTGGCTTTCCTTTTAAGAAATATTTTTGTACTTTTAAAAGTCGATCATAGTTTGCTCAAGCAGATGGTCTCTTGTTTGGGCCTCCTAAAAGCACCCTGCTTTCTTCTTATATTTCACTCAAGTTATTGAGTGGAAAGAGCTCAGGAGACCCTGGGTGGAAAGACAATTCTTGTGTGACCCAAATACACTTGGGCTGTCTGGTGGCGCTTCCCAGCGTGCTGGGAGAATCAGAGAAACATCATTCTGATATTAAAAAAAATTTTTTTAAGCCAAATCTTTACTAAAACCTCCGTAAAGGGCCCTAGAGGGATAATTTCACAGCAAAATATCCAACAAATTTTCATCTACCTTTCCCTGAAATTTTCCTAGAAGTTTCTCAAAAATGTTTCCTCTCTGGATCTCAGCCAGCACTATTCACAATCCTCTCCTTTCCCCCATCACTTTCAGCTTTCCAATTGTTTTTGTTCTTAAATTTCTTGAGAGCTTCCTAATGTAAATGAATCAAAGCCTTCTTTGTTCTAATTCTGCAGACTAACTTATTACCTCTTAAGCACAAGGAAACCCCAGGCTGATAAATCCTCTTTCCTCTGTGGGAGGTGGGGATGGATTGGATGGGGAAGATGAGGCAGAGAGAAATGTGGTGGGTTATATGGCATACCAATATACCAATTAGGATTAGATTTAACTGTAGGTAATGAAAAATCAAATTTCAGTGGCTTCAATGGGAAACTCAGAGGCAGCCCAGGGCTGGTATGGTGTCTCCATGGACACTGGCATTTAAGTTCCTTCTATCTTTTATCTTTAGTACTAGATTCCTTCAGGTGACAAAATGGTGTCTGTAGCTCCAGACATGGTGTACATATTCCAGGTATCTGGAAGGAGAATGGAGCAAGGGGAAAAAAGTTTTGGCAACCTTGAAAAGGGTTTCCTGGGAGCTGCCCAAACGACTTCTGCTTAAAACTCACTGGCCATCCCCATATGAAAAGGAATTTGTGAAATGTAGTTTCCTTAACTGGCTTTATTGCAGTCCCCAAAGGGAGAATGGATAGTAACAGTCTTTGAACATGGTAATAATTTTGATCACTGTCACTCTTGGAATTGTTAAAAAAAACTTTAAAATATTAAACTTTTTATTTGGAGATAATTATATGCAGATATAAGGAAGAATACAGAGATCTCACCTACCGTTTACCCAGTTTTCCCCAATGGTAACATCTCGTAAAACTGTAGTACCATAGAGTACAGTGTCATCACTATAGTACAGTATCACACGCAAGATACTGACATAGATGCAATCAAGATACAGAACATATCTTTCACCACAAGGACACCTCATTGTGACCTTTTATAGCTTACCAACTTCCCTCCTTAATCTGGCAACCATTCAATTGTTGTCCATGTCTATGATTTTGTCATCTCATGAATGTTATAGAATGGGGTCATAGAGGGTGCAGCATTTTGCAGCACAGTTTGTGTGCGGCAAGTTCGTTCCTTTTTATTGCTGAGCGGTATTCTGTGGTAAGGAGGTACCACAGTTTGTTTAAGCATTCATTCACTGGAGGACATCTGGATTGTTTCCAGTCTTTTATTATGAATAAAGTTACTGTGAACACTTGCATACAGGTTTCTGTGTGAACACACATTTTCATTTTTCTGGGATTAATGCCCAAGAGTGCAGATACAGGGTTGTATGGCAGTTGCTTGCTTAGTGTTATAAGAAACGGCCTAACTACTTTCCAAAGTGGCTGTGCTATTTTACATTCCCACCAGTGATATGTGAGTAATCCAGCTTCTCCACATCTTCACCAGCATTTGATGGGGTCACTATTTTTTATTTTAGTCATTCTGATAGGTAAATGAAGATATTTCATTGCAATTGTAATTGATACTTCCCAAAGGCAAATGCTGTTGAACATCTCATGCTTACTGACCATCCATATTTCCTATGAAGTGTCTACTTATGTTTTTTTGCCCATTTCTAACTGGACTCTTTGTTTCCTGTTGGGTCTTGAGGTTTCTTGATGTATTTTAGATGCTAATTATCTGTTGGATATGTGGTTTGCAAATATTTTCTCCCACTCCGTAGCTTACCTTTTCATTTTTTTTAACAGGGTCTTTTGCATAACAAAAGTTTTAGATTTTGATTAGGTCCAATTTACTCAATTTTTCTTTCTCTGGATCACTGTTTGAGTCTAAGAACTATCAACCAGGCTTAGATCTTGATTTCCTTGTATCTTTTTCTAAAAGTTCTATCATTTTATGTTTTATATTAAAGTCTGTGATTTGTTTTGAGTTAATTTTTGTATAAGCTTTGAAGTTTACGCTGGGGTTAATTTTTCTTTTTTTACTATGGGTGTCCAATCGCTCCAGCAGCACCATTTGTTGAAAAGTTATCCTCTGCCATTTTGCATCTTTGTCAAAAATTAGTTGGACGTATTTGTGTGGGTCTATTTTAGGGTTCTCTAATCTGTTCCATTTATCTATGTGTCTATCCTTTAACCAATAACTTCTAGGGCTTTTGAAAGAAAACTACTTTTTTCCATTTAAAGTAATATATTACATTGTAGAATATCGAAATATACAAAAAGGGTTTTAAAAAAATTACCCTAGGTACCACCTTCTAAAAACAGAGTATAAACATTTTGGAGTATTTTTGCCACACATCTTTTTAAAAAGTATATTTTTACTTTTGTTACTCTCATGTTTATATTGTGCATTAGTATGGATAGGCTAACTTATGGTGCAATGACAAATGACCCACCTAACTGCAAGGCACCGAAAGTTTGGTCCTATCCTCAGGAAGGAGGAACATGAGAGATTTGGTGAGCCATGACGTTGCATCTGCTCCATATAGTATGAAAAATATATTTTATTTTATAGGTTAATATGTCAACATAATGTCCCTCCTACTTCCTACAAATTCTTCAAAACATTTTTAGAGTGATTTACAGCATAGAAAAAAATCTTGGTATTTTATGAAGTAAAATTTTTACTTAGAAAGTTAACTTACATAAGATGGCTCGCTCTCCAACTTTGTGAGGTATCCAAGGCCTCATTGTCAGAACAGTGTCACTGCTGAAACCAGAGGAATAGAGTTAAAATGTTCAGGTCATGCAGCTTTATGCGCCTGTCAACCTCCCTCCCAAATCTTCCAGTTTCCATAATTTCTTTCCTATGATTGGTGTCATTCCAAGTTAGCTTCATTTTTTTTTAAATTTTGTTTTTAAACAGATTAAAGTAGAACCAAAAGACAAACAGAAAACCTGACCATTCAGAACTCTGTCATAAATGCATCCCATGCATGGTTCTGCCAACCGTATCCCCTAAAAGGAGGAAAATGCTAGCGGGCCTTTGCTCATGCTCATCCTTCCACTTGAAATGCTTTTCACTCTGTCTTTGCCAAGTTAAATGCCATTCATCCTTTCAGATCTGTGGTATGGGGATACCTTGATGCATTCATAGTTTAAGTACAGTTTCCCTTTAAACAACACATGTTTGAACTGTGTGGGTCCACTTCTATGTGGATTTTTTTTTAATAACCATTTGGAACATTTTTGGGAGATTTCCAACAATCTGAAAAACATTTTCTCTCACTTTATTATAAGAATACAGTACATAACATAAAAACTAAACGTTAATCAGTCTTTTCGTGTTATCTGTAAGGCTTCTGGTCAACTGTAGGCTATTAGTAGTTAAGTTTTTGGGAATTCAAAAATTATATGTGGATTTTCAACTGTGCAGAGGATCAGTACACCTAACCCCTGGCACTGTCCCAGAGTCAGCTATGTAGTTTGGCCAAGCTTCCCCTGGGGCCATGAAATTCTAAAGCTCACGGTAAGATGCTCAAAAGTACAGTTTAGTAAATAAATTGAAAACATAAGCAAGAAACAAAAGAAAAGAGGTAAGACAGGTTAACACACTGCCATAGGGTCCTTCCTGCTGCTGAGGGGGTTACAAGGACAGGAGCTGAGGGGAGCAAGGGGCGTCCGCAGAAGTAATGGGTGCTTGCTCTATCAGAGAGCAGCGGCCGGAATGCCTGGTCCCAGCTGCCCAGCCTCAGCTCCTCCATTAATCTGTTGAGCAGCTAAAGGGTTTATCTGGGTGAGCCACCTTATTTGTCCTGGCCCTAATAATTCCAACCCTCAAACAGTCTGAGTAGAAATTTTTATCTAATTTTTTTGAGAAAAAAGAATCAAGCAAAGGTATGGCAGTTTTCCTTCAATTTTTCCTTTGTGTGGGAAACTGTCTCAGATTTCTGCTTAAGTCCCAGCATCCATGAGAAGTTCCTATTGCATGTTTCTGTTCATACTTTAATCATTAAGGCTAACCAAATTGTTTTAGTATTTGCATAGGCAAGCTTCCCCACTCTTTTTGTGTTCACATGCATAATGGACATAAGCCATACCTGAAACAAACAAAATGTTGCCAAGTAGGTATTTTCTAACTGTCCTCTCCTGCTGTGGACTTAGGGCATGCTCCCTGTGTCTGTGTCTGTGCCTCTAAGCTGCTCTGGCTTTTCAGGCCACCACCTTCAGGAGTGGGTGCCATGGCGGGCTCTTGCTGCAGAGGGGACCCAGCCTTGGGGCTGCAGACAGAGGGTGGAGCCACATCCCAAGAATCCGTTCCTTATCAGGAGGATACAGAGTCCTGAAAATACCCCACCCCCGAGTCTGTGTTTCCTTTTGGATCTCTGAGCATCTTTTGATCTTGAAACTAATCCATTTTTCCTCTCTCTCTTCCTACTCCCCCCACCCTCTTTCCCCTCCAGTCTCAACCAACTTAGGGAAATAAGCATCTATGTGGGAGATAAGTTACCACAAATAACAGCTACATTAACTCTTTCTTTGCAGGAAAGCTCAGCTGAGTTGTAATTAACTAGAAAATCTGGGGTGCATCTAGTAAGTAGGTCAACGGACCAGGGAGAGTTCTTTTGACCATATTTTTTATTGATAGATTTATTCCTCCCAAAAGACCTGGAAAAGGCTTCTGGTCCCCAGGTGACATGACACACACAATAAATACTCATTAAATATATCACCTAGTTGGCTTGATTTCTGTGCATTAGATCAGTGCTGAAGGAGATAGGTGGAGGGCAAGGGGGCCCTGCTGCCCAGCGGGTCAGTGACAGGCAGGGCTGGGAATGTGAAGCTCATGCCCCTGAGTTTGCCAGCGTTGAATGTGGTGCAGACTGACTGTTCCCTGCTTCCCTGCTCTGCGGGACCGCAGCAGGCCTGTGTCCTCTCTGTGCTCCTTGACCCTTTGCTCTAAAGGCTCAGCCGGCCTAACACCCTCACAAGGTTGCTGCATGTATCAGCTGAGAGTGGGTGAAAATGCTTTGTATACAGGACAGGGGCCTTTTGGGTCCCAAGGTTGGGTGAGCTTGCAAACTGTCTCAGGGAGCCGTGCAGACAGGCTGCACCTCGCCCTGACCCCTCCTGCTCCGTCCCTGGGATTGGCAGCTTCCAAGAGCATCTGCTTCCAAGCTGCCTCAGTGACTGCAAGGATGGCTTGGTTCTGACCTGCTGTGGGCATCAGGCCCAGCACTGAATTACCTAATCCCAGCTAAGAGTATTTCTGATTGCTTGACCGCTGACCTCCTGCAGCTGGATTATCAGATGTGGCTTTGGGGAATAGGCTTGTTTATAATGCCAGAGACAAAGGGAGGAAGCGCAGAGCAGTTAAAACAACAGTCCTTCCTGTTGCCCCAGCGACTTTCATCCAAGGAGGTCATTGTGAAGCAGGCTCCGTGGGCTGCTGGGCCCTGGGGTGCTATCTGGCGGGGAGAAGAAGAAGGAAGGCACCACCCAGCGGGGAGGCCCAGGTAATCTGCACCGGAGCCCTGCAGGGCAGGTGGTGAGGACTCCCTTGGTGACCGGGCTCAGACAGTTTCACTCATTAGTCCAAGTTCAAGGCTTTCCAGCTGCTTAGCATTTGGACTGTGAGGGGGTCTGGCTGACTGCAAACCTGCTTCTCTTACTTCTGCCATCTTCAAGCCTTAATCTACCCCGATACTCCCAGTGTCTTCCTTCAAGGCCCAGACATGAGGTGCCCTAGAGTCCTTGTTATAGACTCAGAAAGGGCAAGCATCGGATGGACCCATAACTTCACTGAGTCCAAATAACTCATTTTGCAAATGTGGAAACTGAGGCTCAGTGGGGTGAAGCAACTCATGCACACCTACCCAGAGCTCAGCATTGTGCCTGACTGAAGGCAGGGTATCCACAGAGCATTGTTAAATACATGATGGGACTAGTGGTGGAGCTGGACATGAGTCCAAATCCACATCTCCCAGTCTAGGTGTCTCAGCCTGTCCCAGCCTCTTTAAAGGGCTTGGTTTTGTCCCCAGGTCAGTGTGGTGGCCCGATTGGGGGGGACCTTGTGCCTGCTGCCTCCAAGCTTCCACAAGCGTCCTGAGTCCCCATCATTTGTGCTGTGTAGGTCACTGATATTTATTGCCCTTTCTGAGTCTGTAATAAGGACTCCACTAATACAATAACTAATACTTATTTTGAAGTGGTTCCAAGCCTCCTGACAAGTTGCAGGAATAGTAGAAGGAAGCCCTGCCTCCTCCAGCTTCTCTATGAGCCCCCCACCACCCTTACCAGCTGTGGCTGTGACCAACAGCCTTTCTGGTGGTGGAGAGGGAGAAGAGTGGGGGAAACGGGAAGCTCTTCATACTGTCTAAATCAAAGGGTTTCCCTCTCAGTTCCATGGCTGCCTATGAAGAGAGGAGAGAGCAGTAGGGAGTAGACATTAAAGAACTTGGTCCTGAGAAGTTACCTACTTTCCTTTCTTGGTGATGCCCAGGACCTAGTAGATAAAGTATTTGCAGAATGAAGTGAAGGGTTGGCCTTACACAATAACATGAGTTCTATTAGTTATGTTCCTTTAGGACACCAACAGAGAGCAGCAAGTGCATGAGGTACAGAGGTAGGCTGGGAATGACAGGCATGATAGGGTCAGGAAGGCACAGAGATTAACGTGGGGCACTTCTGGGTGCCCAGAAGGGGCTCTGCTTGGAGGAGGTAATGGAACCAGAGGCTGCCGAGGTTCAAGGGTCCCTTGGAAAACACCTGGGCCTCCATCTCCTCTCCCACTTTTCCTAGTGAGGTGAAGTGACATCTTCAAGGACGACATTGGCCCATGGCAGAAATAGGATGGAGACCCAGCCTCTGGCTCCAAGCCTTTGCTTATCTTTCCCATTCCACAGCCAATGCACCACATCCATTGGCTCACGTTAATGTAGCAAAGAGGAGACCAAAAGCTCGCAAACATTCTGCAGGCTTTCACCCGTGTGTGGCAGGGGAAAGTGACCAGTGAGGCTGCCCACTACCCAGGGCTGGATGAGTGTCTTCCTCAGGGCGGGGGCCCCCAGTCCCGGAGAAGAGGGTCCCAAGAAGACTGGAGCAGCCATGCCTACTGGTGTCCCTTGAGGAGAGGGAACTCACACCAGCTGGAGCTGGGTAGGCTCATACCAGCCAGAAAAGCCATAATGCCTAGAGGCAGCTTTGCTCTGCCCATAAGTGGGGTGGCCCTGGTGGGCTCTGTGTGGGGGCTCTAGTAATGCTGGCAGTACTGGCAACCGTGGCAACTGCCACCAGACCTGTAGATCTGATTCCTATGGGGATGTCCCCCAACCCTCAATGGATGGCCTCCGAATCCAGCAAGAGCCCAGGGACTTGGTGCTCTTCTGCCAGCTGCCCTGCCAAACCCAGAGCGTCCTTCAGCTCCAGCAAAGAGTGTCTGAGCAATGCCAGTGACTTTGGGGGTGGCCCTGGACAGTCATGGAAACCAAGTCCTCTCCATGTAGTCACACCAGACTTGACACCCACCTCCTATGCCGTGGCCGCTTCTCTCTGCTGATCTGATCTTCCTCAACTTGCTACAAGCACAGAGGATCAGCTCACATGCTTGTAGAAGCCTCAAAGATGCCAGTGAATATGAGGGTGTCCTGTAGAATGCATCTCACCCTGTGGTCCATGCACTGGGCATCTGGCTGGTCTTCCTGGCAGCCATGGCTGCTGCTCATTCCTGGATCCCAGGAGAGCATCTATTCTGAGCTGTTTGCAGAAGAGAGTGGCAAATGTGTGGTTGGGTTCATGTAGGAAGTGAATGACTAGGGTGGCATCAGAGAGAAACCAAGGGCACCTCCCATCCTCTGCAACTGTTCGACCCCATTTCATGCCCCCATCACCTCTCTTTCTGCTTACACGGCTGTGCTGTGGTCCAGTCTGACCCTCTGAGCCTTGTCTGCTCTATTTCAGGGGCCTGAGGCTGCCTCAGGCCTGCAGCTACAAAGCAGGGTGAATCTGGGAGCTTGCTCAGGCTCCAAGCCACCCTTTTTCACAGGCAAAGAGACGGGGCAGGATTTCTAGAGTCACAAAGACTGGGTTCACCTCACATTTGTCAATCAGTTTTCTCATCTTAAGAAGATGTAGGGAGGGTGGAAAGTGATGTTAGCTCTTGTTTTCCTGTGGTACTATGTGGGATTATATATGAAAATAGTATGAAATAATATGAAAATGCCTGTAAATAGTGACCCATCATAAATTAGTGGCTACTGAAATTCACATGAACTTCATATAGGTCTGGAGAAATTTCCAGGGTAATTTGGGTCACAGTCTGAGGTTTGGAGCCCCTGCTGGTGCTCTAACTTGATACCAGATTCAAGGATAAAAAAGATGACATTTTGCTCCCCTGCCAAGCGTGTGGAGCCCTCTGAGCAGGTGGGTGACTCCACAGTGCCTCCCAGGCACCTGGCACATAACTCTGGAGCTTTTGGGGAGTGTTTGTGGCACTGAGGTGCACTCAGGGCCTCAGAGGAACTGCTGCCCCTGCCCGGCGCTTCTGTGGGCTGGAAGCTGACCTCATCTGGGGCGTTTGTTTGTTGAATCTCCATCTTCCCCTGCAGGTCTATTCATAGTCCCTTGACCTAGGAGCCTGACCTTTATGGACTGCCTGACAGCTCACTTGCCCTCTGGTTCCTGTTTGGGTTTGGCCAACGGGAGGCACCGGCAGGAGGCGAGAAGGCAAGAGGAGAGGGCAGGCGTTTGTCCCCCATTCCCGGCCAGGCGGCAGCCGTGATGATGTCTGTGTGCTTCCCCTCACGGCCAGGGCGGCTGCTCTGCAGTGCCAGCGCTCACCAGTCTAGCCGTGCGGTGTCCTCCCCGCCCCTCCTCCAGCACAGGACAGCGGCGGCTTCTCCTGGCTGCTGTCTCCTGGGCACGTCTCTCTCCCCTGTTGGCACAGGGCGCTGGACCCACTCCCCAGGTTTCCTGCCTCACTCCCCTCAGTGAGCCCTCTGACTATGCCCATGGGGACCCTGACGGGCCCAGGGGGGTGCCGGCTGACCCTCACTCTCCAAGGGACTCCTGGAGTTCAGTGGCTCTAGGCCTGAGCGCCCGTGGGGCCCAGGCCAACGTAACAGATAAGTGAGAGAGATGGCTGGGGTACCACTCATTGTACACCAGTTTTAGCCCAAGGAGGAGTGAATACAAACTGATGAGGCTGGTCATGGGCTGAGCATTCTCAAAGGGTAGGTGATTTTTGGCTCCAAAAAGTGCCACACCATCAAAGGGTCCTCAAGGGCTTTGAGATGCGGATGTTGCCCTCCTTGGCCCTGTAGCACCCTCAGATTGAGAATTAGAGGACCATCCTGTCCAATGACTGTTCACACGTTTCCAGTAGTCCCCCCTTACCTTCAGGAAATGCCTTCTAAGACCCCCATGGGATGCCTAAAACAGCAGACAGCACCAGGCCCTATATATACTATGGTTTCTCCTATATACACATACCTGTGACAAACTTTAATTTGTAAATGAGACACAGTAAGAGATTAACAGCAGTAACTCATAATAAAATAGAACAGTTACAACAATACACTGTAATATAAGCTGTGTGAATATGTCCACTGTCATTCTCTCAAAATACCTTATTGTACGGCACCCACCCTTCTTCGGCATGCGATGTTGTGGGAGAATAAAATGCTATGTGGTGAGAGGAAGAGAGGGGGATGACACAGGCATTGTGACCCGGCGTTGGGCTGCTGTCGGCCTTCTGGCCATGTGTTAGAAAGAGGATCGTCTGCCTCCTGATCAAGGTTGACCACAGGTAACTGAAACCACTGAAGGCGAGACTGCGGGTAAGGGGGACCACTGTACTCAGGCAGGCACTCAGCAAACATTTCCTGAGCACCTGCAATGTGCTGTGCGCTGTGCTACACATGGGGAGCCCCCAGTTCTCACCACCAACCGTCTCCTGGTATACAGAACTAAGCTGTGGACACACGTGACAATGAGAGCGGGAGAGACGAAGTGCTCTAGGAGTTCAGGGGAGAAAAGGGAAATCAGGATGAAATGGGGCATCCCCTCCCTGGAATTTTGGGTAGGCATAACTGTATAAGTCAACGAATTGGATTGTATAGCTAAGAGCTGATTGTTTACCAATAAACCAACCCGGAAGGGGGACCTAGTCCTATTGCTGTCTTGCCGTGTGCCGGGGGCTCCGTGACCATCATCGCACACGGCTTAGTAAACACTAGCACCCCCACCGCACAGGCAAGGAAACAGCTTTGCAGTCTGGATGGCTTCCCAGCAGCTCCAGATGCAAGGTCTGCCCCTCTGCAGCCTCTCCTGTGTGCACACACCAGGCAGACCACCTCCACCCGTTTCCCAGAGGAGAAAAGCCTGAAGTAGAATGTCCTGCCTCCGTCCCAGTGAAGAGCCACAGGGCAGAATGCAAGGCAGTGGTAACTAATGGAAGCAGGAGAAACAGGGATTCCCCACTATTCTTGCACCCTGCCGTTGCCCCAGGTTATGTTACCTCTTTGTCAGAACCAGCAGGTGATGGGTAATTTTATCATCAGCTTGACAATGTCGCCTTGACTGGGTTAAGAGATCCCCAGAGAGCTGGTAAAACGTTATTTCTGGATATGCCTGTGAGGGTGTTTCTGGAAGAGATTAGCATTTGGATCGGTAAACTGAATAAAGAAGATGACCCTCACCAACGTGGAAGGGCAGGATGCAGTCCATTGAGGACCAAATAGAAAAAAAAAGCTGGAGGAAGGGAGAGCTCACTCTCTGCTTAAGCTGAGATCTCCGTCTCCTGTCCTTGGTCATCACCCCTGGTTCCTGGTACTCTAGGAGGACTTACCCCATCGGCTTCCCCGGTTCCCAGGCCTTCGGACAAGGACCGAATCACACCCCCAGCTCCTGGGCCTCCAGTTTGCAGATGGCAGAGGCTGGGGCTTCTCAGCCTCCATGAGCACATGCACCGTCCCTCATGACACACCTCTTTTTAAGTACCTACATGCAGCCTCTGGGCTGGTTTCTTTGGAGAGCCCCAGCTGATGCAGAGTGACAGGACTGTGACAACAGGACCCTCCCAGCCTGCACCCCTAAGCCTCCTCCTCCCTCTTGCTCTGTCCCCGTCTCTGCGGCTTTCCTCCCTCGGTGGGCCCTGTCCTCTGGAGGCCCCTTGTGGCCTCCTCCGCCAAGTCTCCCACTGTGTGAAGCATGGTGACAAAATGACAAAAACATGCTCAAGGAAGCAAGCTGCCCCCTTCACGGAGGCCACTGTCAGGGTTGGAGAGAGCAGGGTTTGGAGTTGTTCGCTCCACTTCCATGGCATGATTCCAGATCTGCTCTGTGCTGGCTTCCCCCTTCCTGTTTTCGAATCCAGACACTGTGGTCATGCCTTCCCCGCGGTGCAGAATCTTTAAGGGCCTGTTGTCCTCGGTTTTCGTTCCATTAAGAGTGGGCTGCCTCTCTTCTGCCTTCAACCAGCTCTCCTCGCAGACTGAGGCAGGGAGGGCTCGGGGAGAGAATGCCGCGTCTGCAGGCTGAAAGCCAGCCTGGCCTCGCCTCTGTCATTCTTGACCCGGAGGCCGAGGAGCAAGCAAACCTTGGAACCGGGCCAGCCTCTGATTTCGCCTTTGTTCAGTGGGATTCCCCAGCCTCTTCTCCCCTTGAGTGTTATTGTTGGAATAGTGAGATAATATTTATATTACATAAATATTACTATATCTATGTATTACTTAAATATGTTTATATAACTAAATATTAATTTATAAGTATATATGGTTATATATGTATATAAGGTCACTTTGTAAACTATAAAGAGCTTTACATGTGTTGGCTTAAAGGGTATTTTTTTTAATGTTTACAAAGGCATGTATTTCAGTGTCATGTCTGATAACCACAGTGGGAAATGCCTACCCACAGGGTATTCATTAAATGCGTTTGGTAAGTCCATTCAGTGGGATGTCATGAGCTTTTATTACATTAAAATTTATTTTCATTGAAGCATAACATGCATGGAGAGAAGTGTATAAATCAAGAGTGCGCAGATGATGAGTTATCACTAAGCGAACTACTATAAGCACCCGCACATCCAGAGTCAGGAATTACCGTTGTCCCAGAGCCATCCTCAAATGTTCTCTGTCCTTCATCCCTCTGTCGCCTGAATAGAACCACTGTCCTCCCCTCTGACAGCATAGATCACTACGTCAGTTTTGAACTACATCAAAGATAAACATATCGTATGATTTCTTGTGTAAGTTAAGGTTCCTTTTGACTTCTTGAACTCCTGCTGAGCTGGGATTTGTATTCATTCTGTATTTTAAAGGGGTGCCCCTCCCCACTGTGTGGGTGGGGAGATACTGTCGCCATGACAATCCCCACATGAGTGTTTCTCCCCACAGGCCCTCCAGTTCATCCTGCTGGTTGATGTTGGGTAATTGTCACTTTCAGGGCATCATGCCCCTGACATCATGCTTGGGAGTCCACCATGGCTCCCAAGTGCCGGCTGCTCTGTGTAGGTACAGCTCCCACCCCTGGAAACCAGGCAGTGCTGTCAGTCGTGAGGGTTTGGTCCACTCCATCAAGTGGGGCTTGCTCACAGACTCGCCGCAAGCCCCGCCCTGCTCCCGGGACCCATCTTCCCATGCGTGAAGTCCACCAGGAAGTCTTGGTCAAGCTCTGGCAATGTCTCTCCTTCCGTGAACTTCTGTCGTAAGCAGACTCACCACCGTGTCGGTTGCCTGCCGTTGCCTTCCACTTGGGCTCAGGTGTTTCTCTGAAACACCAGTGCTTTTCAACACTGGCTGACAATGTTTTTTTTTTTAAAAAAGAACATTTTCAAATACTAAAAAATTGTTTGGGCCTCAGGCTGAACCAAAGGCTCTGAATCTCTGAAGGTAGAGTCTGGGTGTCAGTACTTTCAAAGGATTTCCAGGAGTTACAGCTGAATTTTTCCCCTTCTCCCACAAATTCTTATGTTTAGGTCCCCATTGCAGATAGGGGCTTTAAAGAAGTAATTAAGTTAAATGAGCTCACAGGGGTGGCCCTAATCCAATATGACTGTGTCCTTATGAGAAGAGATCAGAACACAGACACACACAGAGCGGAGGCCACAGGAACGCACGGGGAGAAGGCGGCCTCCTGCACACCAAGGACAGAGGCCTCAGGAGAAACCAGCCCTGCCGACACCTCGACCTTGGACTTCCAGCCTCCAGAGCTGTGAGCATATAAATTTCTGATGTTGAAGGCATTCAGTCTGTGGCACCCTGTGGTACACCAGGTGATTCAGGGTGCAGTCCTTCTGTGGGCTCACCTATCTCCCCTACCCACACCGACCTCCCAAGCCCCACCGTAATCCCCCAGAGGTCAGGGGTGGAGCTATTCCCTTTGATTCCCTCAGTATTCAGCTGGCTTTTGACCCAGTGGTAAATAGTGGCTTGGCACCCGCGTGCTCCTCTTGGTGGTCCTTTACCCCTGTGTTCCTGTCGGACTTGTTTTTACAGTGTTTTCCTGCTTATCATCTTGGCCAGTTTTACATCATAAGCAACTTCTGTCATTTCCTGTTAAAGGCTTTTTCTATTCTAGGGATCCTAACCTTCGTTGGCATGTTTAATATTTTCTCTTATTTTGGGTAAACATCTGACTCCTCTGACCCTCTCTGTGTGGCATACTTGGCCCATTGGAGTTCGATACCTGCCAGTTCCACCAAGGACTTGCCATTGCTGGGAGGACTGGCCTTCCAGCTCTCTGCTCATTCTGTCCACTTCTCCATTTTGCATGCAGGAGAGAACCTTGCCCAAAGGCTCACCCACCTCCACACGCCCTGCCGGGAGAGCTCCTTTTTTCAGAAATGGACCTTGTCAAGGACCACTAGATTCAGAATTTGGAAGTAAACATATGGGTCACTTTACTGATGGGAAATTGAGGCCCAGAGGTAGAAAGTGATTCGTCCATAGTCATAGCAAGGCAGAGGCCAAGCTCATGTTGGAGGCTGCCACTGGCTAGCGCAGAGCTCTTTCCTCTGACCCACACTGCAACCTGTAGATGGGCATTTTTTCTCCTGGGAAACAATGTGGGCATAAAGCAAAAGTGACACTCTCTATTCTTTGGAATTTGTCTGGAACTTTTCTCTCAAGTTGCTCTTTATAACCCTTACATTTTCTCTTTTCTCCACTTGAATGCCATCAATGGCCTGGAGTGGTCATCACTACCATATCTCATTTCTGCACTTGCTCTTGCTATCCTGGGCATTTCCAGCTCCCCGTGCAGATAGCAGTGGCCACAGGCATCGGTTCTGCAGTGGGATGTAGGCCAAAGTTGCCAGGTGAAAGTTTCAGGTCAACTTCCTAAGGGGTGAACGAGTGCCTCTGCCTTTCCCACTTCCTCCTGCCTGGAAAGTGGGTGGGTGGCAGAAAGAAGGACACAGAGCCGGAAGCAAGCAGAAAGGCTTCTGACTCCTAGCTTTCCACTCTCTGCAGGTGAGAAACACTTCCACAGCAGAGGGCTTTTGTCCAGCCAAGTGCTATGACTGAGCTTTAAAGGAAACCCCTTTGGGACTCCCCTCACCTCACTCCTGCTCAGGACAAGGCCTCATCAAGGAATGTTTGGAAGACTTGAACTGGAGGAGGCTCTAATGCTCAGCTTTCTTGAGCCACTTGGGAGCCACAGGATGTAGATAGGATCATGTAGGAGCTCAGGATCTGGCTGTGAAGCTGTGGTAGGTAGTCTCGGTGAGCAGAGACTGAGGAGGCAGACTCTTAGTGCCAGACTGAAGAGGTCCCAGTCAAACTGCAGGGCCCACAGCAGCCATCTTGTGACTATGAGGAAACTTGAAGAGAGAAGTCAGCAGTAATAATAACAGAACAGAAATATGGAAGGTGCCAGGAATATTCTGTACCAGCTTGAGTGTCTGTCTTGAGACTTCTTTTATGTGTGTGAGAGAAAAATAAACTTCTACTTGGTTCAAGTTATTTTGGGAGGAGGGTCTCTATTATTTGGAGCCAAATGCCATTTCTGATATGGCAGTCATCTTGGGGTCACTTCCGTTGTTCAAAACTTTCTTCCTAAGTTGAGCTAACTCAGCCTCCATGCCCTAGGAAAGTCCTGTTTGTTGGGCCACAGGCCCCCTCAATTACTTTCTCAGCTGCTCAGGGCCCTGGGCAACCTGAGAGTGTGTGCCTTCTCTGTACGCTCTACAGACCCTCCCACCTGCCTCCAGCCCGTGGCAGCTGTTGGATTTGCACTTTCCTTGGCTCTTCTTTTGTTCCCTCTGTGTACTGGCCCATGTGTGGGCAAGAGAGCTGTCTGTCCTTGGACTATCCTACCCCAATTTTATTATCTTATCCTTCACTGACTGTATTCTCCTTACCCCATTCTTACTACTATATTTTTATTTATTCTGCAAACATTTATCAAGGACTTATGATATGCCAAGCACGGTCTTGTGTAGCAGGGACAGAACCAGAAGCCCTTCCTACCTCTAGGAACTCAGAGCCTACTTTACATGTTCCACTTTGTATTTTAATCCCTGCAAACCCAGGCCATCTCATTAGCCTACTTTCCTTGTTGATAAGCTCCTCTAGAGAGTATTAGCAAGATGCTCTAATGCTGTTTTTATTTTTTAGATAGTTTCCAAGGATTTTACTTCCTGTGTCAATATCAGGTTTCTTCTAGTCCTAATGCTCTTTTCCTGAGTTATCACAAAGGTGTCCTTCCTTTATCACCAGCTAGAAAGAGAACCATCTCTGGGGAAGCTTTTCCCCCCAGCTACAGGTTGAATAAGAGAGTCTATATTCACAAACACTGTTTCTTTCCTTCCAAGTCACACTATCAGCATATAAGGTCCAAGGTCTTTCTCTCTATTGTCCCTCCTCCCCTCAGTTTCTTCATCTTCAAGAACTACATCAAAGGTTCTTTGTGTGTGAGAACATTTAAGTTCTATTCTCTTACCAATTTCCATGTTATCCACTATAGTCACCATGTTTTACATTAGACCTTCAGACCTCAATTCAAAAGTTTTAACCAGGACTTCATGCATCCCTGGGAGGCTTCTGGGGGTAGGTTTCAGAGGCCCATCCCTCTGTAATGTAATGCAATACTTTGTGCATATATTATTAGATATGTAAAATATGGGAATATCTTCATTTTTCTAGAGGGGGTTATTTGTGGTTTTCACCATAATTTTGAAAGGGGAAGGAATTACCTGGAAAATTTTAAGACCTAATGACTTCAGTATTTTCTTAAGAGCTCTCCAAGATTTAGTGGGATCATTTATAACATAGCATCGTGTGCTATCACTCCTAACAAACTCCTAGTGTAACCTCAGTGATCCTTAGTTTAGCAAGCTTAATCACTTTATGAATTAAGCATATTAAGTAAATGAAGGTCAGACAAGGCAAGTAGCTTGCCCACAGCTGTCAACTAGTTCCTGGCAGAGCCGAGGTCGGCTCATGAGCCTGGAGCAGCACGGACACTCCTGTGCTTAATGGTGATGAGCCCAGTCCAGAAATTCTGTCTTTTCTGCATTTTAAATTCCATGAGGCATGAGCCTGTCTCACCACTCTGCCCCTCCTTCTCTGTGTCTAACCAAATTTCTAGCACATAGTAGATCTCAGCGCTTGCTGTTAGATTGCTTTACCTCAATCAAATAAGAGGACTACTCTTGTTAGACCTGCTTCCCGTCTCACTGTTTATTTTCTTCCTGAATTCAGCACTCAGAGCCTTGAGCACAGGGGTTGCCTGTGCTGCTGTGTGGAGCCCACGTGGTGTTCCCCCCTCACTCCGCACCCCCTCGGCGCCAGCTCGGGGAAGTCTTCATCCACCCAATCCCCTTCCCTGAAGGGCAGTCCATCCCCATCCCCTCCTCTTTCACTTTCCTATTATTTTATTTTACATTTTTTATTGTGGTAAAATATATATAACATCAAATTTACCATCTTAACCATCTTTAAGTGTACAGGTCAGTGGCACTAAGTCCATTCATATTGTTGTTTACCCATCACTCTTATCCAGCTCCTCCCAGCCCCTGGTGACCACCATTCCACTTTCTGAATTTATGAATTTGACCACTCTAGGGACCTCATGTGAGTCACACAGTATTTGCCCCTGTGCCTGGCTTCTGTCCCTCAGCATAACGTCCTCCAGAGTCATCCACGCTGTAGCCTGTGTCACATTCCCTTTCTTCATAAGGCTGTGATAATATTCCACTGGGCGGACAGGGTACACTCAGCTTATCTAGTCTTCTGTGGATGGACACTTGGGCTGCTTCCACCTTTTGGCCACTGTGGATAATGGGAACATAGGTGCACAGATATCTGTTCAAGAGCCTGCTGTCAGTTCTTCTGGGAATACTCCTAGAAGTGGAATTTCGGGTTCCTATGGTAATTCTACATCTGTTTTTTTAAGGAACTAGCATACTGTTCTCCACAACAGCTGTACCATTTATATTCTCCCCAGAAAAATCTCAACATCCTTTCAAAACTTGTTCTCTTTTCCTAATGGATGTGAAGTGTTATGTTGGGGAGGTCCCTTCTTTTTTCTTTATGAGGCACACTTAGGCAACTGATCATCATGACGTAACTGTCGGGTTGGACTCTCTGATGCCGTCATCATCCCCCAAATCAGTCGAAATCAAACTTGGATACCTGCTGTAACTTTATCATGGATGTGTGTACAACCAATACTTGGCACTGCATCATACTCTATTGTATTAACTTCAGTATACACAGGTTTCCCCCCATGTGTTAGTATCTCTGTAATCAGGATGCATTTTGCAACGAATAGCATGTCTTTGTCTTTGTCCCCATTTTTTTCTTTCTTTCTTTTTGGCTCATAAAATAATGGTGTTTCTTGGCAAACTGGAGTCCCTGAAAGGTGGTGTTGAAAATGGCTTTAGACCCGGGCTGGTGTAGACTCGTGTGGTGCTGGCAGATCCTTGGAAGTGCTGAGCTGTGTACAGGATGACCACGGCTCTGGTTCTCTCTGGAGGCTGCATGCCAAAGCATCATCCTCGGGGCCCGTGCTGTCCCTCCTTGTCGCCTCTCTCAGCTCTTCGTGCCCGCTGTCAGTCAGGCCTCCCAGGTGTGGCCTCGGGCTTCGGCCCCAACGCTCTCCCGCTTCCTGCACATTCCCTCTCCGGTCTGTTGGCGTCATTGCCTCTCACGTTTTTTCTCCTGCAAAGCCCAGCCTCCATCCTGCCTGCAGACTTCGCCCCGGCCTAGCTTATTTCCAGAACCGCCGACAAAACTGTTTCCTCCTGCCGGCCCACCCTGCCCAATTCCTCCGCCAGGGCTGTCCCCTTTTGGAGCATTTCCTGTGACTTCTATTTTTTTCTCCTTTTGCCCCTTCATCTGTTTATTCTCTGCTTCCCTCCTCCTCCCACACACAGCTGGACACCTCTGCTTTCTGGCCCTGCTTCCTCCTGAAATCCCCTGGCTGCCCTAAACCAGTCCCGTAGTTGCTCTGACAGGTGGTGTGGGCCCTGAGGTTTGCTGGGACCCACTCAGCGCCAGGGCTTCATCCCCCACCCGCCCAGGCTCTGTGTTCACCGAGACCAGCCCTCACAGTTTGACGGCCTGACCCTGGGCTCTGACATGGTCCTGTCCACGCCCCCTGGCACACAGGTGGATCAGGAAAGCTGGAGGTCAGAGTCCCTTCCAGTCCACTCGGCCCAACACACGTTGATGCAGCCCTGCCCTCAGGGGGGTGGGGGAGGACATCTGGAAGGAGGTCCCCTCCAGAGAAGTCACAGGGCTTGGCTGGGTAAAGCTCTCTGCTGCTGGAGTGTGGTCACCTCATGTAGACCCCTGTGATCACCCCCTCCCCTGCTGCTTGGCCCCAGGCTGGCCGAGGGGTGAGAGCTGGACACCCGACCTTCTTTGCTTCCCCCCTGCACCCTCCTTCCCTCTGCTGCCCCCCTCACCTTGCTCCCAGAGTGGCCAGGCTCGTCCCTCTCTTCACACCCTTCTCGGCCTGGGCCTTCTTCTCTCTGCATGAGGGAGGCTTGGGCATGTAGCCGGCCTAGTTCATGCTGCAGTGAGCAGCAGCTGGATGGACTCAGGGCACCCTCTTTTTGGGCCAGGCTTGGAATCCTCCCTAGCTTGTCTTGTTAAAGAGGTCAAGTCCTCTCCTGGCCCTGCTCAGGGAAGGAAACCTCATGATTTCAAAAGGAGGAAAGCAATGCGGGAAAAAACAGTCCATGCGGCTTCATGCATCAGCTGATCACGAACGCTTTGTCCCCCCTCAGGGGGACTGTGTTATGCTCTCTCTCCCTCCCGCCCTCACTGGCATGCAGGAATGGGACACTCGTCCCCTACCTGGACAAAGTAGGATCTGGCAGGGGCCTGCAGGCCTCAGAACCCCTCCACATGGGGCGTTCCTAACTCAGAAACTCAGCTTTGGATCCAGTCCAGGCTGGCTCTGGTGCTGCCTCCTGGTCCAAGCCCCTCTCTGTTTCAATCGACAGAAACTCCAGCTCAACCCACTAAGCAAAGGAGAGAAGTGTCACATAGCTTCTGAAGAGTCCAGTGCTCAGGCTGGCTTCTGACTCCAGGCCTTTCCTGCATCCAGGGGCTCAACTAGGAGACCAGGACTTGGTCCCCGTCCATGCTTCATGGTGGCATCTTTTTGTGGCCCCATGAGGCAACCCCGACAGTGCCAACTTATCTTGGCCTCACTGACTACAGGGCCAGTGCCCACAAGAGGCCACCTGATTCTGCGCACCTGCCGGGTCCCCACCCTGCAGGCAGCGGGACAGGGTGGCCAACAGTTCTCAGCTAGCTGGGGATGCGAGGTGGTGGTGGGGATGGGGCCTGGGTCCCACCCCTGGGGGTGGTATGGAAGGCTTTTGGTGCCCAAACGGGGACAGTCCCAGGTAAGCTGGGACAGTCAGTCACCTTAGGACCCGGGACACCTGCTTCTTACTTCTCCTCTGTTTTGGCGAGCCTCTGTGACCGCCCTCCTCTTCATTTGCCTGGTCTTGGATCTAACGTAGGAGCCAAGCAAGTCTGTTCTCGTCAGTCGTCAGCCTCTGGACTGCGGTGAAGGGCTGCCAAGGTGGCCCGATGGTGTCTCTGGGGTGCCATCCATACGTGGCGTTCCTCAGCTCTCTCTGCAGAGCCGCCTGGGCAGTGCGTCTGCTCCCACAGAGGGCAGGGCGCTCTCCACATTCCCTCCCCCTTCGGCTCCCTCCCGGGTGCACGGAGGGTCCATCCCACCCAAGGCTGTGGGTACGGTGACTCTAGGGGACACAGTGACCCTTCTTTCCCTCTCTGTTTCCCAGTGAGCCAGGAAAGATGCTCACTGTCACAAGTGAAAGTGGAAATCAAGCAGGAAGAAAAGCAAGCCCTTCAGGACGGCACAGGCCCGGCGGCCACGGGGCTGTGGACAGGAGGTCTAAGCAGCCTAGAGGGGTGGGTGGGAGGGAGGAGTTTGAGGAACCTGATTATTAAGTTTGTAGCAGACACGAGAGAGGATTGCAAAGGCTTCTTCATGCACCAAGATTTTGAAAATGAGAGGAGGGCTCTTTCTCCAAGCTGCCTAGGGCTAAACAGAGGGTAAGGCTGAGAAAGGGGTGTGGGCGCTGGCTGACCATGAACAGGGGTGATGGTGGCGAGAAGACCATGGGCATGCAGTGTGCACGTGAACCAAGGCCCTGCTCCGGCCTGAACCGCATGGGAGCCAGGACAGCTCCTCCCCTGGTAACACTTGCTCAGGTGTCAGCCTATTGACAGGGCTGGGCTGTGAAATAAGGGTGTTACGGATCAGTATATATTTCCTGGGCTCCTGCTCTGGGCAAAGCATGGGGCTGAGAGCCCCAGGGGGGCAAGTTCTGGCTCCCAGGCCTTGGGGTAGTTGGCCCCAAAGGACAGGTGCATTCCCACCAGGATGACAGAAATGCTGGGGGAGTCGCGCTGAAGATGGGGCAGACTCCACAAAGGAGGGAAGCCAAGGCAGAGGAGGAGAGGGTGTTGGGGAGCCGCCGAATCAGGCAGCTAGGTCGGAGCGCAGACCTCCTGCAGGACAGGAGCTGGAGCGAGCCGGAGAGGCCCTTGATTGTGGGATGTGGGACCTGGGCTCTCTGCAGGCACAGGACCCCTTGAGGGACTTGGAGCACAGGAAAGGTCAGGGTGAAAGCTGGGTTTCAGGACAACTCGGTAGGCAGGTGCGCAGAACCTAGTGCAGCAACCTGGTCAGGAAGGGCCTGTGGGAAGCTTTTCCAAGAGTCCCAGGGAAGACAAAGGGGCTCTACCATGGTGCGAGAAGGAATGGACAGTTGGACAAATGGCCTTGCCTGTACTGCAGCTGACCTGAGCCAATGACTCTCCCAAGCTGATGGCAGTGGGCTGGGGTATGTGCCCACAGGGCTCATCACACATCTTCCAAAGACGTTGGGGGATGCGAGGCGGGCATTCTTTTTATATGAAAGCAAACATCACCATATAATAACGAAAACACAAGGCAGCAAGTGGTGGCTTCCTCTCTGAGTTGCAGGACTCCTTGTTTGCACTCCCATCCTTGAGGGGATTGGGACCGAGGGCTTCTGCTACGGTCCCCTCACTCGGCAGCCAGAGGATGTGAGTCCAGAGAGTGGGGGATCCCCGAGGCTCACACCCGAGACTGTGTACTGAGGGTGGGCAAGGTACCCAGGTGTCCCGGCTGCTCGTCCCTCATCCTCCCATCCGCATTACCTGGTCCTCTCTTATTTACCCACCTCTTAGAGGGGACAAACTCTAAAGCAAAGGAGTTGGAGGTGTGACCTCGAGAAGAGGGTAAGAGCAACACCAAGAGGGGGAAAGGATCAGGACGCATTGCTGCTCGCTGTGTACCAGGCGCTCTGTATGCATAGACTCATTTCACCCCGATAACCACCACGCAGAGGGAAACGGCTGCATTTTATAGAGGGCTCCCCAACACACTGATGATGTCATCCACGTCCTGGCTCACACAGGTAGTAAGTCATGGTGGGGAGTCGGGGAGGGCTTTGCCTAATCTTTGGCCTTCCTTCTAACCCATCAAAATAGATTAACCAGCCTCTGCATGGCTGAGTGGAGCGAGTTTGGGGTGGGCAGGAAGCACTTGTAAAAGGAAGGGGAGAGAGGAAATGCACAACCCCGCAGGCTGCCCTCTGACTCTCCTCTTTGATCCATTTCAGCTGCCTGGGCCTCTGCGCCATGAATAGCACCCTGAGGGATGCCCAGGCCCTGAGCCACCGTCAGTACCTCCCGCCTTTTGGGGCCCGGACCACCTCTGTCACCCAGGTCACGCCAGCCAAGAAGATTACCTTCCTCAAGCGAGGGGATCCCCGGTTTGCTGGAGTTCGTCTGGCTGTTCACCAGCGCGCCTTCAGGAACTTCGGCGCTCTGATGGACGAGCTCTCCCAGCGCGTGCCCCTCTCCTTTGGGGTGCGCTCCGTCACCACCCCCCGGGGCCTGCATGGCCTCAGTGCCCTGGAGCAGCTGGAAGATGGTGGCTTATACCTCTGCTCTGATAAGAAGTCCCCCAAAAACCCCAGCGGGCCAGGCCAGCCCCAGGGACGAAGCCCCTCTGCTCGGCAGTTGAGGGATTTCCAGGACCGGGGTGAGGGGCCAGGAACATCCTCGTCCTGCAAGGGTCCTAAAGCCCCAAGGAGGGTGACGCTGATTAGGAACGGGGACCCTAGGTTCCAGCAGACAGTGGTTCTCAGTCACAGCAATACAAGGAACCTGACGGCCTTTCTCAGCAAAGCCTCGGATCTTCTGTGCTTCCCCGTGAAGCAGGTGTACACAGCCAGTGGGGAAAAGGTAGGCTGCTGGGGTACGAGAGTTCCTCAGAAAAGTTCTCTGGACCTCCGATCCAAATACTTGGGCAGACTGGGGAGGTTATTCCTCAAAAAGAGGCACTGATAACCCCACTACTAGTTAAAGGTGACTGGGGTGGAGACATTCAGTTGATTAAACAACCAATTGTTATTCATATTTTTAGCTACCATTTAGGGAGCACTTGGTGCCAGGCTCTGGGCTTTGCACACTTTGGTATATTCTCATTCCATCCCCCTATTATCCAATCTCCCCTATTTCTGTGAGAGTTCAGGGCAGGAAACAGAATGGACTTGAAGTACCATCAGCAGAAAGCATTTAATACAGGGCAGTTGGGGGCATAAAGTGATGCCTTCTGTATGGTACCCAAACTGGCCTTCCATAGCAGGTCCACGGCTCTGTGGATTACGATGGCTTTGGGGTGATTCACAGTGAATTCTATGACTATTAGTACATAGTCTTTTGCTATAAGATCAGTTCTTTGGAGAGAAGTCATCTGGGGGGTTGGCAATAGTAAAGCATTCAGTAAGTCCGTAGGTGGTGAGACTGGAGGAAGGATGTGGGCAAGAAAGAAACAGTCACCCAGGATAAGCATCTAGAGCAGTGAGTACGAATTGCTGACTCTCTCCAAGGTAGACGGGTTCACTGTTAACCTTCCCAAGAGGTAGCTGGGTGAGTACCTCAAGTTCTGATGCAAATCATGAGTGTTCTGGTGCAAGCTTAGCATCGGTGCCTGCCCCTGGCACTCTAGGCCTCCGCAGAGGAGGTGGTGGCCGGATCCACATGAAGAAGGTGGTATGTGGCCAGTTCATGCTCGCTTTTCCACGTTGTTCATGCGCCAGCTGAGCACGCCTTGGGATGCAGGAGAGAGTGACTAACTCTCCCTGAGCAGGCCATGTGGCCACATGACTACCCCCTCTGGTGAGCATTCACCTGGGACACGCCTGTTCGCCCCTCTGCACCCTTTCTAAGAGATCCCCTCGCAGAATCTTCTCTCCAGCCTTCCTTGTCGCCAGTCCTCCAGTTTTGGCCCTTCCAGGTCGTTGCTTGTCAGATCAGCCACCAGCCACTGCCCACTGATTGCTACAGAACCTCTTGCCTTTGCTCCTTCCATGAAAAATAATCAAGTAACATTGCCTGCTGGACTTGCCTTCCCCAGTACTTTTACAGCCCCCGAGTGGGCCTGTAATGCTGCTGCACTCAGATTTGGCTCGTGTCGATGTGCCCTGTGAAAGCGTGTGAAGCTCAGGATGGAATGCTTTACTCTCAGTCTGCTGGTCCCAGGGAGCTCCCCACACAGCCGTGGGTGTGTGTGACGAGAGGGGCCGGGTCGGCGGGGGCAGGTGGTGCTGCTGCAACTTACTTAGGCTTTCCGTCCGATGACAGTGCTGCCTGACTACACCGGCTTTCTGGCTTGTTGATCATATAATAACCAGGGCCTCTGTATTTCGGCAACAAGCAGAATCAGTTTCTGCATTTGAGTTTTGGCTAAAAGAGAAAAGAGGTGTTTTTTGTTTGTTTGTTTTTACAGTGACAGCAGTAGGAGCTTCGAGGTCCTCTGGCCTGAACTGAGTTTAAACCTTGAGCCATTTTCTTCAAGTCAGAGCAGCCATTCTACTCCATCGCCTGGTGGTTCTCATTCTTAGTATGAGTCTGTCATGACAACCTGTGATGGTCAAGTCCTGCTCTCAGTAAACACAGAATTCTACTATCAGAGGGGGCATTCAAGAGCCCATTTTATCACTCTGTGCCCTGGCTACCAGTATCCCTTTGTAACCTGGTTGTAACCCAACCGGGTCGGATAACCAATTCCAGGCTCCCATCCTTGGGGGCCTTGGCCTGCAGTCACCTCGGTTACCCTACCCTGTGTGGGACAGGAGACAGGAGCCACTCTAGCCCCCTTAGGCATGAAAGGGTTACACAGAGCATTTCATGCTCGCAGATGCATTGAAAGGATAGTGGAGCACAGGCTGTGTTCCTGGAAATGATTCCCAGAACATCACAGAACTGACCTATCTGGATAGAAACAAATCCAACACCATCAAGAAAGTGGGTTGTTGGGGGGCCATCACTGGAATCACTGGCTCATGACCACCCCACTAAGGCTGCAATCCAGATGAGGCTGAGGGTGCACCACCGTCTGCTGATGACCAGGAAGGCGCTTGAACAACGAGTGTGGCTTTTGCCATCTCAGCTCCATGTGCCCCTTGGAACCTCTGGCCTCTTTTGCTTGTGGCAATAGTCAGAAGCAAAGGGAAGATGCTTCTCTTTCCTTTTCCAGATTGTGTGCAAGTGGGAACTTTGTGGAAACAATTTCATGATTAGAACGCTAGCTGCCACGGAGTCCAGGAAAGGTGTTCAGTGCTTTATAAGTCCTGCAGTGCTGAAAAGCACACCAGAAAGAGAGCGGAGTAGAGGTTAACTAATCTAGGGTGTAGCGGCCACCACACAAACCACCAGGCAGTTTATATTATTTTCCCCTTGGCATAGATAAGAAAACCGAGGCACAGAGGTTCAGTGATTTGCTCACCACTGCATGGCTGCCAAACGATAGAGCCGACATTCATAACGGCACAGTCATAATGCAAGAACGCTCCTAAATTATGGTGCATTTACTATGTGCTATCATGAACTACAGGCAGATAAGACTAGATCCCTACCTTCAGCTACCTACAGTTTGGTGGGTGTGGTGAGAGAGAGAGAAACAGGCACAAAACAAGTTAATTGCGGGGGGAAATTGTGTTTGTCCCTCTAGATGGACTACAGAGCTATCAGAGTTTCTGTGAACAAGATGACCTCACTGCTCCCCAGAACAGGATTGTCAGTTTGTAGGTCCTCAAATGGATGGACACTCAATAATGCTCTTTTTTTCCATGGACCCTGGACTCTACCTCTTTCTAAAATTGGAGCATCATTTATCTCCTCATTCTTTTCCTTTCTTGGAAAAGTCTGATTTCCTAGAAGCGTAGCTACATCTATAAATTGACAGACTTGGGTCATGTTTGTATTTGGGGGATGTGCTAAAGACTTAATCCAAAAAAATAAAGGTACCAAGTAGTTTGAAACAAACTTCTAATTAACTGGGTTGAAAGATCTGGTGTACAGCAAGCTTAAGGTCATTTTGCGGGGAGAAGATGCAAGCATTCGTCTCTTTTTTTACTCACCTTCTTAATGAACATACCCTTCTACTTTGAGAAAATGAAGAATAACAGACTCAGCACTTTAAAGATGGAAGGAAATCCCCCAACACTGCTAATTACAACATAATGCTATAAATAGTGCAAACCCTCAGATGTGCAGGGGCCTCGGGGAGAGGTGAGATCTTTCTAAAGGCAGGGACCTGTTCTTGGGACACACCCCAGCCCCGACGCTGCTGCTCAGCTCCCAGCCCAGCATGTCCTGCTGCGGGGGGTAGGGGCGGGGGGCGAGGTGGGCAGCAGCCTGGAGACCACTGGGAGTCTGGGAGGGAAGAGCTGTCTGTGGGGAGAACAGCCTTGCCCTTCTCCGCTATGCTAGGACAGAGGCAGAGGTGATGGGTTCAGACCTAAGGGGGAACTCTGCCTGGGGAAATGCTCACATAGTGAATCAGGTCTCCATTTGGAAGCTGGAGGACTTTCTGCTCTGCTTGCTTCAAAAAATACATATTCTGGAGGGTGCAAGTGCGCACAGGGAAGCAGGCCAAATGCTTCTTACAGCCTTTTCCACTCAAGGCATTCATTCAGAATGACCTCTGAACCCAGGCCTCCTGCCAGGTGGAGGAAAAGGGGGTGAGTAGAGAGGAACGTCATGGTGGTAGGACCTCAGCCCCCGTTGGTCCTGGAGGTGTTACAGCAAATGGATGGGGTTCCTCCTTCCCTGGGATCAGAAATCTGGGGTGAGATGTGCAAACATCAGGCAAGGGCTGGACTGAGTGAATTAGCCCTCGGCAGGCCTCCTGAGTCAGTGCTCTCCTTCCCCAGGTGGACTCTCTGAAGCGTCTGCTGTGCAGCCCCTCAGTGCTCGTGTGTGCTGGTCAGGAGCCCTTCAGACCTCTGGCAATGGAAGATGCCAGAAGACATAGCACTGAAATTTTATCTGGGCAGACTTCAAGGAACAAAAATGGTGAGCTGGTTTTGAAGTTTCCCCAACCTTATCTGCTCTAGATAATGGATCCTTAGGGCTGGGCAGATATCCTTTCTAGATAATTTGGGAAGCTTGACATTTGCCCCAAATCTTGGGCATCCCGGTTGTTTTGGTTCTCGACTCCTTCTCTTTTTCATGGTGGGGTGCAGGCTTGACCACCCGGACCCGCTGTTGTGGGTCCAGGTCCTTCAGCTTGATGAAAGTTAGGATGAGAAATCACCACTAATAACTGCAAAGCATTATACAGTTCACTGTCACGTGTGTAGGCAGCAGCTTCCGGACTCGGCTCCTGTGCTGGGGGTGGGCGTGAGAGGGGCTAGGGGTTAGTCCCAGACACTGCCGCTCTGCTGGCCAGCTCTGCTGTTCACGCAAAACCCACTTTGTGCTAGCAGCTCTGCAGGAAGCTTTATAAGCATGACTTTACATTGTCAAAACAAGCCTGCCAAAAGACACTATATTTTACAGCCAGAAAAGAGGTTCTGCCTAAAGCTACAGAGGTAGGAAGTAGCAGGGTTGAGACTGAATTCAGGCTTCAAGTTCATCTCATGAGGCTTTGCTGGTTCACAAACTGCAGACTGACTCTTTATTCCAGGATGGTTTCTGCCCTTGCTGTGTGTTCTTGGAGGCAGCCAAGGTGTAGGTGATGAAAGGTTCGTGACCAGCCTTTACCCTCCTAACCTGAAGCCCCCCAATTAGCTCATGGCCTTTCCCCTTTTCTCTTACTCTTCACTCTGTGCCAGGGAGCTGGGGGTCAAAGGCAGAGCAGAGCGTGATGCACTTGAGGTCCAGGTCGGGCAGCAGGCCGCAGAAGCTTTCCCTGCTGTCGGAGAGGTCTGGTTTCAGCGATGCTCCGGTGTCCCGGGATGGGCCCTGGATGGGCCCTGCTCCTGACAGACTCCCTCCTGACGTGTCTGCCCAGCTCAGCCCGCTGGTGGCAGATGATGACCTCGAGAAGAAGGTCCACATGAACGAGGACGGCAGCCTGTCTGTGGAAATGAAAGTCCGCTTCCACCTCCTTGGCGAGGACACACGCCTGTGGTCCAGGAGGGTCGGGGTGGCCCATGTGCTTACGGCGGCCAGTCAGGGCGGCCCCGTCCAGCGGGAGGTGGACCACCTCCACTGTGTGTTAAAGGGCCACCCTGGGGGCTCCTCAGGGCCTGGGGCAGGGGGACTGGGGCCCTGCGAGAAAGGATGCAAGCAAGCCCTTCCCCGTAGCCAGTGGCAGCCAGGCTCCAGGTATGAGATCTGGACGAACCCCCTGTACGCCTCCCAGGGGAAGGGGAAGGCCTCTGGGAGGAGGTCTGGGCCGAGCCAGCCCTCCCACTACAGGATGCCCTGGGGCCACTGCGTAGCCAGCAAGAGGAGAAGCAGCAAGGAGAATGCCAGGCCTGCCCCCTGGGACAGATGCCCCGGAGACTCTCAGCTGAGCTCCCCTTGCTGCTCCAGGTCTCCACAGGGCAGCGCGGGCAGCGGCGGGCCTCCTCTGGCCTCCAGGGCAGCCTCCTGGAGCAGGGCCGGGCAGCAGGCAGGTGGCAGGCCCTGGGCTGGGGAGGGTCGGGAGGGAGCAGGGCAGCGCAGCAGCGAGCAGCACAGGCCCCGAGGAGCGACGGCCGCCCCCTCTCCCTCCGCGAGGGCCTGGGTTCACCAGGAGTCCGGCAGCAGTGGTGAACGGCGCCAGGGACCCCTGAGCAAGAGAGGGGCCACGACTTCCCCGAAGACCGCCCAGGGGGCAGGCCCCGGTGCCCCCACGGCAAGCCCTCCATCCTTGAGGAACGGGGACCCACCGGCAGAGGACAGAGGACAGGCCCCTGGGCTCCCCCAGGCTGGGGGTGGGTCTGGGAAGAGGCTGCCCCTGGGCCGGGGCCATTCTGGCTCTGGGGACGCTGCAGGAGGTTCCCCACCTTCCACCTGCTCCTCAGACCTGGGCGGGGGGAGAAATCAGGAGGGCAGGACGAGGAGGGAGTCTTCAGCCAGGATTTCTGGCCTCAGCAGCAGGGCTCAAAGAGGCTGCCCCAGGCAGCCCCCCACTGCCCACTTCGGCTCCCCTGTGTCCCCGCCAGGGCTGGGGCCTCCCGGGGGAGACAGGGCCCACCCAGACGGCCCAGCACCACGCCCTTTTGAAGGCTCACCTACTGCTGGGAGCCCAGCCTCCAGGGACCCAGGGCCGCCCTCCTCTGTGCCTCTTCATGCCCGGGACACCAGAGGGGTTAGCAGGGCCTCCATTACCTTTGTGAGCAATTCTGACTGCACCTCCAGCTGCTACCCTCCATACCCATGCTCCGCCGAGATGGAAGGAGACCCTGAGTGCAGGACATGCTCACCGGCTCCCACGACTTCCAACACATCAGACTCTCTCAGCTCCCAAGCTGACAGCCTGTGTGAGAAGGCAGGAGGCCGTATCCCCGCGCCTTCTTGGCCATGGGTTCCCCCCCTGGGACGGCTGTGGGGAGGGCAGCCGGGGGCCTACGGAGGCAGCTGCTGCTCCCAGCTCAGCACAGACCCACTCCAAGGGACCCCAGGGGGTAAAACGCGGGGTCTCCAGGCCTCTAGGCCACGGGGCTGCCAGGGGCCCTTCGCAGAGACCTGCATGGTGTGCAGCAGGCACTGTCCTACTCCAGGGACCTGGCCCTTGGCCAAGAGGCGCCCTTCATGCAGCAGCAGCCCCAGTGCTGAGCGGGGGCCAGGCGGGAGCGAGCCCGGGAAGGAGAAGCTGCACGCCTGGCGCCCGCGGCCTCCGGGCCCTCCGGCAGGGGCTGCAGGCCGAGTCCCCAGCTGGGGTCCCAGGCCCAGGAGAATGTCCCAGGGGAAGGTTGCCAGCAGAGGGGAGCGGCCGGAGGAGCAGGGGGAGGACGGCAGCCTGCTGCTGGGTGCTCTGCCCCGAGCCTCACCAGAGGCTGTGGTCCGTGAGTGGCTGAGCCACGTCCCAGAGGACCCCATGCCCACGGAACATGAGATGGTGCCAGAGAGCACAGACGGGGCCGGGGACACCCTGCAAGGGCCTCAGGGGGACCCTGCTGACCTACATCCCCAGGAAGGCCTGGGGGAGCCCCGTGAAGTGGCCACCAGGGGGAAAGCAGCCCCAGAAGGAGCCCTCACGGAGCCCGGCAGTGCTGGCCCCAAGCCAGGGGCAGGCCTTCCCAGCAGCGGAGTTTCAGATGCCCCCGAGGAGGCTGGAGCAGGCAAAGGAACAGCCATGGGTGGCCAGGTGGGCCTGTGTGTGCTTCCCCGCAGGGTTTCTGCCTCCATACAGTTCATGAAGGCACTGATGGGCTCCAGGCAGGGCTGGCCCAGTAGCCTGCCCGAGGTGTCCGGTGTGCTGGGCAGGAGGCTCGGCCACTCTGCTGGGGTCCTCATCACCTGTCTCGCTGGGCTCCACTCCTTTGATAATGACCTTGGGTCTCCCACCAGTAAGGTGAAGTTCGCAGCCTCTCCTTGGTACCAGGAGCTCCTGAGCGCCTTCCAGGCCCTGCGGCCAGGGTGTGGCTTCGGGCAAGGTGAGCCGGACTCAGGCCTCCTGGAGCTCGGCTGGTGCCAGGCTGTGCCGGGCCTCGGGTCACACGCCGTGACCGAGGACTTCACACCAACGTCCTCCTCTGGCGTGGACGTGGGCAGTGGCTCTGGAGGCTCAGGGGAGGGCAGTGAACCCTGTGTCGTGGACTGCGCTCTGCTCCCTGAGCAGACGGAGTTGCCCTTGAAAATTCCATCCCAGAGGCCTGATTCCAGAACCTCAAAGAACCCAGAGGACCTGGGAAACCAAGAGCCAAGGAGCTCCACGGCCTCCTCAAACACCCACACTGTGGGCTGTGTCCCCAGGAAGGACACGGCATGGAGCAGTAACCTGCACCAAGAGGTCGAAGACGTGATGCAAGGAATGTGGGTGCAAGTGGAGGAAATGAAAAAAGAAAGAGGGAGAGCAGAAGTGCGTGGAACAGGGGTCGAAGGACTTTCAGAAGAAGGAAGAGTCCTGGGACAAGAATTGTCAGGGGCCAGCTCTCAGGGCGCACAGGAAGATAGGAGCTTGCAGGAAGACAAAGCAGGAAGAGCTCCTGCCTCGGCCATGCTGACCCCCCCAGGGAGGACAGAGAAGCTAGCAAAGCCCCCCGGCAGTGTTGGCGAGAGGGCCCCAAACACCAGTGGGAGTCAAAGTGGCCCCAAAGTTGAGCTCAATTCGGAAAAGATGCCCAGAGCAGCTGAGACAGGCCATGAGCAAACGCAGGCCATGTCCGCCCAGGAGCCTGGGGAGGAGAGCTGTCCTGCGGCCCGTGGAGAGTCTCTGGATCCTCCCTGGGTGTCCGAGCTGCTGAGGAAGATGGAGGAGGCCTTCCTGGCCCACCTTGCTGGTGCCACGGCTGAGCTCCGAGCCCGCTGGAGCCTGTGGAGCAACGACCTGCTGCACCAGATGGTGGCCGAGCTGCGGCAGGACATGGGCCAGCGGCTGCAGGACAGCTCTGAGAGTGAGCTCAGGAAGGTCTGGAGCTGGGCCACAGGGAGGCTGCCCGGGCCGCCCAGGGAAGCCCTCCAGTGGGAGGCATCCCTGCCCACGGAGCAGCGCCGGCGTCGCCTGCAGGACCTGCACAACCTCTCGGCCCTCCCCAAGAAGGCCCAAGGCCGGGGGCCCCTCTCCTTCTCCCTGGAGGATGTGCCAAGCCGCAGCAGAGCCCCGGGGAGTCAGAGAGGTGCGGAGGGGGACGGGGTGGAGTTCTGTCCCTGCGAGGCCTGCATGGCGAAGACAGCAACCCCTGTGTCCCTGAGGAGCACGATGGGGGCCAGTGCTCCCATCCAAAAGGCCTTTGACCTGCAGCAAATTCTGCAGAAGAAGAAAGGAGGATGTGCCGGTGGGGCGACAGTGGAGGCAGCCTCTGAGAAGAGAGGGGTGGGCTTGCTTCCAGGAGATCCCCTGGGTACGGGAACTGTGCAGGGAGCCCATGGAGGCCTGGAGCTGGGGCTAGGTGGGGACCCTGGGACAGGGGGCAGTGCTGAGGGTGAGGGCAGCCAGAGTCTAGGCTGCGAGGAAGAGGAGGATGCAGATGCTCCGGAGAGCCCAGAGAAAGCAGACCCCCCCACAGGCAGGGACGCGGAGCGGGTGCATGGCAAGGGCGAGAAGGAAGAAAACACAGAGGAGGGCGGAGCCTTAGGAGGAGGTGACCCAAGTCCAGGAGGACAGAACAATGGTCCTGGAGCCATCGGGGTCCGGGAAGCTGAAGGCAGGGGACAGCCAGGCTCAGGGAGAGGAAGGCAAGGTGAGGAAGGAGGTGGCACCCAGGTCGGCCGGGGACCCAGCCAGTGGGGTGAGGCTTCTGGAAACAGCAGCCCAGACCAAGAGGAGGGGCCCTGGCGGCCCCCAACCCTCTGTAGAGACACCCCCTGTGAAAGGTCAGGTCTGAGAACAGGCCTTGCCTCCTCCAGCCCAACCTCTCTGGGAAACTTCTCTCAGCTGTCTCAGAAAGGCTCCAGAGAAGAGCCTTCAAACAGAGACAGGGGGAGCACTGAAGAGGAGTCGGAGGGAGCCCCCTGCGCAGAGAGAAAAGTCACCGGCATGTGTCCAGAAAGCTCCACTTCTGAGCAAGAAGGGACCCCCTCGGGCCCAAGGACTCCAGGGCAGGGGGCAGCCCAGGGCTCTGCCGTAGAAGCCAAGAAGGTAGTGAGAAGTCTCACTTTCACAGAAATGAGGTTTAAAAACCTCGCCACGGACAGGGCAGGTGCCTTTGGCCAAGACGATTTAGATTTCTAGAGATCCACCTATGAGACAGTCATGATCCTGGAGCTCTGTTTCCATTAATATTTTGTCTACAAATCTGAGCATGTCTCAGTCCACTGGAGATGCATAAAGAGCACGGGGAAAGATCAAGGACTGGCCACGGGCACAGCCACACCACGCTGTCCCTGGGTTCTCAATTCTGGAGCTTCAAGGGCCCTGTCCCACGCACTGTGTGAAGGAGGTTATCTCAGACTTGCCCTGTTATCGGAGGTCAGCCAGCCCCTCCACTGCCTGCTGGGCCCAAGAGGATGGAATTTAGTGGAAATGTCCCCTGAGAGTTTGTGTTTGTTTTTCCTAGCAAGCATTTCTCTTGTCCTTTTGCGTATTGATCTCCAGTTATTTTTCTCCTTGGCCTCTCTGGGGACTCACCTCCTTCAACTTTGAGGTGTTTTTTCTAAGTCTTGAATATATTTGGTGACTCTGCAGATATGAATTCTTGAGAGAAGCAGATAAATTCAGGGTCACTGGACAAAGCTTGTTCTCAACCCCAAAGTCCAAGTGTATTTCCTTAATTCATATATATGTTTTGTAATGGAAAAAATAAGAAAATGCAAAAAAGCAGGCACAAGGAAAAATAGTCATCCATAATTCCATCACCCAGAACTCGGGTTAGCAGTTTTACACATTTCCTTTGAATCATTTTTCTAGCCACTGATAGTTGAAGGCATCCTTATGTACTTCTTTTGTTAACTCAACAATATAAAAATTTCTCCTATATCTCAAGGTCTTCATAAACCTATTTTTAATACCTGAATAATACATTATGAGAATATAAAATACTTTTCTTCACCATTTCCCTATTGTTGACCATTTAAGTTGGTTTCTGTTATTTTGTCCCTAAAAAATTTCCCCTGCACTGTAGATGATTTCCTTAGGACAGATCCCCAGGCATGGAATTACTGGGTCAAAGATAACGAATTTTTTAAGGATCTTAGATATTTTTCTGCCAAGCTGCTTTCCTAAGGGTCTGTACTAATTTACATGCACCTCTGTCCTGCATCCTTCCACAGCAAGCCATGGACTGGTCCTTGCCTGGGTAGCGAGCTCCTTGATGGAGCAGATTTCTCTGTGTTCCACCCCCCACCCCCACCCCCACCCCCGCAGCATTTCTGCTCATACATGACCATTTTGTGTATCCAGAATTATTGAAATGGAAGTCTATGCTCCAAGAACAGGTATTGTTCACTGGTTGTTTAAGTGTAAATGTTAATAATAAAGGATAAAAAAATTAAATGAAGCGAATGTTGGGTGTGGTCTTCATTCTCATGCTTGGCATCTTCTCTCATTTTTGAGTGCTAGGGGTTCTTAAGGAGGGTTGATATGTTTTGAAAATTTTTGTGGAGGTGATTCTTTAAAGTTTTTACATTAAATGTTTACACGTCTATGAACTGGTATCTTACCCAGAAGCCGCCAGAGGAGCAGACTGCATTGTGAGCCTGCTTTACATATGCCGATGTGCAGGGTTTTCCAGAATTGTCACTACTAGTTGACATGGAGTATCCACCCCACACCTATTCTGTGACTTGAGGCCCCTCGTCATCCCCTAAGAGGTGGTCCAACCTCTTTGTTTCATAATCTGCCATCTCCCTAAATGACAAGGACAGCCATCTCTGTCACCTAATATCCTGGAACTTCATTAAAACGGCAATATCTGTCTCTGGTAGAGAATGCAATGGAAAGAGCATGGGATGTGGAGTTGGAGGGCCTGGGCTCGAGTCTCAATAACACCTCATTGTCAACATCTGTGAAATGGACGAAGTAGTATTTTCCTTCCTGTATTGTTGAGAAGTAGATGAGATAACATGTGAAACTTCCTTACACTTATGATGGGAAAATATCACTATTGTACTTAGAACTGCTACATTTTCAAAGCTATACTAGATGTAAGTGACCCCATTTAACTTACCCCCATGTCTCTGAAGTGCAAGTTGAGTCTGTTACCCATTTCACAGATGCAGTGACCAAAGCAGAGAAGATTTACATACACCTGCCCAAGCTCACAGAGGTGGCTGGGGCAAAGCCAGGATTTAAACTCAGATATTTCAGACTCTAAAGTCCATGTCTTTTTCCATTGTATCATATTTTTTTTCATTTCAATTCAGGCCCTGTAAGCAAATAACTTAACAAGATGATCAACATTTTGTTGAATGAATTTACTGCAAAATAGATGAGACTTAGGAAAGTGAGTTAGGTGGGATTTTTTGCTCAACTGATTGCATTATGTTCTTAGTAATGTTCTACTTACATATAGATATCGGGAGCTGTAGAGAACCTGGTTTTATAAAGCTAAAAGTTAAATGAAAGTTATCTATCCATGGGATTCTCCTTTTAGTCACAAACTCACCTGCTTTAAGCCCCCAAATATCTGTCCTTTATATTTTAAAAAATTGCTGTTAACAGAAAACTTTGTTTTCTTCTGACTAGGAGAAACAGAATTTCAGGGCTATCAGCTAAGGTGGGGATTTTGTGTCTCCTCCCGCACCCCTCCTCTCTGTATTGCACAGGATTGCTCAAGCCTCCGAAATGTAGCACCTCTTGAAAATGCTGGTGTTCCTGTAGCCTCTGCCCATCCCTGATTCAAAACCTGATTCATTCATCACTCAGAGTGTTGATGAAGTACTTTCAAATCAGTGGTCATGCAAACACGTTGAACCATTGGGATTTCTCCCCCAAGTAAGTGGGAGAGGGAGGAGAGTAGTGGAAAAGAGAAATCAAGCTCTTCTCACCTACCCTTTCGTGTAGCTGCTGGGGATCAGAAATTCCATAGCCAAAGGGCCATCTCTCAGTGGCCACGTTGCCAAGCGCCCAGATGCACACAGTGTTCATGGAGGTGGGCCACCTCTGAGCAATGCAGCTCCATTTATTCAGGTGTGCCCCATCTTGAAAAAGGGAAGTGCCTAAAGCACACAGCTGGGTAAGTGACCCCTATGGGATCGCAAGCCTTCTTCCATGCTTCCCTTTGTGTTCCCCACCCCAGAGCTGAATGAAGTCCTGTAGAGAAATGCAACAAGCCCCAGATCTGTTCCCTCCTGGGCAGCCGGGACTCCCCAACCTGCACACCTACCCTCCTTCCTCTGCACCCCATCTGCCTGCATTGGAGTCTGTCCCTGAAATCCAGCCTATCTCCAGAGAGGTCCTGCTAAGATGTCCAGGGAGAAGTATTCTGTCGTTAGCCTCGAAGCCCTCAATAAAGTACAGCTCAGAAGGGGACACATCCTGAGAGCTTCCCAAGCATATCATAGGCCAGCGTTTGTTCCTTCACCTTAATGTGTAAGCTGCCTAGAGAGCTTCTTTAAAGTGGACAGTTCCACTCAGGAAATTATGATTCGGGATCTGATGTGTGTGTCCCAACAAGCATGTGGAGAGCCCCCCACCCCCACAAACACAGACACACACAAACGCCTGCATTGTGCAGCCAGAGCACTTCCTTGGGGAGGGTGGGCACCTCTCACCAGCCCTGCCAGCCCCAGACACACACACATACACACACACACACACACACACACACACAGCTTCCCTGCTTTCCATTACGCAGTCTCCCCAAGGGACAGTGTGGGTCAGTCAGAGTCAGCCTCTCTCTCTGTCTCCCTCTCCTGAAAGGCAATTCAGGTGGGTAAAGAGGAATCTCCCTCTGCTTGCTCCCCCCCCCACCCCCCCACAGCATCCAGAGCACACCTGGCAGCCTAGGCCTCTGGCTGTCTGTGGGGTTCACATGGGACAGCCCTGTCCTGGGCTGTAAGGGTCCTTGAGCTAATACCCTCTCACTGACCACCCTCCCCCAGGCAGGTGGCCCCAGCTTGTCCAGGCTTCCATCAGAACCAGTTAGGCATGGCTTCCTGGGGTCACACACCTGCGCTCTATAACTCTCTGTGCGGCTCCTCTTCCCTGCATCCGAGCTGAGCCTCTGCTTCCCGGGAGGGGTGACGGCCTCCTGGAGCTCATTCTCTGGGCCTGGCCTGCATGCTCCTGCTGCCCTCGCACCCTCACTCGGAGAGGCACTCCCAGAGCCCTCCCAGACTTCATGCCTAGTGGGGTTTGCCCACCCATGCCTTCTTGCGTTCTCACTTCCTAGACCTGGCTTGGGGAAGGAGCGCAGCCCAGCGCAGCCAGCTGGTTGGTGAGCAGACGGAGCCAAGCTCCCACAGCGGGAGCCCCACCCTGGCCGCTGCCAGCCCCTCCCTTCATCTGGAGCCTCCCTCCCACCTCAGCTCACTCTCGCCTGGCCCCCGGGCCCTGCAGTCGCCGCGGGCTGCCTGTTCCCCAGACCACGGGATGCCTGTTGGTCCCCATTTCCCTGGACAGTGGTGGCCGCCCTCCTGAGGATGCCCCCGGCTCTGTAGCCTCTCCTACCCCATGGCCCTCCTTAGCCCAGCTCTGTCGCCTCTCCCGGGGCCTGTGCTCTGAGCCTGAGGCAGGACAGCTCCCCAGCCCCAGCCCACTCACCTTCTCTCCCTCACCTCCCTGGGTGATCTCTCTCCCTCCTGCGGTTTCTACACCCACTTTGGTGCGGACGGCTCCCAAAGCCAGGGTGTCAGCCCAGGCCTCAGCCTGAGCTTCCAGCCACTACATTCCCTCCAGAGAAACCCACTCAGGGCGGAACTCCTGTGCCCTCCTCAGCATGTTCCTCTCCCCACATGCTCAGACCTGGGAGCGCCAGCATCCAACCTAGACTCATCTCCCCCAATTCCCACAGCACCACCACCACCCATCCACGGTTCACACCGCCATCACCCACAGCACAAGGGGTCTACCTTGCCTCCACCATCAGCTGCCATTTATTTACCTTCCTTCATCTGAAAAACAAGGAAAATAGCAGGCCCTACCTCCTGGAGTTGTGGAGATGGCTCAGGGATGATACACGTGAAGCGGTTCCCCAGTGCCTACTCACCTAGCAAGGTGTCCCTAAACTTCATCAGTTGTCATCTTCCTTTGGTTCTTTTTATTTAGCAGTCAGTCTTCGGACATTTTTATTTGGGGGTCAAGGGAGCTTCCGCTAAGAGAGAAGCTGGCACAATCCAGCTAGCAGAGAGCACGGTGTGAATATAACATCATGGACCCTTGAAGTGGCAAGGGTCCCTTCCAGCTGGACTGTCCAGGAGAGACCAGCGGACAGGAACACTCTGCCACTTGGGGGATCAGCTTTCGTGTGGGGAGATGAGGGGAAAGGCAGTCCAGGTGGAGGTGATAACAGGAGCAAAGGAACAGAGAGGTCAAGCGTGAGCTTGGATGGTGAACAGAGAGCAGTGACATATGTGGAGATCCAAACCAGAGGTCACTTGAACCTCCAGGCTCCTGGACAGCCCTGGCCCTTGGCCAGAGGCATTGAAACAGTCCTAGGATTAATTTGGGCCAGTTCTGGTCTGCGTTCCAGTAACTAGACTGCTGCCTCTCCACTGGGCTCCATCCTTGCCTTGGGAAATCAGCTGTGTCTGGGGCACCTTTTGATAGAGGGTCTTCTTTGTCTTGAAGGTGCAGCTTACACCTCCCCCCAACCTCGTACCCCAAGAAAACTTGCAATCCCTTACTTCACTCCTAACGTCCATGGGGAAGAAGCTTTAATGTACACAGTGTCACCTTCCCTCTTTGTCACAGCCATACAAGGTTGTCTTATCACTACTTTATGGATGAAAAAACGTGTTTGGAGATGAGACACACCATGACATACAGCTGGTAGGTGCTGAAGCCATGATATGAACCCAAACCTGACTCTCCCAGACCAAGGCCCCCTCTTCCAAGCAGCCGGGCCCCAAATCCCCACCCTCCATGTCCTCTTACCTCTCATCCTCCAGGTAGGCTTCAGGCTCCACCATTGCCCCCCTGGAGCCCACCGCTGAGGTCAGCAGGGGTGGCCGTGCTCTGCTGGGCTGCACCTTGGCCTCGTTGCATCCTGTCCTCGGTCTGCCGGGCTGAGCCTTCCAGGTCCTTCTACCTTGCCCCAGCCTATGTCTCCCCACTCCAGGGCCCACCCTCCTAGCCACAGCCCTGCCACCCCCACTGATCTGTCCCTGATAAGGAACAGTGAACCTGTAGATTTCCAGCTGGGAGCAGCCTTGGAGAAGCATCGAATGCTTTGGTTTGTCACACTGGAGGCATCATGGATGGTGGGGGCACAGGCTCCATGACGCCGAGTGTCCTGCGACAGCCGGGGTGTGTCCCTCGCAAGGATGAGTGGTCTCCCCACTGAATGCCACAGGCATTATTACTGCTGTATTCTACCTGGTGGAAACTGAAGTTTGGGAGCCCAGAGGCACAGGGCTGGGGGAGTGGGGGGGACACACATTCCTCTCCTGACTTCTTGTCACTGTATTCCAGAAAGAATGAGATCACTTCCTAACATTCCAGACCGGCTTGGGAGTGCCCTGCCTCGAGGCAAAGGGATGAACCGGGTGCCCTCTCAGAGCTTTGTCAGTCGCCATAGTTCCAGGAAAGGACAAACCCAGGGACACTGCCTCTGTTGGACGCAAAGGATGGTAGGCTGGGAAAGGCGAGAGTTGGACAATGACTCATTTTCTTGGAAAAAGCTGAGACCCACATCCTCTTTGTCCTGCCCCAGCATGGGGAGCCTTTCCTTGTACTGAGGGAGACAGGCCCCAGCATGACAGGAGCTCCAGAAAATGTTGGGGACCCAGAGGTAAAGATAAGGCTTTATAGCTCTTTTCTTCTGCCATCAAGGAGTGATTATCTCTCTTCTTTTCTTTGACCTCAGCTTTCCAAGCACCTTCCCAAAGGCAGGTCAGAATCCAACCCACAAAATGTTCTGAATTTAAGATGAGGAGATAAAACATCTTCAGTCAATTGCCTCTTGGGTCTGTAGTTTTTTGCCCCTGCTATGAAGTGAGATACAGGCATATATCAGAGATATTGGGGGGTCTGGTTCCAGAGCACAAGAAAGCACATACAGCAATAAAGTGAGTGACATGAATTTTTTGGTTTCCCAGAGCATATGAAACTTGTGTTTACACTATACTGTACTCTATTAAGTGTTTAACAGCATGATGTCTAAAAAACAATGTACGTACCTTAATTTAAAAATACTTTACTGCTAAATAATGCTAACCACCCTCTGAGCTTTCCACAAGTCATGATCTCTTGGCTGGTGGAGGGTCTGGCCTTCATGTTGATGGCTGCTGACCGATCAGGGTGCTGGTTGAAGAAGGTTGGGGTGTCCGTGGCAATTTCTAAAAAATAAAACAATGAAGTTTGCCACATCAATTGACTATTCTTTTTACTACGATTTCTCTGTAGTGTGTGATGCTGGTTGATGGCATTTTACCCAGAGTAAAGCTTCTTTCGAAATTGTAGTCAATCCTTTCAAACCCTGGCACTGGTCTATCAACCAAGTTTATGTAATATTCTAAGTTCTTTGTTCTCATTTCAAATATATTCACAGCAGCTTGAGATTCCATCTTAAGACACCACTTTTTTTTCTCATCCATAGCAAGCAAATCCTCCTCTGTTCAAGTCTGATCCTGGGATGCAGCAACTCAGTCGCATCTCAGGCTCATAATTCTAGTTCTCAGGCTGCTTCCTCCACATCTGCAGTTATTTCCTCCACTGAAGGCTTGAACCCCTCAAAGTCATCCAGGAGGGCTGGAACCAGCTTCTTCCAAACTCCTGTTGATGTTGATATTTTGACCTCTTCCCATGAATCACAAGTATTCTCAGTGGCATCTAGAATGGTGACACCCTTCCAGCAGGTTCTCAACTGACTTTGCCCAGATCCATCAGAAGAGTCCCTCTCTGTGGCAGCCAAAGCCTTATAAAATGTGTGACTTCAATACTAAGACTTGAATGTTGAAATGGCTCCCTGGCCCGTGGGCTGCAGAATGGATGCTGTGTCAGCAGGCATGGAAACAACATTGATCTCATTGCACGTCTCCATCAGAGTGCCTGGGTGACCAGGGGCATTGTCAGTGAGCAGCCATATTTGGAAAGGAATCTTTTTTTCTGAGCACAAGTCTCAACAGTGGGCTTAAAATACCCAGCAAACCATTTTGTATACGGATGTGCTGTCATCCAGGCTTTCCTGCTCCATTTTTGAGCACAGGCAGAGTAGATTCGGCATAATTCTTAAGAGCCTTGGAATTTTCAGAATGATTCATGAGCAGAGGCTTCAACTTCAAGTCACCAGCTGCATTAGCTGCTGCCAGGCATCTGAAGCCAGGCACTGACTTCTCCTCTCTAGCTATGAAAGTCCTAGCTGTCCTCTCCTTCCGAGAGAAGGCTGTTTCATCTACATTGAAAATCTGTTGTCAGTGCAGCCGCCTTCATGAACGATCTCAGCTAGACCTTCTGGGTAACTTGCTGCAGCTTCCACATGGGCACCTGCACTTCCCTACTATGGAGACGGCTTCTTTCCTCCAACCTCATGGACCAACCTCTTCAAACTTTCCTTCTGCTGCTTCTTCCCCTCTCAACCTCCATAGAACTAAAGAGAGTCAGGGCCTTGCTCTGGATTAGGCTTTGGCTTCAGGGGATGTTGTGGCTGGTTTGATCTTCTATCCAGACCACTCAGACTTTCTCCATGTCAGCCATAAGGCTGCTTCACTTTCTTGTCATTCGTGTGCTTACTGGAGTAGCCCTTTTAATGTCCTTCAAGAAATTTCCTTTGCCTTCACACCTTGGCTGACTGTTTGGTGCAAGAGGACCAGCTTTCAGCTTGTCTTGGCTTTCAAGACACCTTCCTCACTAAGCTGAACCATTTCTAGCTTCTGATTTAAAGTGAGAGATGTGCAACTCTTCCTTTCACTTGAAAACTGAGAGACTGTTTCAGGGTTATTAATTGGCCTAATTTCAATTTTGCTGTGTCTCAGGGAGTGGGGGAGCTTGAGGACAGAGAAGAGATGGGGGGCGGCCGGTCGGCAGAGCGGTCAGAATGCACGCAACATTCATCAGCCAAGTGCATCATCTTATATGGGTACAGTTCATGGACCCCAAAACATCAAAGATCGCTGATCACAGATCACAATAAAAATATAATAATAATGAAAAAATTCGCAACATCACTGTGGAGGCGCATGGTGACAGGGCTTCCCTGCATTACATGGACCTGCATTTAGGGTGCACTACATGCTAGGACAGTGGCCGCTTGTTAGTTCTCTTGTCCCACGTGTGGCCACGTGCCAGCTGCTGCTGAGGCAGAGATGGAACTGCCCCTGGTGGGCCCCACTCTCTGCACCTGCTATGCGGCCCCTCCCTGGGGTCACTGACCACGGTGCCACCCTCCAGCCACTTAAGTGGCTCCACGCGCCCCACTGGTAGCTGTCATGACAGCAGAACACCCAGAGGGTGGCTGGAAAAGCTGGGAGGTGCGATGGAAATGGCCTCAACCATGAGCCCAGCAGCAGAAAGGCCGGGTTGCAGGAGTTATTCTGACTGGTGGTGCTCTTAGACAGAAAGAACTGGGGCCAGAATGGGGTGACTTTGTCGTGAGCTGGGATGGGGGGGGCTGTGGGAGGGGCAGCACGTAGGAGAAACTGCAGGGGGTCATATGGTGTGCGTGTGGCGGGCAGAGGGGTCTGTGGACAGGGGCTGCAGGGCATGGGAGGGGCCGACAATCCCGGAAGTGGTGCCTAGCTGAGAAGGGGTTTCTCATGACCCCCAGGCCTGTGACCTGAGGAATGTCCGTTCTAGAAGAGTTCTGTTAGATGGAGGATGGTGGGAATGACAATTCTGGAACCTTCTCAGGCTCTTTCGAAGAAACAGAAGGGAGCGTTGGCCAACGTGAGGGCAGGCCTCTTGCCGTGCCTCGGATGACCAGGCCTCAGCACCCTGGCTGGGAGCTCACTGTCGGCCCGGCTCAGAGAGCCCCCCAGCCCCCAGCCCCCCAAACAGACCCAGGACAGAGTGACAGAGCCTAAGGGAGGTGGGGCGCTGGTTGGCCGGGAGCAACCAGATGAGGCGGAGAGAAGCCAGGATTATCAGGACCCCTGGGCTCCTGGAGCAGGGGTCCAGGCCACCCGGAGGGCCGTGGGCCTCTCTAATTCTAGAGGCTTCCACCTGAGACCTGCACTTTTTGACAGTCAAGATGGCCCTCTTCCCTGACGGTGGCTTCTGGTTGTGGCTCTGTCCCTAACGAGCAGAATGACCCCAAGTCCTCGGAGGGCCAGCCATCCCTTCCAAGCGTGGGAAGCCAGAACTTGTGAGATGCTCCCTGTGACTAACAGCCACCACAGAGGAACCAGAATGTGGAAGGTGGCTTTCCATCCTACCCAGCAATGCTCGGCTTCTAGGGCTGGTAAACTGATGGAAAAACACTGCTATCTTCCTGCTCTTGTCACAGAAGCATGATTTTGGGTCCAGGCGGACCATATCCCTGCTGTATCTTGGTTCTGCCATTTACATCTCTGCGTCCTGGGGCTTGTGCAGACCGGCAGCCTCATTTGAGAGAAAAGCTCAGAGAGGTCCTGCCCTGGCCCAAGGTCACACAGCAGGTCAGTGCAGGGTCAGGCTGAGAAACGGGTTCCCTGACTGGCAGGCCCACATTGGCTCCACAGCCCAAGAGCTGCGTTCTCAGAGCTCCAGCCGCCTGCTCTGCTGGGGCGGCCGAGAGCACAGACAGGGACAGCCACATCCCAGCCTAATTAGAAGCAGGGACATGGGGGCCGTGCTTGCAGATTAGCGCCCCCTCCATAGATCATAGGCATGCCAAGGACATAATAAATAATCTGCCCAGAGGTTTTAAAGGTAAAAATCAGCAAACCATTAATAATGTCCCGGCACCATACATCACACTGAAATCTTCCCATTATGCCTCTCCCTGGGCCGATTCGCATTCTCCAGGCTGATTTCTTCTTCTTCTTCTTCCCTTTGCCGTATGTTCCATGTGGCTTTGAAGCCCGTCATCCACAGCCTGGAAGGATGGCAGTGGGGAGCCGTCGGGATTTGTCATCAAGTTCTTGCGGGGCCTGTGGACAGGAGCAGGGGAGATGCTCCCTCTGTTCCTGGGACCCCGTGTTCCTGCTTCCACTGAAATGGAGGCGATTCAGCTTGCTACGGCCCCTCTGCCCCCAGCTTGAAGCAGGAATAGTGCTGTCGTCTCCCTCTCGGAGAGGCCAAGGAGGTTTGATTGATTAATACAACAGGGTCACTTTAAGTAAGAGAAGAGCCGATGGCCACCCTCTTCAATCACTAGGGTCCCTGTGCTCCGCAGGCAGCAGCAGGGAGGTCGGGCCCAAGCTCTAGGATTTGGGTGCAATTGGCATTGTTTTATTATTTGTGGTTAACCTATGGTACCATGCGAATCAAGAGTTGGAATGAGAAAGTCAGGAAGAGAGAAGCTAGGCCAGTGGGCTGATGGCCTGTGGCACCATGTGGCACAGGGATGTGGAGGCAACTCGGCGGAAAGGCACTGAGTCTCCTCTCCAGCACCATGCTTTGGCCGTGCCTCGGCTTCCTCCGCTGAGAGGCACACAGACTGGAGAAGACAGTCATTTGCAGTGGCCACGTGCCCCTCCATGAAGTCTTTGGAGGCATGTGGATTGAGTAGCTCCTTAAACTGCCATGATTACATGGTTTCTTGGATGTAGGATCTACTGTAGACAGAAGAATTCTGTGCTAACCGTTGCCTCCTCGGAGGGATGGTTCCCCTGAGGGGCCGCCACGCGGGCGCTCCTGGCAGTGTGAGGGAGGGGCTCCCACCTTGGCCTTTTCATCATAAGCTTGGTGACCCCAGACCAGCCCCTTCACTCCTCTGGGCCTATTTCTGCATCTACAACATTCCTTGAGTCCCTGCTGGCCCAGAACTCTGGCTGAGACACCCGCTGAATTTCCCACTGGAGGTTCTGAGTCACATGCTGGCAGTTCAGCAAAACCTCCTCAGTCGTCCTGGGCAAGGGCCTGGAAGCCACCGGCCTCAGGCTTTTTGGACCTTGGGTCAGACGTGAACCTCTCCACCACGTAGGATGTAGGAGGCCCCAGAACACACCTCACATGAAGGTCGCACAGCGTGGTCTCTTTCTGCCCTCAGACAGCCCAGTGAAGAAGCCAGGCAAGGTCTGCTCTACCCACCTGCCAGATGGGGAAGTCCTAGGGAAAGATGGACGGGGGGCCGGAGAAGTCTTCTGGTAAGAGCCCCTTATGGAGAGGCTGTGACAGCCAGTAGCCCCCTAAGTGGCTGTGAGAATTAAATGGTGTGATGAATGTGGCCACGCCATAGTAAATATTTAACAGATTAGCTACTACTGGGCCAGGCTGGAGATTACTTGTCTTAAGAGATACAGAATGCTACTGGAGTCCAGCCAGAGGAGAGAAAGCACATTCAAACAGTATACTGGGGAAGGTGTCATAAGATAGCATTTGACCAGCCCTTTACGACAGAACAAGGTTTTGATGGGCCGAGTTGGGAGATGGGGTGGGGGAGATGCCGGGATTGGGGACAGAACCTTTGAAAGCCCGGAGGTTTTACAGCAGGAGGGCCCAGCTTGACCACACAGGCTTGTGGGGGGAGGGTGGCGCTTTGGCCCGGATGTCGGGCTGTGCAAGGCCTCTCTCTCCCCGGGGGGCGGTGCCCCACCGCCGAGGTGTCAGCTCTGATGATAGAATGCACTCTGCCAACACGCTGTCCTGAGAGACTGGCCTCCCCCAACCCCCTGCCTCCGTGACAGACCCTCGGCCCCTGCTCAGGCATTGACGGATGGCCCCACGCTGGATTTCATGCAGCTCCGTCTTCCCCAGAAGCCCTGACACAAGTAATTGGTGTCGCCTCTGCTGACTGCGTGCCAGCCCATAACAAGGTGCTGGGGCATGCTGCCCTTGACGGTGTGGGTGAGGGGATGCCTGGAACTGACCCATGGCCCCCAGAGAGCTGGGGGTAACCCAGGGAGAGGCAGCCGGCCCACTGGGCCAAGGGGGAGCAAATGCAAAGGACCCTGCCTGGAGAATGTGCCACAGGCCTTCCAAACTGTGCTGCTTGGTGTTTGGGATCCATGATTCACCCCCCAGGCTGCACCTCTCTGATCAGTGCAGCTCATCGCTGCTCACCATCCTGAGGGGGTAGAGGTGGACAGCCTTCAGAGGTCCCCTGGCTCCTGCTGGCAAAGCTGCTGTCCTTCCCCTGGGTGGACAATGCATCTAAGGTTAAACGAGTCTCACCTACAAATACCGATTGAGGTGCTGGTGAGAGGAGGGGCCGGAGGGTGAGGTTAGGTGGGTATAAGCCAGGTGGCCTGCTCCTGCCCCGGCAGACCTTTGCATTCGCCCACACCCAGTCTGGCCACATGACCTTGGCCTCTCTGACACTCCTCCCTGGCGGAGAGGGCAGAGGGGCCTCAAATGACGCTTTCACAAGAGGATGGCGGCCCCACCCATGGCAGGTCTTAGCAGAGAGTCCTGCGTGGAACCAGGGGCACACACAGGGCCCTCCTGGGTTGTCAGAGATGACTGCCTCCTACCCCATGCTATCCAGTCCCCAACGGAGCTCCAGAGAAACCGAGGGCTGGCGAAATGCCCACTTCTCCCAGTACTCTAGAGGTGGCCCCTTAAAATCAAGCCAAAACAGCAGACCACCCTGTGTCTACGCATCCCAGTGGCCCCTTTGGGCCTTGCCCGACCATGCCTGCCCAGCAGTGGCAGATGCTCTGAGAAGCAGGCTCCCCGACGTCCACTGCCTTACTTCCCTCCACAAGGACTTGGGCTGAGAGCTGGTCTTCGGGTTGAGTGTCAGAAATAACATTGTGGTGTTTGTTCTGTTTCTTCTTCTCCCCAGGACGCGCTTCCCTCACATGGCCACAGCCATACCTGCGGCTCTGTGGCCAGTGCACAGGGTGTCCAGACAAGCACTGCCCGGCCTGGCCCTCTCCCCAGGCCCCCTTTAGCTCCCTTCCCCTCTTCTCTTTTCCTCAGTTCACTTGCTTTTTCACTGTATCCAGTTACACTGTCTTTGTCTTCGAGGTGGCTCTGAGTCCTCTGCAGCGTAAGGTGGGCTGAGGAATGACTATAGACAGTCTCAGTGCCTGCGGTCTGGGTTCTACGAGAAGGAGTCAGCCACTCCTCAGGGCTTATTGTTCATCCCCTGGGCCACCCCTCCTGTGGTCTCCAACTCTGGCTCGGGAGGATTGGCTTATACAATCTACACACATTTGCTCCACACCTACCACATGCCATGAGCCACAGAAGAAGTGGATGTGGCATTGGGATATCCCAGGGGACGCTCCTGGCTGAGAGCACACAGGCCCTCTTGGGATCACTTGCTCGGCACCTTCAGGTGCTCAGACAACCTGGCCCGCTCTTCGCCAGAGCCCCAGAATATTTGACTCTTTGCTGCCCCTGATGGCTAGTCTGAGAAGGGCAGGCCCGCCGGGGTGTCCTGTGTGTACCCAGGTGCAGTGCACGGGCCGGAGGATGAGGGGTGCTGAGGAAGTTAGAGGTCGGGGCCGTGGTCATCCTGAGAGCCACTCTCCTTTTTCCAGCGGGAGGACGCTTGCCTCCTGCCCTGGGAAGGCTGGAAGGTCCCCTTTAGGGCTAATGATTCCCTGTCTGCCCCTGCTCCACCCACAGAGAGGGGTCCCTGGGGCGCTGGAGCAATGCCAAGGCTGCCTTGAAGAGAGACGGCCACCCCAGCCCTCCTTCCTGGGGCACTGGGCACCCCCCTGGCCGCCCCGCCACAGAGCAGTCTCCAGCCCGGCCCCTGGGACCTGCAGGCCCTTCCTCGATCCCGCCTGGCCTGGGAGAGTCCCCGCAGCCGGCTCATTGTCCCACTCCTGCCACTTTTCCTCTGCCGCATTGTTCCCGTTATCAGCATCCTACATGCTTAGCGGCTGCACAGGAAAGCGTGGCTGCCGCTGAGGCCGCTGCCGAGGCCGGCTGACAGGCCAGGTGTCCTGCTGGCGGGGGCTGCCGGCATGATCCAGGCCCCAGGCCTGTCACAGGTCCCGGCCATCTGCCGGCATGATGGAGCAAACAGCCGCACGGTGGCTCTGCTCTGTTCAAGGTGTCTTGGTTCTCGGTGCCTTTGGAGGGGGTAGGAGACCCTGGGCCCAGCCTCCTGCTTTCCAGCTGTGATGGGGGTGCGCATGGTCCCTTCAGGTCTCTCCAAAACGGCTGACGTCCTGCATACGTCAGAAGGGCTGAGCCTCGGTTTCCTTCTCTCAGGCAGGCCTGCCTGTTTTACTGACAGGACCAAATAAGGCTGAGGAAGTAAAGGTGTGAGGCCCTCCGTTCCTGGGCCCTTCCTGAAGCGAGGGCTTTAGATGAGAGCAGACCTAATAAGGCGGCTCCCACCCAGAGGTTTTGGAGCAAGGGGGCTGGTGAAGGAAGAAGGGAGAAGGGACTTCGGTACGTACTCGGAGAGCGTGTTCCAGGCGTCTGAGGATGGTAGAGATTTAGCAAATAAAAAGACAGAACGCCCAATTCAGTTTCGATTTCAGATAAACAAAGAATGATTTGTAAAATGTAAGTATGTCCCATGTAATATTTGGGACATATTTATACTAAAGTATAAATTTATAATAATTATAAATTATTCTTTGTTTATCTGAAATTCAAATCAAATTGGGCTTTCTGTGTTTTATCTGGCAGCCCTACACCAGACTTCTTTGTGGGGTCCAGGACGCTGCAGGGAGGTCTTTGGGATGTTCAGACAGGATTGGGAAGATGTGGGCATCTTCCCTGGCCTGTCTGGTTCCCTAGTTTCTTTGTCTGGGGCACCTTTTCCAGAATCCTCTAGAGGCAGAGGGATTCCTCAGATTCAAGGCCCCAGAGCAGTCGGCTTAAGGGCTGTCTGCATATCCTCAGCTGGAGCCACCTCACAAGAGGTGTGGGTGCAGAAAGGGGAAGTGTGCAGAGCTGGCCTGCCATGCAGGTAGACCACGGAGAGAGACCTGGCTCCGGAATCGCCTTCGTTCCTACGAGCGGGGATGTCCCGCCCTCTGCTGGCCAATGCTGGTATGACATGGCTTCTCCTTCAGGGTGGACCCTGAAGAATGACCAGATGAAGCCACCTCTCCGCTCACCTTCAGTTTGAATTGTGGCTTTTCTGTAGAGGAAAATCCACTCTCGTGAGCCTTTGTTGTTGAAAAACCTCATTTCTTTCACAGCAGCTCAGACCAAGGCCTTTGCAGGAACAGGCAGAGAGAGGAGGCTGGCGCTGGTCCTCACGGCCCCTCGGAAGTCTGAAGGTCTCTGAAGGAGACAGAATGCGAGATGGCAAACGCGCAATGGGCTCAAAAGCGAACACTTACTCGGAATGAGTGAATGAATCAAAACAAATCATGTATTTTCAAAAATAGACTTAATTTTTTTTAGAGTAGTGTTAGATTCACAGTAACAGGGCAGAAGTGGCAGTTACCCCTGCCCACACATACACAGCCTCCCCCACTGTCAACGCCCCAGCAGAGGGTGTGCTGGTCACAGTGATGGGCCTATGTCGGCACGCCATTGTTGCCCAAAGTCTAGAGTTTGCATGAGGGGCCCTCCTGGCGGCGTGCCTCCTTTGGGCTTGGACGAATGTATTACATTGTGTGTCCGCTAGTACAGCCCTTCCAGCATAGTTTCAAAAACCTGTTCATCCCTCTTTCCCCCCAACCGTTGGCAACCACCGACCTTTTTATTTTTCCATAGTCTCGCCAAAAGAGTATATTTTTAAGAGATGAAAATCTCTACAAATATCACGAAAGCAGAAAAGCCATCCAGACAAGCTTCTGGCTCTGTATATTTCAAATCTTGTGTCTCCTCTGCTTGGTGTGTAGCTCCAGTGTTGGGAGCCCTAAGACATGTGCCCACCGAGGCAAGACTTCTGGCCTTAACCTTTCTCCTGGCGGGTCACTGGGGTGTGCCTGGAAGCCATTTCCCCAGGGCAGCTAGCAACATTTAACTGCACACAAGTGACTGAAATATATATATATATATATACACACACACCCATACATACGGCAAGTGTGACGGAGGGGAAGTCGGAGTGGAAACAAACAACAGTTTCAGCCAATTTGTGATTAAAATATCTTTTGCAAATGTCCTAAAAGCATATGGCTGTGTGAATAGGGCACTTTGGCTAGCAACGAGGGGCCCCAAGGCTTAACCTTACCCAGGCCAAGGCCAAATCTCAACACAAACAGAAACATTATCCACAAAAATGTGGCTAATATGCAGAGAATAACACTCCAGATGTCTGATTATTTGCAGTATTTTGAGGGTCATGGGGACATTTTTCCAAGAAGCATAGCCGTGTAGGAGTGATTCTGACTTTTGCATGTGTTTCTAGATACCAGGCTTCTGACCTGTAAGCCCCATAAATAATAAAATGCTCTTTATTTACTGTTTTTAAGATCTAGCTTCACCCCACACTCTCAGGCAATGTAAAATTTAATCTGCCAATGCTCAAATTAAGCCCTGTTTGTATTGTCCCAATCCTACCCAGCGCGCCACCCCAGGGCTGTTAACATGGTAGCGAATGTTGGGTAAACCAGAATAATAGAGGGAAGGCATCTTGAGGAAGTAATTCATCTGCTGCAACATGAACGTGAGGTTCAAAGTCAGTGAAACAGAACAAGAGGAAATGTAACACAATGGGTACAGGTTGGCTTAAGGGTTTCTTGACAAGGAGACTGCTACAGTGGGACTGAGTTCCTGAGTAAGACCGCGGAGCGCTTTGTGAACTTATGACCTTCTCACCTATTGGGTTGCTTTGGACAAGACTCAGGGAGGCAAGAGAATCAGTTAGATGGCCCCTCTTAGGGCATCAGAAGTCTCCCTTGTCTGGTCCTAAGCTCATGCTTGGATTTTAGGTAAACAACGCCCTCTACTGCTAAGCAGCTCTCATGACAACTTGCGGGACAAGAGCATTCCCCTGGCGGCCCCGTCTACAGGGAACCCCTACAAGGGAGTGGAGGGAAGTGGAAATGATGGTTGGAGCCATACAACACCAAAAGCCTTCAACAGAAATAAAAGCAATCGTCTCAAGCATCTTGTTGAGGTCGGACTGCATGGCCTTAGAACTCTATTGGCACCAGAATATAAGAATATTCACATGTGTTTGGTTAATTAAAAAAAAACAACAGACAAATACTTCTGCTTCTTTGGATCCCATGGGTTGGTTGGTGTCTATATCTCACCAGACCAGTTCTTTGGAAGCAGAATTGGAAGGCTTTGTAAATTGACAGCTTATTCTAAGAACCAAGAGTTAGCCCCGTCTCTCCCACCAGGACTTCCAATTACACTCAACTGAAGAGTGGTCAGGACCACTGACTCCCATGCTTTGTGTACTTTGAACTATCTCCCCAGGAAACATAAATTTTTTACTTTCCTCCTCCTCCTTTTCCTTTTAAGGACTTATAGAGGCTACAGCATATGCAGTGATCTAAAATGACCCAGCCTCGGTTATCTGAGACAAAGCCCGCTGTCCCAGTTCCCTTGATGCCTTAGCCTTCTGGGCTGTGTGGCTGCCACCCCATTTCACCTGGGCTTTTCAGAGGAATTCTCACTCCCTCCACTGCCCCTCTCTGGGGGCTGGGGGAGCAGGCTAGCCTCCCCAATGCTCTGCCATTAATTAGCCACTTGACTTCAAGTGCTATACTTGACTTTCTCATCCTTACTCTTCCTCCTATAAAGGGAATAAAGAGATTGAACCAGATGATGTCTACTATACCTGTCAGCCTCCTTCTGGAACCCAACAATCCCACTTCCTTCCCCCTCGAGCTTCTTCTGGGCTCCTTCTGAGAAGACTACTTGCACTGTGAAGTCGGGAAAGGGCCCCAGCAGTGTCTGTCTAATAGCAGGTAGACTCTATGACCTGACGTCCCTACTACTCTGTCTGCAACCTGTGCTTTAACCTCTGAATCCAGTATCTACCTACACCTTCTCGGTGTGAGAATGAGTGATATTAAGGAAATCCCTTGCTGCTCTGTGGAAGAAAGGAACATTGTGTACACTCACTTAACCATCGTGCATGATTTGACAAACTGTTTTATTGGCTTCATTGATCATATCAGGCGAAGTGGCGAGACATATCTGTGTTTATGATGTATTCAAGGTTTAAAGATAACCAGGAGACCCTACCCCAAGGGATCCAGGCTCACTCTCCATCTAGAATTGTATCCCAAGGGTCTGCAAGCTCATAAGGGTCCCTGAAAGTTCAAGTTGGCAGGCACTTACCCAGCCAAGCACTGGGCTAAGGAGACTTGTGCCCACCTGGAGGTACCAGCCAAACTCTAAAACCGGATTCCCTGATGTGCCAAGTCTCTGTTCTAAAGGAGGCAGCTCTCATTAGGGCTTTTGGATTCTTCCAATCACGCTCCCTTTGATTTCTCCTTAAGATCACTGGCCATTGAGAATGGGAGGGGAGAGCCTGATAAAATCCAAAGTGAATCCACGATATTTAACCAGGTACCTTGAGAGGTTCTGGAAAATTCCCATGGGTGTGGGAACCACCTCAGGAGGTAATAATAGTGAGAGACAGAAAGCGGGGGTGAATGCCTCCCCTTTGATTTCTAATTCTCCTGTAGGGGTCTCGGAGCCTGTGTTCACTGGTTGACTTGAGTGTTTTGCTATACGATTTGTGCCTCGGTATGAAAACATAAACTCAGCCTTCATCTGAAGGCAAGGCAACCCAAGGAGAGCCGAGGACAAACTCTGAAGGGACAGGGTTTTGCTTGTCTCCCATGTCCAGCTTTCATAGGTCTACGTTTGGGGAATCTCAGCTCCCTAATCTTTGCTGAGGTTCAGGTGGGGAAGTTGGAAAGTGAAAAGTCAGGCTTGATATCCTGTGTGCCCACACACACACACACACACACACACACACACACACCCTCTCCTGACTGTAAATACAGGATTCAGCCTATAAAAGAAACAATGAGAGCTGGATTCAATGAGGTTCCCCCAGCAAATGGAGTATTTAGGGTCTTGCTGGGATTCTATTGTGTAGGCTGGAGTTTCTTAACACAGTAAGACAGCAAGCGGCTTCCTGTTATGGAAACAGCCAAACCCTGACATTCAGAAAGTCAATCTATACAGCAACTGGATAAACAACCAAGATAATGATCAGCCATAATCGGCACAATAGCCAAAATGGGATTGCTTGGAGAGAAGGGGCTGGCACGGCCCCAAGCCATGCAGATGAATGCAAGCCATCTCCTGCTGGACAATCCCCATTCATTGCATCCTGGGCTTGTGCACACCACCCTGCACAGGGCGCCGGAGCGTGCAGGTACAAAGCCCCGTGCTATTTATAGGCCGCTCACCAGGGGCCCGTGTCTGGCTCCCTGGGTGACTTTCTGAAGGCCCAGGGCACTGTTCCAGGACAGGTACACCCTGCCTTTGCCAGCACTGAGCTTGGTGTCGCATTCCAGGTCTTGTCACTCATGGAGGTGAGTTCTTCCAAGGCAGTCCTTGAAGACGGTCTTAGCGTTCCCGTCTGTGACGGTCCACCCTAATGATGTGTTCACACTACTCTGCTGTTTCATCGGAGGGCTGGACGGACGGGTGCCTTTGGAGTACAGAAGGGACAGCAGAAATGGCTTTGTATTATAAAGTGTCTGGCCGCTGGGCTCAGCCCTTTGGCGACTGCAGGATGGGGTGCAGTGAGACCCACCTTCTCCTCCCCAAACTGCTCTGTCACTGCAGGGGATCCTGGCTTCCCATCAGCTAGTTAACCTGCCCTGGGTGTCATCAAACTCACACAGGGAATGACCCCAGCCTCTAACTAGGCAGGCCAGGCGATCACCCTGTGTTTGGACCTGGGGGCCCTGGAAGGTCTTGTTGACCCCCAGATCTTTCACTTATCAGCTGACCTCTATCTGAAAGGAAGTGCTCCCCCCCCTTTGACTTACTTCTTCAGGTTAAACTAAAAGTTGGGGCACATTGTGAGTGGGGACACGGTGTCAGGAGAGGCCTTGTAGGCATGGACATGGCCTGGGAGAGAGATCTAGGGCCACCCGTACCCCATGGCTTTCTCCTATGCCTAAATCTTCATTTGGAAAGACAAGGCCTGGAGGTCAGAGGGGGGCATGTGGCACTGCCAGGGCCTAGATAGGACATTCTGGTGTCAGGAGGGACAAAGAAGGCTACCCTGGGTGATGCAGACCCTTAGAATCCTTCAGTGGGACAGCGGGAAGGGCAAACACTGACCTGTAGTTTTTCTTGCTTGCAGCATTGAACTCTGAGAGCAGAGGGGCTGCAATGTATCTTGACGTTTCAGAGCTTTAGTTCAGATGGAAAGACCTCAGAGACCGTTCCATGTCAAAAACAGAGGCTCAGACAGGTGGTGTGACTTGACCAAGGTTTCAGAATAGGTGACTGGCGGGGCTGGAGTGAGAACCTCTCCTTCCCCATCTGTCCTTCCTCCGCCATACCTCCCTGCTCCCAGGTCACAGGCCGCAGTGGCCACAGATGCCTTGTGGGAGGCCTGATCGAGGGCTCTGCTCGGGAGTCTCTGCCTCCAGGATGTGGCCAGAGGAAAAGGAAGCCCCCTGTCCATACCCTTCCCCAACCTAAGCAGGCTATTTGCTGGACCCCTGCTCCTGCCTGTCTTCCTGACCACAGTCAGCCCTGTGACCTGGAAGACAGAGCAAGCAGCCTCTGTCCTAGAAACAGGTATCTCGGTCCTGCGCTTTCTCACACGACGCCTGGCCGGGAAGGGGCCTGGACCCCACCCCTGTGCAGTCCTCCCTGCTCTTGATGATGACAGATCTCGGATTCCAGTTTTCCATCTGGCTTGTGTTTCTTCAGTCGTGTTTATACCCAGTGCCCCTCAGGCAGGCACTTAGGTGTCAGCCCTGACAGGGTAATATTATGATCATGCAGAGCAGCAAGTTAAAGCTCATAAAGGCTTCCTTTTGCGCCCTGATTTCACAACTGACCCATGTCCAGAACAGAAGTTGAGCTCTGGACCATTGGTCTCCAGGTGTGGTGCTCTTTCTAACACCCTATATGGCTGATGCCATGGTCTAGGGCCCATCCAGGTCTTGACCTTCCAGACTTCTGGTCTGGCCTTCTCCTGCCCTGCTGGCCTCTGGTTCCCACCTCTCAGAGAACAGATCATGTGTCTCTTCCCTAAGAGGCTCTACCTGATCGCTGCCCATAACCATTCTTTGCACCTTCTCAGGGGAATGGCTTTCTTTGACTTCATCTGCCCTGCTCTGCTTTCCTTGGCAGCCACGGCGTAGTAGGAATGAGAAAAAGAAGATCCTTGTCAGCTAAGTCGGTGTCCAACTACCCATACCTGTAGGGAGGTGTGAAAGAGCCCAGGACAGCCCACAGTCCTTATCCATCATGCCAGGGCCAGGTCCCCAACCTGGGTGCCAGGCTACCTGTGGGGTCTCCGTCTTCCAGAAACCATATCACGAGGTCACGGCTGACGCAGGCCAAGACCTGCCACGCACGTTGCCTCCTTGTCCCACAAACCTCCCCAGTTCCCTTTTGCCACAGGGAAGAGCTGTGCCCGCCCGGCAGTCAGGGCCTCTGTGATGGGGCTCCCTGTGCCCGCCGACTAGCAGGCTTGTCCTGTCTCCTCGTCCCCCACTCACCTGGTCTCCTCCGTCACGAGTTCTCCCCTCCTCTCCGTTTCCCTGCATCTTACCTGCCCTCCCAGGCCTGTGCTCTGTGAAGGCTTTGACCCTATTATGTAAACGAGGAAATGGCACAACAGCAGGCTTAAGTAACTTGCCCAGGGGGACCCAGCGGGTGAGTGGCGAAATGAAGATTTCAGGTCTGTCAGACTCCCAGGTCAAGGGTCTTTCTGCTGAATCTCCCCTCCCCGCGAGGACCACGGGGTGGCCGCGCACACACTGCCGAGCGCTAGCTGCCAGAGCTCTACGGGCTCTCGGTGCCCCGCGCGCTTGAGGGCCGGGTGGGAAGAAGGCCGTGCCAGGTTGGCGATCCCGTTCGGGCGACCCCCTCCATGGGCACCACAGGACTGACGGTAGCAGTCGCCGCTTTTCGAGAGCCAGCTTGTTTGGAGCCCTCTGCCACTCTTGCGCACCACCCCACCTAGTCGGCGGGCCGCACAAGTTAGGCTTTAGATTCCATTCTCAGAAGAAGGCTCCCTGCTGAGAAAGCCCCCATGCCAGGATCGTCCTCACTAGTTCCCATAACAACCAAGTGACATAGGGATGGTCAATGTGTGTTACAACTGGCAAATCTGGGGCTTGAGGACTGTCAGCCGCAGGCCCCTGTATGTGGCAGAGCTGGGTGAGAGCCCGGGCGGAGAACTGTCCCTAGGGCTGCTCTGCCGCGACTGAGGTCGGTGCCCCTGCCCTGACCCCGTGCGTGTCAGCATCTGTGGCCTCCAGAACCCAAGAGGGGCTCCCACTGCTGAACTGGGATGAGGAAAGGGGGTGAACAGTGAGGACAGGGGCAGGGCCAGTGCTGGGCGGGGCAGAGGGCCCTGGCGGAGGGCCCCATGAGGATCGGCAGTACAGTGCGGGCAGCGGCCCAGCTCTGGCAAGGAGAGAAGCTGTGGAGAGGGGGCATCCCCTTAGCTAGGACCTTTCACCAAGTTCTGCTCCCAGGCTTGGCATGTGAGTGTCAGGGGCCCTGACTGGAGCCCAGGAGCCCCTCTCCAGCGGCTTCCTGGGAAGAGACAACTCGGAGGAAGGAGTCTTGGCCTGCACTCCCTTAGAGCTACCATTAACTCCGCTGGTTCTTCAGAAAAGAGGGAGCTTTGGAAACGGGCCCAGGAAGGGGCCATCTGAGACCCCCACATGAGGAACCTACCAGGCAGAAGGGGCATTGATGAAAGGGCGCAGAAGATTTGGTTCAATTCCACACAGCACAGCTCCTGCTCTGGGAACCGTGCAATTCGGGGGACGAGTCAGGCATAGACCCTGCCCTGAGATGCTGGCTCTTAGCTACCTCTGGTGGTAAAACCCCTCCAGCGTCTCACATATGTGCACTGACCTCAACAAATGAATGGACTCCAAAGTAGGAAGGAAATTAAGATGGTGAATGCCTGACTAAAATGCATGGCGTTGGCGTATACATTAGGCCAAGGGTGGTGCAACCTCTTTCACTCTTCGAGGCTCAGGAGAGCTGAGACAGCTTTCAGGGGGAGAAGATGTATGACTTGGGCTTGTCACTGTTAGCAGGGACAATGAAGCAAGTCCCATGATACATGACACTGTTAATCTCCCAGGAATCCCAAGGCTGGGGATAGGGTCTTGCCTCTGTTACCAGCTGTGTGTCATGGGCAAGTAACGTAACCTCTCTGGGCCTCTATTTCCTTTACTAGAATTTGGGGATAATGATAACAAGGATTTATTTCTTTGTTCACCAGTCATTTACTGAGTTCCAACTGGTACCCTTCTAGGCTCTGGGAATGTACAGGAGACACAACAACCAAGGGGCCTGTTCTCATGGTGCTGTCTGTGGAAAGAAGCAGAAAGGGACACAGTGAGGAAATAGTAAACACCGTCCTTTCAGGTGGTGGTAACAGAGAATATGAACGGGGGAGAGAAAGAGAGAGGCATGGAGGCGATGGGGTGGGTCTGTCTCTCAGGACTCTGTCCTCTGCCCTGGCAGGAGCCGGGAAAGCATTTTCTGATGCACCATCGTAATGTCTTATTGGCCACGCGGTGATCCCTGAAGATCCATACGCTGAAATCCTAACCGCAGTGGGATGGTGTAGGGAGGTGATTAGGTCCCAAGGGTGGGGCGCTTCGGACAGGATCAGTGCCTTTATAAGACGAGACAGAACAGAGCTTGCTTCCCTCTCTGCTCTCTGCCAAGTGAGGCCCCAGGAAGGCGGCGGTCTGCAAACGGGGAAGCAGGTCCTCACCCGACAGGGGACCCGCATCACCTTGATCTTGGACTCCCCACCTCCCGAGCCGTGAGAAGCCAGCTTGTTGCTGAAGCCACCAGGTCTATGGTACTGGCTATAGCAGCCCAAGCCCATGAAGATACTGTGTTTCTTCTGTGTGTTCCTTCCCCTGCCCCAAAGGCATGAAGGCCGCTGGTGGTCACATTCTTGGCCTCCTTCCAAGGGGACTGCATGACTTAAGAGCCCGGTGGCGGTGGGGGTCTCTGTTCTGTTGGCAGTTCAGCCATCTCTCAGCCCTGGCGGCCAGAGCAGAATCCCAGGTGTGAACCCGCACCACCTGCCTGAACCCGTGGTGACCCCAACCCGCCAGTTCTCTCTGCCTCCCATCCTGCACCCTTCCAGAAACATGAGCATCAGAAAGAAATCATGGCCAACACAGCCCGATCCAAAGGGTAGTGAGTTCTAGGCCAGGAGGAGCCCCCAGGGGTGGAGGGCGAGGCTGTCCCGGTGTGCATGGGGAACTTCCTGGAAAGTGAGAGTCAGAGCTCAGGTTGAAGATTGCAAAACCACAAATGATGTGGTTTGGCAGCAGAAGGGATGGGAGAGGCAGCACCCTGGGGGTTGGAGGGTGAGCTGGGGCCAGCCAGGGTAGGGGTGTGGGCAAGGTCAGGCGGAGGTCCGCACAGAGCCTTGGCCTGAAGGGGAGCTGGGGTTGGGTGGCTACAGCAGATGGGAGAACTTCTCCACTTGGAGCCTCACCTGCTTCCACAGGTCCCCCTTCCCGTAAGAGGTGGAATCCTAGCAGCCTCCACTGTGGGCCCCCAAGGGCCCTGGAGCCATTGTAGAATTGCTCAGTTATGAAACTGGGGGAAATACAAAGCAGTATCTAATGTAAACCCTTAATTTGACAATAAGGAAACAGGCCAGAGTGGGAGCTGCTCGTCCAAGATCATGGCTAGTGACTGCTTTGTAATTCAATGCAGATTTTTGGCATGTGCTTGGCACTTTCTCCTGCCACACTTCTCATCTGCTCTGTGCCTGGTGGCCCAGTACCCAGCTTGTGTGTGCAGACCAGAGGTTGGAGAAGGGTGGGCGGTAACACCATTCTTTAAGGTCCAGTAGAGGCACCGGGCCCACTTAGTTTCCCGAGGAGGTGAAGGAAGACCAGTGTTCCCATGTTTTTCTTAAGAAAAACTCAAATCGTCTAGTCCCACAAGGTGCTTCAGAGCCTAACATTTCCCCAGTGTGGACAACATTCTGCCCACTAAGCATCTCTGGGTGATTCCCCTGAGGGAGATAGCGCTTTGCAGACTTGATTTTCTTGGCTGAGAAAAAGAAAGATTATCTCAGCCACTTACTAGTTATGAAGACTCTGACAATCCACATACTTCTACAAACCTCACTGCTCTCTTACCTATATGAGAATATACAGCCTTCTTCAATCATCTAGTAACTAGCAATAAAAGATATGATGTGAAAAGTCTATAGCTCTATATATACTCTGAAGCTGTATATCTGTGTATAATTAGCAACCCCATTACCATTAGCATCACTGCCTGGGGAACTGGGGGTGTACATTACCTTGGATGGTGTGAGGCATGACCCTGATTGCTAATCACCAAAGGCCCGAGGCGACTGGGGAAGATGCCCATCTCACACCTGGGATGTCCACGGTCAGAACCTGCTCTCCAAACAATGGCAACCAGGGGACTGCTCTCCACCCGGTAGGTCCTTAGTACATTTTATTACTTGGCTCACCAACCTGCCCTGAAGATGGAAGAAGCAAGAGAGGCTGGAAGTGGTAGGGTTTGGGGCTCCCAGCTGGAGTTTCCTCCACCTGCCGTAGTGTTGCTGCCAGCATGTTGGTGACCCACGGAGTTGGCTATCCACGGATCCCACACTGCATCCCCTAGGGTTGGGCCACCACGATAGGCTTTCTGGAGGAGGTGGGCATTCTCTTTGTGATGAGGGAGAAGTGACCCCATTTCCTGCACAGGGACAGGGCCGTGGCTGATGCAAGACTTCTTGTACATGAGCTGGCATGTGTCGTGGATCGTCCATGTACGAAAAGCCAAGTCACTTATGATATGTTTTCTACCTCAAGAGGATAACCCCTCCATTTCAGAATGACAAAGCCCCCTCTTGCCCTGGTGGCACATCTAGGAATCTGTTGATAAAATGGTTGGTATGCCCCATATGCTCGTGCCCACGGCTTCTTCAGCATCGGGGCCAGGAAGGCAGCCTTGGCGGGCTCCTCAGCTGGCAGCGGTCAGGTGTGTGCTCTGTGGCCTGTGTTGGGTTGGAGTACACAGACAGAGCAGGTGACGCCTGTCGCCTATGGTCCCTCTCCTTCCACCAGGCTAACCTCTCTCATCTGTGCTCCTGCCTGACTCACGTGGGCATTTGAGACCAGAGCTTGCTTTGCCCTTTTGGTCAGAAGAGTTCTTGTCTCCCTGTCTGACATCAGATCACAGAAGGTAGAACTGAATGATCCGTGTGCTCCAACCTTCTCATTCGGGAGCTAATGGCAGGCTCAGGGAGGGAGTGCCAGGCCCAAGGTCACAGGGCACGTCAGCGGCAGACTCCGGGGGAGGCCTCCAGGCACCTGCCTCCAGCGATTGCATCTTGCGTTGATATGTCTCAGCCCTCCTTCCCTGGCTTGGGGTCTCAGCATCTTCTCCCAGTCCTCCCTGCTGCTGGGGACCTCCTGGCTCCTGGCCGAGTCACCACTGTCTCTGTGACCTGTAACTTGTAACCACCTGTCTCAGGTGCACCTGGACTCCCTCTCAGGAGCTTCTCTTATGAGCTGGGCTGGGGGCTGCACTCTGGTGACCCCTCCTCTCTCCCACTCCATGCCCTCTTCTTTACTCTAGAACAAATCCCATGGAGTTGGGGCCCCAGTGTGAGAACGTCACAGAGTCCCAGGAGTCCAGGCCCTCAGGGCCTCTCATGGATGTGGTGAGGTCAAGGGCTGGAGCAAGGGCCCAGGGTTGGGGCCGGGGACAATTTGGCACCCATGGCCATCCCCAAGCCTGAATGAATAGAAGTCCCTGCGGAAACACCTGGTGGTAACGGAAATCCAGGACAACTTTTATTATCCCTGTTCACAGGTCCATTCAGACTGCATTGGGGGCTTCCTATTTCCTCTGCTGGCACTTCACACTCATTCATAACAAGAAAAGCCATTGTGCTCCTGAGTTATGGGCTGAGGATCCCCACGGGGCTGGCATTAAACATACTGGCCCGCAGGCTTATTTTTAAAATTGTATTCCCTGATGAATTGCAGGTTCTTATTTTTTCCTCCTCCCACAAAGAAAACTTCAGAAGGCAGTTCTCACCCAACTTCGAGGGTGAAAAATAACTGAAATCTGTTTCCGACTCCCTTTAGGAACTGTCATGTGGGGGTCCCGCTAATCGGAAAGAGAGCACCCCAGGGCTCCAGGTCCAGATTCTAATGCTGGCTTGGCTCATGCCAGGTGGTGAAGGGTGATGAGATATTTTACCCAACGATTTGGTTCCAAACTGTCAGATGAGAGGGTGGGCCAGCTACCTCGTTTTCTTTTCATTCCCAAGTGCTGTGAATACAAACAATGTGCAGGAAGAGTCAAATCTTCTCTCGGATGCAGGCCGTGGAGCCTCTGTGTAGAGAGGGAAGGCCAGACATACGCAGGTGGTCACTCGTCCCCATGCAGGAGACAGCCAGGAGTCCAGATGGCAAAGGTTCCAGACGCTTGGACAGTGCCCCTGCATGACAGCAGACTGTCGGGGGGCGAAAGCAGCTGTGAGCTCAAGCTCCATTTTCGAGTCCCCGGATAAAGGGATATGAGGCTTTGGCGGTCGGTAACAGAGTGGTGACCCCAGTCGGCCAGGGATCAAGCCCAGGACTGATGCCTCGAGCTGCTGAGACTTCTGCCCATGTCTCTAGGTTCTTCTCCCTCAAAGACAAATCCAACATCCGGGGCTCTTCCACCTGGCCATGATTCTCTGTATTGCTAATTATGCTCATGGTTGTTTCCTAAACCTTTGTCAGCTAGGCAGCTCATACAACTCATACATAAACACCTGAAGTCCACAAAGCCACCCTAGTGGAGCAGACATTTGTTTGTTTGCTTGCTTTTAACACTGCCTATTAAAGGAAAAATTATTCTAATGCTTGTTAAAATGGTAAGGAAGCCTTTATTGAGGTCTATGGTGACTACTGTCAAGATTATGTCCATAGGAGAGCGTGATGAGCTCAATTCCAGATTCAGCAAGAGCATGTGGGTGGGGATTCGTAGCCAAGGAGCAGTTTGGGGTCAGTGGGTGGAAATTACTAAGAGGAGACATCAAGGGTAGGGGATTCTTGCTAAACTGACCTAGAGAATTCTCACTGGAGGTGGGCCAGGGCCACCAGACCTCAGCTGGGGACAGTGGTGAGGGGATTGACCAGCCACTGAGGGTGACCACACCCTGCAGATTGGATGATTCTCTCCAATCTTATGTAGCAGGACTCTTGCTAAAACTGGGCTCTGAAAGAATGGACACAGAAGCCCAGGGATGAGGCCAAGGTGAAAAGATGGCTCAGGGAGCATGTCCCAAGTTTCCCCAAAGTGAGTCTCTATCATACACTATCCCAAACATTGGAAGCGGGTTTGCCAAGGGAGAAATCCTGCCTTCTCCTCTGGGTCTCAGTAAGTCCACCTCCCCGGGCACGCTGCCGCCAGGTTCTCCCCGTCTTCTCTTGGTGGGAGCGGGGGGCCCTGCTCGGGTGGGACTGTGGCCTACATCCTGACTCAGTCGCCTTCTGTTCTGAAGACTGGAGAAGCTGCATCAGGGGTACCCCCAACCCAAGCAGCTTGGCGGGTGCAGCCTTTCTTGCTGACACTCGTCTTTTTCTTCTCATTTAAGTCAGTTGCTTGCAGCGAGGGTGGGGAGCCTCATGGACTGTCAACTCCGGGAGCCAGGGCCCCTGGGGCTTATTCCGTGCTGTGTGCCAGGGCCTCGCCGCCTATCCACGCAGGGGCTCGTAAGTAATGAGTGAATGTGTGCAGATGGACAGACGGGGATAGAGAGTGGGGAGAAGCAGAGTGGTGGGCCATTCGCAGCCTCTGAGCTGCTGTTCCGCAGATCCCGGGGAGGTGAAGCTTTGTGAGGTCAGAGGGACCTCGGCCCACCCTGGGCTCTGAGAAGCGTCCAGGTTCCCTGTCTCTGCCCCAGTTTTGAGCTGGGGTTTTGCCAGTTTGGGAGCCACTGGAAGTAAAAAGGGGGAAGAAATATACTGGTCACCCAAACTTTGTCTTACTCCAGACTTTGAAGGGTCAGATGGGAGGCAGCCCTGAGTGGGGACAGCTGAGCAAAGACATTTCTAGATACAGGCACAGGGTGGCTGGAGACCAATGCTGCTGGGTCTAAGCCTAGCTCTGCTCCCTGTGACCCCGGGCTGGCCATGTGCCCCCTGAAGGGGAACGGAGAAGGGAGCTGCCACACCTACTGTGAACCATGCCTCATGGTTTACAGCCTTTAACCCACCAACCACCGCAAATATTCTCCAGCAGGGGTTAGTATCCGCATTTTATATCTCGGGGGAATTGGGGTCCAGAGAGGCCAACTTCATCGAAATCAAACACCGCCAAGTGTCCGAGCCTGGATCCCAGCCCTGGCCCGTCTGACTCCCTAGCCCCAGGGCCAGCGTTTCCCCAGTGAAGCTCCAGAATGGGGACATTTTTGCCTCCAGTTTCAATGCCATTTTGAGAAACACACAAAGGCATGCACGGGATTGTGTCTTCGGGCTTCAGAGCCACATGCTGTGTGTAAGGGCTTCTCAGCGTCCCTGCATCCATTCTGGGCACCGACACCCCCTCTCCCAGACCCTGATGGTCCCCATCACTGCAAAGGAGCTTCCTGGAGACAAACAAATACAAACCAACAATGCATCAGAAGGAAGCCTTTGAAGAAGGCCTGGGATGTGGGGAGAAGTTACCCCTCTTGTCCTGGGTACAACTGGGTGCATGGTATGCAGTAGCCACTCACCGGCAAAGAACACTGTGGCCTGAATCTCAGCCTCCCCACTCCAGCTGGAACCAAGTCCTGTCCTCACCTCCCCCAGGAAACTTGGCCACTTGCGGTCCATGAGGGCACACACAGGCATGTACACACACGTGTGCAAGCATGTGCACACGTACAAACATATACACAGGCCTGCACGTGCATGTATACATGCACACAAGCACATGGCAAGGGAGTTTGGGGGTGTATGTTGGCTCCCATCGGTAGTCTTGGCATTCATAGGAGGTCTCTGGAGTCCCCTTCCCTTTGTGGGTCAGGATTAGCAGCCTCTCTGGGCACCCTAAATGTTCCAACCTCACGCATCTCTCCCTGCCCGCAGCTAGGCCACTTCTCTCCATACACTATCTGTCTCCCAAAAGTGGACCTGACCTCCATTCAACCCATTTCTGCCACTGTCACAACTACCATTACTCTTGTACCCAGGCTGGAAAGACCTTCCCCCAAAGTCCATGGATGGCCACCCAAAATGCCAACGAGTCATACACTATAGACATCGCAGAGGTGGAGGGATACACTGTATGATGGTCCCAGGGCTCTTCAATTGCTAACTGCCCCCCCACCCCATTCTGCAATTTGGGACTCTGCTGTCCTTTCTTCTTTATGGCTTTATTTGTTTAGCCACACGACTGCTCATAGAATCACTGAGCACTTGGAGATGATCCAGGAGAAAGGGACCCCAAATCCCCGTTATGGTGGAATTGTGTCCCTCTATATGCTGGAGCCCTAAGCCCCAGGTCCTCAGAATGTCCCTGTATTTGAAGATAGGGCCTTCAGAGAGGTGATAAAATTACATGTGGTCATGTGGGTGGCCCTTGTCCAATAGGACCCTGTCCTTAGAAGAAGGGGACATCAGGGCCCAGCACAAAGAGGGAAGCCGCATGCGGACACAGGGAGAAGGTGGCCCTCTACAAGCCCCAGGAGAAACGGACCCAGCTGACGGCTCCATCTTGGACTTCCAGCCTCCAGAACGGTGAGAAAACGAGTGTCTGTCGTTTAGGTGGCCCCGAGCAGATTAATACACACCGATGCCTGGACGACTCGGCCTACAACCTGCCATGGGACCAGTCACATGAGGAAGCAGGGCAGCTGAGGGTGTGCTTGGCACTCTGCTGGCTGCGTGGGGGCATGGGGGAAGCTGATGGCCCATTTTGTATTTTATCAAAGCCTCCGAATGCACGCACGGAGGTGAGGCTCTGTCTTACGAAAACTTTCTCTCCGTTTACAGACTAGAGACTAAACGTCAGAAGCCCCTCAGAGACTGCTCTGATCCCCCCGTGGGGGCACTTCCTACGCTGCAAAGGGGACTGTGGTTGTGGCGTTCTGGCAGACGCACACCAAGGATTCCCTGGAACACACAGGACCTGCCAGGGAAGGTTCCTTGAGGGCAGGTGAGCTGTAAAAACGTCGGTCGGGGGGGCCTCACCGAGTACTCCTGGGTATGATGGTGCAAAACTAGGGCAGGGAGGGGAGCACGCTGGCCAGGAGCCCCAGGCAGCCTGTGGATTCTCTGAGCTGGAGCCAGGGCTGCAAAGCCAGAGGCTGTGCAGTGTGGGGACCAGTCAGGGAAGAAGGGGCCTAAAGATGCAGGGTGCTGGTGAGGAAGAGCGCTTGAAGCTTCAGGTCTCAGTGTGGAGGGAGCTTCAGCTCCCTGGGGGCTCCCTGCCATCCACCTGCAGGCTTGCAGCCCGCAGGGCAGCCAGCCTCAGTTTGAACACACACAAGGGAGAGCGCTGCCCCCGAGTCCAGAGCCTGGGGCTCAGGTCCTGGCCGCCCTGGGCTCCCTGTGCAGCCCTGAGCTAGTCACAGGGTGAGTCTCCTGTTCCTGGCCTGGGGCTCTTTTCTAGTGATAGGGGTCCCCGCTTTCCCAGGGCTGTGCATCCTGCCCCCGTCTTGGGGAACATCCTTTAGGGACATGAGCTTGGTCTCCAGTAGTCTGGTTCAAGGTCTGCCCCTCTAATCAGAGTGACCCTTCCCGCCGGCTCACAGCCCCCATATTCCAGGTCCGCCTTCATGTGCCTGGTCTTCCCCAGGCCTGACGTCCCACACCCACCGGACTGCCCTGCTTCCCACCAACTTCCAGGCCTCTGTCAGCTCACAGCCCTGTTGCCTTGACAACGCGTGCTCTGCAGCCGGGCCCTCGGGCCGCACCCCAGCCCCGCTTCAGGACAGCAGCATCCCCTTGCCCCATGAATGTCCCCGCGCTCCCCGCGCCGGCATTTCTGGGTTCCCATCCGAGATCCCCAGCCGCTTCCCTCCAGAGCCCTTCCCAGCACCACGTGTTTCTGTCCCCAGCTAAGCTGCCAGGTGGTGACCTGCCGTGCGCGGAGAGCACCATCTCCGGCTTCCCTAAGGGTTAACGGAGCCCGGAGTCAGCCAGGCTGGGAGAGGAAGCGGGCTCCAGGCTGGGGAAGGATATCTTGCCGTTTTATCCGGGTGACAATGCTGAAAGTGAGCCAGGGAGGAGGGGCTGGAGGCCGAAAAACAACCGCCCCCAAATAAAATTATGAATGGGCGAGGGCACAACAATGCGGGAAGGTTTGAGGGGAGAGGAGCGAGGTCAGGGCCTCCGCCAGCGCCCTAGACAAGGGCTCACAATGCCTCCTTTCCTCCGAGAGCCGGCTCCTCTCCGGACCTGGGTCCCCCGGGGCCCCGGCCTGCCCGCGCCTCATCCTCGCGGGGGGTCCGTCACAGCAAAGCCCCCGCTGCTTCCTCAGGGGAAGGCCCGGCCTTTTGTCAGCTCTTACTTCCTCCCCCTGTGGGAACCACTCCGGGGCTGTGACATCTGCTTCAGGCGTCTCTCAGGGGGCCCAAGGTGGGAAAAGAGGAGGGGTGCTGGCGGCCGTGCAGGGGGGCTGCAACCTGTCCGGGGCTGGGATTGTCATCACAAGGCCTGGGGAGGGAGAACAGTGAGGGGAGCCCCAGCCCCCCCTGGGGTAGAGGCTGCAGAGAGCTTCCTCTTCCCACAAGCCAGCTCTTTTGTATGTGTGTTTATTGGGGGGTCAGGGGAATTCTTTTGTTTGCTTTTGTTTCCCTTTTTTTTTTTGTTTTGTTTGGCCTTTGGCTAGCCCCAGGCTGGTGGGGAAGGGTGGAGGGGCGCAGTGCCGGGAAGGAGGGACTGGAGAACTTGGAAGTTGGCATGGGACCTGGATAGCAATGGCATTTGTGGGGAGTCTGTGAGGGGAAATTTGGGGGCTTCATGAGGTCAGCAGATTAAGATGCTGGGACACGGCCACCAGGAGTCTTTCTGCTGGGAAGGCCCAGCCCTTAAGCTGTGTGAGCTGTGAGGTTCTCTGGACAGTGTGCCGAGGTCACACACACCACAGGTACCCGAGGACTAGCTGGGGGTGGGTGCAGGGGTCCAGGGCCCAGAGCCCGATCTGGAGAGGAGCCTAGAAGCAGCTGCGAACCTGTGCCTTTCAGGAAGTAGGTTTAAGGGAGCTCTGCCAATGACCTACTGGTCCCAGGGCACACGCTGCCCCGTCTGCTCCCGGGGACTGGTGCAGGCATGACAGGTTTAGCCCAGAACACTCAAGGAAGCCCAGAGAAGACACATCCCCTGGAAGAGAACTGCCTGAATCCCATTCTCTAGAAAAGTTCCTAGCGCCCAAGAGAGGGTAGCAGCAGTCAGAGGGGCCATTACCCCTGGCTACAGAGCTCAGCCTGACTCCCCAGGCAGCTGAATTTAGGCTGGTTTGCTACCACCAGCTGAAGCCTGTGCCGATGTCAGTGTGGACATTCACATTTTCTTGAGCTCGTATCTGAGAGGACCTTACGTAAGTCATTAGGAAAGTGGAGGAAATCGGAGTCTTTCGTTCTTGAGGAACAATAAAAAGAGTTCCCAGGAAGTGCCCTGGAAAAAATGGAGTGGAAAACCTCAGACCCTTCGCTGAAGTTCCCGCACCTCCTGGGAATGCCTGAGTTTGGGTCCCATAGCAGTGATCGTCAGCTCTGGCTGCACACGGAGTCATAGGAAAAGAAAAAAGCACTGTCGGCAGCTGCTCTGGAAAACAGCTTGGCAGATGTTTCTTAAAGAGGTGAATGTGCAGCTACCATACAACCCACAGTCACAGTCTTGGGCATTTATGCCAGAGACATGAAAACTTATGTTCACCCAAAAAACTTTACGCGAATGTTCCTAACAGCTTTGTTCGTGATAGCCCTGAACTGGAAGCAACTCAGATGTGCTTTAAGGGGCGAATGGTTAAACAAACCCTTGTGCATCCGAACCACAGGAGCCTCTGCAGCGAAGAAATCAGGGAATTGCCGAAACCCGAGATACCCTGCAGGGGTCTCCAGGGAATGATGCTGTGTGAAAGCAGCCAGTCCCAAAGGCTACAGACTGTCTGGTTCCATTTACATGCCATTCTTGAAAGGACAGATTGGAGCGATGGAGACCAGATTGGAGGCTGCCGGGGAGTATAGGAATAGGGGTAGTGGGCGAGGCTGCAAGGGGAGAGCCCGAGGGAGCCTTAGGGTGACGGTGTTGTGTGTCTCAGTCGTGGTGTTCACCCAGATCTGCAGGTGGGATGAAACTGCACTGAATGAAACACACACACACACACACACGAAAAACTGGTGAGACCTGAAGAAGTTCCTTGGATTGCACTGATGTCAATGTCTTGGTTTTGATACTGTACTGTGGTTATACATGGTGTTATCATTGGGGGAAACTGAAGGAGGGGTTCACAGGATCTCCTGTACATTATTTCACAACTTTCTGTGAATATGTAATTGTTTCGACATAAAAAGTAAAACCTACAATCCAAACTGAAACATTTCCGTCTTCGCCTCTACCATGAGTCAGACGGCAGTCAAGTGCACACACGAGACAAGGTCAAGACCTGACTAATACCATGATCCACTCTCAGACAGACAGTTTGGTTTGAAGAACAAGCCAAGGGTGCTATCTCCTAGAGAGCCTGTCCCACACACGGGAACGGACAACGCAGACACAAAAGGAGCCAGACGACTGCATGAGGCGACGTGGACACCTCATAGCAGCTCCTCCCGGCTCTGCTGCCCTTGTGTTCTGAACCTTCACAAGCTGTCCTGCCAAGATGCAGACAAACTGCCTCACACCTTTGCCTGCATGGCTGCCACTGCAAAGCCCTTTTCCTGCTACTGTCCTGGAGTGGACCTGAGCAATAGTTGTGATAGCCTCCCTCTAATTCTGCTAGGGGCCTGGGGCTGGAGGCCTAGCTCTACCTCTGCAAATGGAGGGGCCAGAGGTTTGCATTCTAATTCTGCCAGCAGCCTGCCCTCAGGCAATTCAGGAACCCTGGTTGTATCTCAGTTTACTCACCTGTAAAAGTGGGGATGGCCAGCCTTAAAGGGAAAGCCACTGGTTGTAAGATTTGGAACTTGCTGCCTGGACACTCCAGCACTGCTGTTATGAGCACAGCTTCCCTATTGCCAGAGAAATGCCTAGGATAGGTAAAGAGCACATTCAATGGCCACAGGTCCCAGGAGGCTTTCTCCTGTACATAAGCAGGACAATGAAAAAGCATGAAGACGGGTACTTGGGAGAGAACTGTGCACCTGCTAAAATATGCCCCAGCTATGTGTCCAAGCACAGACATTTCCAGAGCAATTCCTCTCTGAGACCAGGAGAGCCTTTTGCACACACACATACATGGATCTGAAGGAAGAACGTCATGGTCTGCACTTATCCTTGGAAATAAATCAGAATGATGGCCCAGATCCTAGTTCATGAGCCAGTTCATTTGTTCATTCATTCATTCACTCACCCTCAAACACTTTAAGTGTGTCTCATAGCTGTTTGGCACTGCTCCAGTCAACTTTCAATTTCTCATTTGGACCTGCATGCTCAGGCTGGGGCTCAGGGACCTCCACAAAGTCCTGGATACTTATTTGATATCAGTTATCAGGGCCTGAAATATGAGGAAGTAACCTTGGGCCAAAACAAGGCTAGGGGCGGGGTGAAGGAGGGCAGGGGACTGGCCTGGGCATCCAGGGAAAGCCAGTCCTCCAAGCGGCACAGGGCCTTTGCTCCAGGCCTTTACTGTGCAGACAAGCACAGTGTAGCCCCGGCATGAAGACGCAGCGGGGGAGTTTCCCAGCCCACCTGAACATGGAGCATTTCAGAGGCCCTTGGAATGCTCTTCGGGAAATGCCGTCTGAGGCTAATGACAGGATCTGTTGGAAAAGGGAGGGCTGACTCTGTGCCTGGGAGAGGCCAGGCTCACGCCAAGAACAGGCAGGGTCAGGCAGCCAGGTGAGGGGCCAGGGACAGGTAAAGGAGGAAAGTGCGTCAGCTGGAGATTTTTGTAGGATTTGGGACAAGTGACCCAACTGCAGTGGGAGCATTCCACCCACTTTAAAGGAATCCCTCCCTCCTCCGTCTTTAGGGGACCTGGGCATTTGTGTTAGACTGAGCGGCTGCCTTAGACTGAAGGTCAACTCAGGAGAACAGGACAGAAGTGTAAATGTCACATTTGTCAAAGAGGTCCCAGGAGAGAAGGGGCAGCTTTGGGGTAGCGGCAGGGCTTTCCTCAGCTGAGGGAGCATCTAGACTCTCAGCCCAGGCAACGTGAGACCTGGCTTGCCGTCATGAGGCCCAGTCCTCTCTACCCAGTTAAGGGTAATCTCAGCCGTCACTGCAAACCACAGACATCTGCCACCTAGTGGCAGAGAGATGCAGGGTGACAATGGATCTGTGAACATGTCTGCAGATTCCATGCCATTTAATTGCATCTTATCAGTGCACCCCCGAGGTTTCCCCCACCCCAGCTGGCCCTCTCGGTTGAGCTCCCCCCTGCGGAGGTCTTTGTGCACACTGTTCCCTTGCTTGGGCTGCTCCCTTCCTCGTTCCTCTACTCAGCCCTTCCTGCTCGGTTCCACTGTCATCTCCACAGGACGCCTTCCAGGATATGCCACACACACCAGACCCACATCCTGACTCCTCTTTGTGCCCAGCTACCTCTCCAGCAACACAGTGATCACCGCTGCAACTTCATAGAAGCCTGACTGCCCCACGGTCTGTTTAGGCCCCACTTCTGTATGCTCCCCACCGAGCTCCCCAGCACGGAGGCCGTGGGAGGGTTCTCAGCCAGCGCGAAACGGGCGGTGTAGGCAGGGGAACATTTAGAGTGAAAGCGAGTATAATTAGAACTTTTCTCTCCTTGAGATCCTTCCTTTACAGCAACTGTTGGATTCTTGCCCAGATGATGCAGAGATACATACCAATTTTCTAAAATGTGTGCATCTCAGTGGGAAAATTTGGAGGCCTAGAAGGTGGTCACAGCAACAAAGGCCATGAAACATGGGGAGCAGGAAGCCTCAGAGCCCTGTTGCCCAGGGTAGGAGACCACGTGCAATTTACAGCCTGCACCTGGCTGGCCTGTACTTTGTGGTACCGGGCTTTCATTCCCTGGCTGGGCCTCAACAACCTGGTAGGATGCAGTGGGAAGTCCATCCCTTGCTCCTGGGTGCCCTTGGACGAGGTTTTGAAGCCCCTTGGCATCTTACTTTCTTCATCTGTCAAACAGAGATAAGCAGTAAGTCCTACTTCTCTCGGTCGTATGCAGTTTTAAATGAGATTTGACAGCATACATGGTGTTTGACGGCACACATAATTCAACAAATACCATTACTATTATATCATTAATATCATTAGTATATTATTATCTATCATAACATCGTTACTGTCCTTATTCTATTAATACTGATCCAAGGGTTCATCGAGGCAGACTCCTGGCTCCCTCTTGCCGTAGAGTATACCCTGAGAGTCACAATTGTGAAGATACGTAATCCTCCTAATCGGAGCAACTTGTTCCTTTTCCTGGCAAATTGCCTGAATTTTCCTAAGTAGACCCCTTACCAGCACTTTGAGGATACTTCTACCACAAAGTACAGGCATTCTCAAAATAAAGAGGCTCTACTTGATTTTTCCATTCATTTGGACAGAATAAGTCCCTGAAGATTTCCAACTTGAGGTTATGCCTAAGTAATGTGTTTTCTGCCTGAAAAATGAGCCACATCGAGGAAAAGGGAAGGCACAGAATTTTCAGATGAAAGGCAGTGGGATGCACGTAGCCTTCACCTGCTGGCTTCCTGGGCTCAGTTCTTGCAAAGTGAGAAAACAGCTTTCCTTTTTCGCCCTGACACTCAGTCAATTAGTTGGAAGATGTTCTGGGAGCCCTTCCAGCCATCACCAGCTCTGCTGCTATTCACACACCCATGATTTCATTCTCGCAAAGAAAGGGATTTCTCACAAGTTCCAACATAAGGCGCCAGTAAGTCAGCAATGGGACCTCTGGTTTAAGCCAGACATTTCCTCGCCTTTATACTAAGAGGAAAATGAGCTTCCTCTCAGTCAGTAGCCCCAATACCTTTTCTTCTAACCTGTAATATTCCCTTTTGCGCCGCTCACATTAAGGCTTACTGACACAAGGCAGGAGAATGGGCCCTTTTTCCAGGGATCTGCGGCCTTTTCTTCAGCCCTTTCCACCACTCTGTCTCTCCTCACTGCTATTACCCCAATGTGCACTTGTTCCCCCGATTAACCGCCCCTTCGGGCAGGACTGTTGAAAGGCAGGGATTTTACAAAGGTTCTGCTTTGGGAAGCGGTTTGTTGGCCCCCACCAAATAGACACATGGAAAGAAAAGGGAACCTGGAATGCTTTCTAGTGAGGATGGTTTGGGACTTGACCCAGGCATAAAGCAGTATGTAATTATTTGCCCCCTACAAGGATGTGGTAGGGACAGGGCTCTGGTCGCTGAGCCAGTGCGGGATGGGAGACCCCGTTCCTTCATTCTTGGCGGTTCCTCTCAGCCCCTGCCACTGCTCTACTGGTCGGTGCCGCCAGGGGCAGGAAGGGAAGCCCCCGTGCAGTTCCTGAATCTGGAACAAGAGGACCCAGGCAGTCACAGGATGGCTTGTCCTTGATCCTCTGGGACGCGTGGCGCTTAGCTCACGCCTGCAATGTGGTGCTTCTATGACTGTGGCATTGACCTGTGATGCGGTGGGGACTCTTGTCTCCCCCATCGGGCAGAAGCCCCTCCAGGGCAGCACCAGGCACTCGCTGTTGTTTTGTTTCCAGCACGGAGAAAGGCACCTAACATTCCGATTCAATAACAGCATTAACGAATGAATGAGCGAATGAGAGCATTTTAAAGCCAAGGATATTTCTGTTCCACCAAGTCATGGTCTTGTGAGGAAAGAAGGCAAAGGAGGAGATCTGTCAGAAGTCCTGTGTGCGGGATTGTTTCCTGTGCTTTTTGACCTTTAGCTAGGAAGCATGACCTTTACTGCTTGTTGAGCATAGACTGCTTTTAAAGGATATCCTTCCACTGCCCTCCCAGAAGGAAGGGCCGATTGGACAGTGCTGAAAACCGACCTCATTTAGAACCATCTGAACTTGCTCAGAAGACAATAAAAGAAGGTGGCAGTGAAGGGAATTTCAAAGCAGTCCTGGGTTCGTTTTGGCTGATGGGGTGAGAAAAGGTCTTAGTGGAAATAGTTGATTTATTGAGAATCATGTGGCTGTGAAGGAGGACAGGATGACTGAGCAAACGCCTTCCTTTAAGCCCTCCTCTACCCCATACAAACGTGAGCAGGAACACACACACACAGACACAGGCGTACACACAGGCACATGCACACAAACGCACATATCATGCCCTTTGAGAAGCAGACCACATGGTAGACACAGGTATTGAATGGAAAGCTGCTTTTCCAGAAGATGCTATTACAGTTTAAAAAAACAAGATAACATAGCCCAGGGTAACGGAAATTTGGATATAACACAGCATCAAATATTCGCATGTGGGGGCGGGCAGGCTGGGAGGAGAGGGCAAAACTGGCAGGCGGGGGGGTGGGGGTGGGGGGGATGAAAATGCAGGTAATCCTGATTCAGGAAGTGGGGAGGTAGACTTTCTCCAAAAAGGCCAGCACTAAGGCGCCGGTTAGGGGAATCCTGGAATATGCATCTGTCTTGGAAGTCCCCACAAAAAGTCCCAGAACTCACTCACCGTTGCTATTTAAGCCAGAGCAGACAGCTGCCACCAGGTGGCGCCAAACCAGTGCCTGGATCCCAGGCCGGTCCATTCATTCACTGACCCCAACACGCCAACCTTGCCTCCTCGCACAGCTGGGATTTCTCAGCCCTCACTGAGGGTGTCATGCCAGCGTTTTACTACAGTGTTTCTCTGGGATAATGACAGTCTTTTCGATACCTAAGACACCTGTAGTTTATCAAGTGTGCACCTCTGCATTTCGTCATTGCAACAAGCCTGACAGCTAGGCAGGGAGGGGTCATTGCCTCCATCTTGCAGGTGAGAAAACTGTGGTTTGGAGTAAATGCAGAGAGAAGTGAGCAGCCCCTGTACTCCAGCTGTTTCACGGCCCTGAGCGTTGTTCTGTCTTTCTCCTCTTCATCGACAGGAGGCATATGTATGATGCATAAAAGGTCTGTGTCGGGGGTTTCCAGGGACCCAGGGGTGAAAAGCATGTCCCAGCAGTCGGAGAGCTTCTGGTCTGATCACTTCTCCATCCCTCCCTATAATTTTGCTGTGTATTGACACAGACAGCTGCCCCTCTCTGGGCCCTGTCCTTCTGCCACTGTCTCCTTGTCAAACCCCAGACCCAGGGTTTTCAAAATGAAGTTCCCTTAACCCATTGAACCACAGATACAGAGCTACAGAATAAATGTGCATGTCCTCCTGGCACGTTGTCTTAGAGTGCGGAGTCCCAGTAATTTTAAAATTTACTAATTTACATAATTTAAACATTTCTTCTATATCAAAACACAAAATATACATTACGGAAGAGAAGGCAGAAGAATAAAATTCACCTGAATTTTAAAGAAACCCTGAGGCTTCGGAGACCCCATACTTGCGGAGCCCTTTGCTTCCGGATCCCAGCGCCCCTCTGTGAGGCACCCTGCACCGCCGTGGGCAGCTGGGGGAAAGGGCGAGCCGGCTATGGCTTCTCTGCCTTTCTCTCCCTGTCAGCCACTGGACATAGGCTGGGATGTGTGGGCTGTCAAGGCTCCCTGAGTTCACTCAAGCCCAGGTCTCATCCACAGAGCATCCTAAGGGGCCCACGCGACTGTCACTGGAAGATACCAAGCTCGGTCAGGAGGAGAGAAAGAGCTGGAAAGGGTGTGCAGGGCCCTGAACCTGACATCAGGAAGCTGCTGCCTGGCATCCCTAGAGTTGCCACTAAACCACTGAACTTGGGCCTCATTTCTGAATCTCTGACTGAGGGGCCTCTGTCGATGCCCGACGACCAGGTGGTCTCACCCACTGCCGTACTTGGCGGGGAGTGCTGGGCCTTGGTGGGACCCAGAGAGCCTGAACGTGGGCCGGACACAGACGCAGCACGCCTCTTCCTCTCTCCTCCTCCCACTGAAATGCGGTTCCTCACCCTGAGAGTGCCGGCGTCACCTCCTTCTCCAGCCCCACAGCTCCTGGACCTCACAGGCCCTTCTCTTCTCCCTCACAGGCCGTCAGCAGCCTCTCACTGGAGCCTTCGGCACTGCTGTTTTCTCCCCTCCTCCACTTCCCACACTACCCTTCCTTGGATGCGATCATGCTGCTTCTGCCCCAGACAGTCAGTGGCTCCCCATGGCTTCCACAGGGGCCTCCGGGGTCTCAGGGACGGGCCCACCCGGACCCTCCCCCGCCCTCTGGTTCTGCCTCATCTCTCGCCTACCCGGCCTCCATCGCAGACTTCTTAGAGTGATGCGATCGTCTGTTTAAGATCCCCCTCTCTCCCTCCAGACTAGCAGTCAGTGAACATTTTCTATGAAAGGCCAGATAACAAATATTTTAGGATTTGTGGATTATATGATCTCTGTCACAACTACTCAAGTGTGCCTCTACGGCACAAAGCAGTCAGAGACAGTATGTAAACAAGTGGGCAGGAGTGTGTCCGATAAAACTTTATTTACAAAAGCAGACAGCAGGCTGGACTCAGCTCTCCAGCTCTGTGACTGTTAATGGCCTGTCTAAGGGTCTGTCTCATGTACCCCTAGGTGCCCAGCACACTGCCTGCCACTTGGAGATGTTTCATAAAAAGTGTTTGAATGAATATATATCCAGGAGGGCTGTGTGGAGGAGGCAACAGGGAACAACGTGCTTTTCCTGCAGATCCAAGTGTGACACTCCCGACTGTGAGCAGGCTCAGGCTGCGGGACGCCACCGCCAAGCCAAGGCTCCTGCCTCCCACAGCATCGCCCATCAGGTCTCAGGAGGAGGAACCCGAGGCTTCTCAGATTAGCACTGGGTGAGCTCTAGGGCGAGATCCCAGGGCAGAGGGACAGGAAGGCGGCCCCAAAGTGACCCAGCCACAGAGCAAGGGAAAGCACCTGCCAGCTCCCAGTACTGAGTGGAGCCCCGTGGGGCAAGGCTTGCTTAAGAATATGTCCAGCTATGACTGCTCTGGGCCCACAGTTCCATCCATGGGGACCAATCTCGGGTGGCAACCATTGGGAGCAGCAGGGAACCCACTTATTCTGGGAAGGCTCCAATCAGTTGAATGGCAAGGAAGCCCTTCTTTTTTCTTACCCTTCGAGGCTCTATCTGCTGCTCCACCTGGCCTCCCAGCCATCCTGGGGCCTGTCAAAGCATTCCTCATTTGGCAGAAGAAAGAACTTTCTTCCCAGACACCTGGTAGACCTTTTGTCTGAAGTCACTCTGCCACCTGGTGGTGATATCTGAGGACTGCGTGCTCAGTGGAACAGGGGCTGGTGGCCAAGAATTATCACTGGAATTTAGAGCCAGGAGTCCTGCCCCAGGGAAGTGTGATTTGTTCCAAATTGGATGTACTGGTGTGTCACAGAAAAGGCAGTGTAAAGGGGATCCATCAGTCCACGTGTCAGATTTGACAAGATGGCGTTTACTGTTGCACGTAGACAGCATCCAAATGGGACGACCATCACTGGGATGTGGTGGTCAGGGAAAGGGGACATCACAGTGTGGACAGAGGGATCCGTGCAAAGAGCCTGTGGTCTGCTGAGAAGCCCGTTCTCCAGCATTCCTCCCCCTGCTGTATTAATCTGCTAGAGTTGCCGTAACAAAGTTCCATAGACTGCATGGCTTAAGCAACAGACACGTATTTTCTCACATTTCTGGAGCCTGAAAGTGCAGGATCAAGGGGCCCGCAGGATTGTTTCTTCTGAGGCCTGTACTTGGCTTATTGGTGGCCCGCATCTCCACAGTCTTCACGTGGTCTTGCCTCTGTGTATGTCCATGTCCTAATTTTCTCTCTTTATAAGGACACTAGTCCTATCAGATGAGAGGCCCACCCTAATGCCCTCGTTTTACTTTAGTTGCCTCTCTAAAGGCCCTATGCCAAACACATTCACACTCTGAGGCCCTGGGAATCTGAACATCACATATGAATTTTGAGGGACATAATTCAGCCCATAAGCTCCATGCTCTGCCCTTGCCCCTTCCTTAGCAGACAAATACTGTCTTTCTCCAAGGGCCTGTGTGCTCTCAGAGAGCCTCTGGATGCTTTCTGCCTGCTCAGAATTGCCAGTGGATGTCTGATGACTGGCACATGGATGGGCAAGGTCCCAGGCATCAGTGACGGAGGGGGTCCCCAGAAGCCAAAAAGGCCCCTGCAGACAAAGCTGCTCATGCCAACTATGACCATCTTGCCTAACAACAAATTAAAATCCTCAGGAAGGACAGGGGTCCTGTGCCTTCTAAGAGGAATGTCTTGGGCCAACATCTAGGAGAACTTCATGTGCCCATGAACAGAGGAGGCGAGCACTTAGAGTTCAATTTTGGACACTAGGAAACTCTCCAAATTTGTCCTAAGCAACTCACACCTGAAATTTGTTCATTCATTTTGGAGCAAATCTATTCATTACCCTGGACTTCAGTTTCTTAACCTGTAAAATCAAGGACTTGGGCTAGATCCATCCATAAAATCTAAAAGAAGGGTTTGGGCCCTGGCTCTAAGACTAATCACCTGTGTGACTTTGGTCAAGTCACCCAACCTCTCTGAGACTTAGTGTCTCTATCTCATAAATAGAGTAGGCTCAAGTGATCTCTAATTCAGAGCCAGCTCTGAAATTCTCTTTAAAAAAATTATAAGCAATTGTAAACTTACAGAAAAGTAGGAAGTACAGTTATATGATAAAACCTTTTCCTTCCTGATCTTTTGAGAATCAGCTGCCAACCCAAGTTTCTATCAATGTGTGTTTCTACAAACAAGGGGCTTCTCTTCTATAACCACCCCACGGCCATTCACACTGATAAGGTACTGTCCTCATAAGCCTCAGGCCCCACTGAAGGTTTACCAGTTGGTCCAGGTCTTTCCCAGCACAAGGATCCATTCCAAATGACACGCTACCTTGACTTGCCACATTAGTCTCCTTCAGTCTGGGACTGTTCCTCTCTTTTTCCTTGATTTTCACAACCTTGACTCTTTTGAGGATCAGGGTCCAGTCACGCTGCTGGGTGTTCCTCACTGCCAGGCCCCCTCCGCAGGAGCGCCTCACTTGGACTCTGACTACCCATCTCGCTATCCTGCTGCAGGGGCCACCCCTCCTTCAGATGTCCTCCCCTCTCCACTTGGGCCCCAGCCCCGCTCACCAGGCCACCTTTCCTTGTGGACGTGCCCCTGGCTGCTCTCATGTGGCTCAGAGGCCCTGTGGCTCTCCTGTCCCTGGAGTGAGGGGCACTGCTCCACCCCACATCACAGTTTGGGAACTGAGTTGTTCGGGGTACAAGGGAAGAGGTGGGGAGGGAAGGGAAGGTGGGAGCTTGGGACTTTAGTCCTGAGTGTGGCCCGTGAAATGTGGGTGATGCTGAGTGGGGGTCAGTAAGGAGGAAGAGAAGGACCAGGAGCCCCAGGATCCAGGGGGGACACAGCTGTGGTGTCAAGAAGAGAAAAACAAGGGAGCCGAGGGCACTCAGACAGGTTTTGCACATTCCAGGGTTCAGAGAGATCAGGTGTGGGGTCCACAAAGAGAACCCACAAGAGACAAGAGTAGGCTGGGGATGGGTCTCCCTCTGGGGGCTCTCTCTCATGGGGGTAAGTTCCGAGGCAAGTGACAGGACAACGCGAATTGTAAAGCTATAAATAGGAGACATGATGGGGAGCCAGACAGGTGGAGGCTCCGTGAAGCCAGAAGCTTGGCCCAAGTGTGCACAGGGTTTCTGGGAGCTGCACTCCAGGGAAGCCCACGTAGCTCACCGAGGGCTTTTCTGTCCCAGCAAAGCTGTGCCAAGCTGAGAAGGGCTGCTGCCGTTTGTGAAAAACCTATTGTGGGGTCAATATAGAGAACTTCAGAGGGATTCAAGTTTGGCCAGAGCACAGGGGATGGGGGGAAGGAGACAGGGCTCATTAAGAGCCCATCCCAACCTGAGGTCTTGTCATTCAGCTTTGCTCGGGGATGGGTGTCAGTTCTGCTGTGTGTTGCCTGTGTGCCAGGCTTTGCTATCACTTCATCTGCATCTTTATACCTTGACATTGGCCACATGCAGTCCAGGTAGCAATTCTCCCCATTTCACAGTCGAGGAACCTGGGCTTTAAGGTTAAGCCCAGAGCCTTGGCCAGTGTGATACTGGACAGGACCCCACAGCTCAGGACCACTGCCCTCCACTACTCTCAAGGCCAGCTCAGGACAGGAAGGCCGGCCCTTGCCAGCTCCCCTCCCTAGGGTGACACTGAGATCTGGCTCTGCTCTCTGGACCCCAGAGGGAGGCTGCCTTTGCTTTTCACGGCTGTGCCCACAGCTGCTCACACAGCATCTGAGCCCCTGGGTGATCTGGGGACAGCACTTTGGAAGGATGCTCCACGGGGAGGGGCAGCTCGTTCATGCACAGAAGCACAGAGCGATGAGCCAGGGACCAAGGATAGAAAAACACTTCGATCTGAGCCTGTACTGATGTGAAAAAGCAGAATTCAGAATTAAACAGGCACTTGGCTTTGCAGAGCAATACTGCCCAATTAAGCTATTCCGGGGGCTGGGGGCTCTTAGGAATTTTGTGAGTTTTTATTGCTCAGGACAATGAATAATACATAAGATCTGTACAGTCTCGATTCAAATGATGGCTCATGAGCCACACCAAAGGCTTCATTCCAATTCAATCCAACCTAATGTGATCCCCCCGTACTTTAGAAAGCCCAGACTTGGCAGCCAGAGGCCCCTATTCTTGGTGATTAAAGTTTGGATCTTTTAGGGAAATTCTTCTCAAAGTGTGAAACACAGACCTTCCCTGGTCTGCAAACTGCTTGTTCCTGGTCCATGAAGAGATAAATATACAGAAATGGAGAGAAAATGCTATAAGGCTTTATAGCAAATTTACAGAGTGATTTTATGTGGGATGAATCTAATCATAAAATTTGGGCTTGCATTTTATATGTTCATTTTTTAGTTCATCTTTCTCACAATTTGATTTTATTATGCTTTATGAAAGTATTGGTTTACCATAAGTTAGAAATTTTTTTTTAATGTCCTTGTTCTTCCCCCACAAATGGCCGAGAAGCATGGGGCCAGGCCACAGTCCTCCCTGCTTGTTGCCCTGAGCCTGCAGAGCACGTGGTCAGCTTCGTGACCCTCGATGCCCAGTGACTGCAGAGCAACAGACAGTGGTTCGAGCACTTGGGAAGGAGGAGCTGCTGCTCACGGTGGGGCCCGCGGGGCTGGGCTCTGGCTGTGTGGCCCCTCAGCTCACACACACAACGGACCTGCCAGAGCCACAGGGTCCCTGGGGCTTGCCGACCAGCTGCTCAACCAGTTCACCACATTCAAACCCAACTCCCTCAGGAAAGAGCTGGGTGACCTTGGGAAAGTCACCTTTCTCTTGGGGTTTCAGGTTTCTCATTTGCAAAACAGAAAGATTTCCATTTGAAGGGCCCTTCTAGTTATTTCATTCTGTGACTCCAACCGTGGCTCTGGGATCCGCTGAGATGCCCATTTTAAGACAACGAAATCAAGGCCAGATTTCTAAACAGGCTCTCATGGCCAGTCGAAGGCAACTTCCTACTCTAGACACAGAAGAATCACTTGGCATCCAAAACTCAGATCTTCTTACACCTCTATTAAGGTTTGATTTCACACAACAAGCTGCACGTATCTGATGTGTATTCTGTGGCCAGTTCTGACATATGTATTCACCCGTGACACTGTCATCTCAACCAAGTGACAATTCAAAATCCCTTCAAAATTCACTTCCTCCTTTACCTCTGGCCCCCAGGCGACCACTGATTCACTTTCTGACACTATAGATGACTACATTTTCTAGAATCTTACATAAATAGAATTATACAGTATGATTTTGTTTGACTTCTTTCCCTCAGCAAAATGATTTTATCCATGGTCATGTATCTGCATCAATAGTTTCCTCCCTTTTATTGAATATTATTCCATTATTTGGTTATACCACAATATTTTTATCCCTTCAATAGTTGATAGTAAACATTTGAGTGGTTTCCAGCTTTTGCTATTACAAATAAAGCTATTCTAAACATTCATATGAGAAGTCATTATGTGAACATATGCTCTCATATCTCTTGGGTAAATATGTAGGAGTTGGATGGCTGGATCATAAGGTAGGTACATGTTATACTTTTTAAGAAATTACCAAAATGTTTTCTTAATGGGTTGTACCATTTTATGATTTTATCAGCCTTGTAGGAGATTCTCTCCAGTGCCTCCGTGCCCTTGTCAACACTTGGTCCTGCCAATCTTAAATTTTAGCCATCCTAGAAAATGCATAGCGGTAGCATTGTGGTTTTAATTTACATTTCCCTGATAACTAATGAAATGGAATGTACATGCTTATTGATCATTTGTAATTCTTTTCCCCATTTTTAAATCGGGTTAATTGAGTTGCAAGAATTCTTTATATTTAGCTAAAGGTCTTTTGCTTGATATATGTGTTGTTGCAAATATTCTCTCCCAGTCCCAACACTTGGCCTTCAGTTTTGCGATTTACACAATTTCAAGGAGTTCTACAACTCTCTATCAGGTCATCCATGGGCCTGGCAAAGAACACCTGCTCTAAGGTTTCCACCTGGCAAGAGGTCATGATGCTGGTGTCAGTGGCAGAGAGAGGACCTGTGAAGGTGAAGTTCTTTTTGTGAGTAAGACAGTGTGTATAATTTCAGATGAATTGAATTTTAGAAGATTGCAGTAAAGATAGGTGAATAGGTTCAGGAAAAAATAGATAAAATGAGATTCTCAACATCCCTACCTACTATCCAGAGAAACTCCAGCCAAGGGAGTGGGTTTGGTAGGATCATCAAGGAAGACCTGGTTGACTCTGTTAAGAGAAATGCAAATAAAGTTGCTAGAGTTGTGACACATTCCTGGTTGAAGGCAGGACACTGAATGAATCCTCCAACCCATAGTTCTACAGAGGACATACAAAGAACAAGAGATTGAAGATTGAAGAAGGAGAAGTGAATGCCCCAACCAGGAAGAGGAAGAGGAAGAGGAAGAGGAGGCGGCATGGACGATGGACAGGGAGCCTGGACTGTTGTATTTGGCTTTTGTGGCATTGGCCAGGGAGATGTGTACAAAAGCAGACTTAGAGAATGTGAAGACTCTAGAGCAACAGGCCTAAGAAGGGACATGGAGGTGCTTGGAGGAGAAGAGGAGGGTGGAGAAGGGAGTTTGCCAACAGAGAGGCAGGAAAGGGGAGGAAGACCAAGCAGACCAGGAATGTGAAGAGGAGGAAGGAGAATCTGAGCAGCTGTTGTGAAATGTGTGCTTTGGGAAGGAGTGGTGACTGGTGGATTTGTGGCTAGTTTTGATATGTGCATCTGGTGTTCATCTTTCACCTCCCTGTCAAGGAAATTTCCAGTGAAGACCTCTGATGCTTCTCCAACTGTTTGGAGTCACATTTGTGTTTATTGGGACTGCAACAGCATGCTGAAACTGGCTTATGGCAGCCCTGTTTTATTTAGGTTACACAAAGCTTCAGTGGTGTGTAGCTCTTGGCTCAGGGCTGGGACCGTGTCCATCTTGTTGTTTAGGAAACGTGGGCACTTTGCATGTTCTCATCCAGTGATGGCTGAATATTATTGTCAAAAGCCTGTAATCATGTATATTGCCTGGGGGATAAGTGTATCCCTAAGGTAGGCTTTAAGAACCAGGTATCCCCGAGGAAGGTATTTAGCAGTGGGTCTCCAGGTTAGACACCTGCTCGCCATCTGAATCCCTTCTTCTCCATGTGACCACATCCCATTTCTTATCCAGATCATGTTGTCCTCTCACTCTCCACCTGTGCACTTATACACCAATTATTCTGTTCACCCCAGCAGAGTTAGCAAACAGTTCCCACTGTTAACTGTGCCCCGAGAGCTGACTGCACATTGCAGCTGCTGTACACCCTGGCCAACACTTGGTACTGCAAACAACTTAAAGCACAGAGACTTCGGCAGTGTGTCAGCACGCAGGAGGTTCACAGGTCTCAGGGACACCGTGTGCGAGTCAGGGCGAGGTGGGGAGGGGAAGTTCTTACCTTGGGGACTTGCCTTCTTCATTTCTTAGTTTGTGTCCCCAAACCCTAGACTTGGCCAAATCCTCGGTAGAGCATGGACTTCCTTTCAGAGAGATTGGTCGCTCTTTCATTACCAGTCCATTGCTGGCTTTCCCTATCACAAAGCACGCTCCAGGAAGGCATTCTCCATACCTACCCTGATCATAGTGATATGCCTATACCTAGGGACACTGCAGGGGCTTAATAAATGTGTGCCTGAACGGCTCTTTCTATGTTCATAGTCCAGAGAGGAGTGGGATCCAGGAAAGGGCTTCCCACCCCATAAAGAGATGAGGTCCTGCCTCAGCATTCTTTGCATGTGCAAAATCATGGATTTTCCCTCTGGGAGGGACTCTTAGGAGTTTCTTTAGAGATCCCTTGACCAAAGAGGACACAAAATTTGAACAAGTTTAACCAAGTCCCTCAGAAAGTGAATGATACCTGAACCCAGGTATCAGATCCTCAGGCCAGCGTCCTGTCTGGGACAGTGTTCGGGGGCAGCATTGCCCAGTAATTAAGCACACCTCCATTTAGACCAGACGGCCCGGGTGTGAATACCAGGGCTGCCAGCTCATAGGCACGTGACCTTGGCCTAGTGGCTTCACTTCTTTGGGCCTTACTTTCTTCAATCTGTAAACAGGAATGACTGCTTCATAGGGTTACACCCAGGACTGATGGGGATCTTAATACATAGAAAGTATTTAGAAGAATGCTTGGCATATAGGAAGCATCATGCAAATGCTGTTATTAATGAAGAGGGCTGCGTAGTAGGTCTTATGCCAACTCAGAGCCCCGCAATCCTGTGATCGGAGGTGATGGAATGTGAGGCTTCCCTGACTTTAGCAGCATGTATGGGGCCGAATCCATTAGAACTCAGGCCACTGGGACTCATGGTGCCCGAGAGACTCCAATGCACCTGCCCCCACTAATCTGGTTCTTAGCACTGATTCACTCTGAGCAAATGCCTTCCCTTCTCTGAGCCTCAATGTCCTCATCGGAACAAAGGAAACAGTTGTTTCTGCCCTGCTACCTCCAAGGGCAATGGTATGGGTGAAAAAGTGTTTTTAAAGAGGAAGAATAAAAGGTTTCTTAATTAATCTCCAAACACGCACGTTATCAGGGGGAAATGCCAACAGGGTTTTGAATGGAAAATGCTCCTCCTGCCGGAAACTGCCGAGAATCTACTTCATAGCAAACGAGGTGACCTCGAGCGGTGGGCCAACGGTTCCTTTCTTTGGTTCCACCTGTGCCCAAGGCGGGCGCTGCCAGCGGCGGTGGCAGAGCTCCCGGGCCGGTGACAGCGACTCCACCGGGTAGCCGGGAAGAGGCGGCAACATCTGGGCGGGGGCGGAAGCGGGTGGCATTATAGTGGGAAAACAATATGCATTTGAAAGAGTTCTGCTTGCTTTTCTAAACTGAGACCGTTTGGGGGAGAGAACCGAGGGAGAGAACCGAGGGAGGGGAAGGGTGACGGATGGCCGCAGGTGGCAGGGGCACGTCCCTTCCCCCCTGAGCCCCGACTGCCCGTGCGCTCTCCCCCCACCCCCGCCCCTGCCCCCCAGGGCCGCCCCTCTGCTTTCCTCTCTCTCCCACTTCTCCCTCTCCACCCAAAGCCAGGACGCTGGCAGGGGCTCCGCTGCGTGCCTAGGGAGCCATGCCCCTTGCGTAAGGACTCTCCGCGGCACTAGAGGTCGGCCCGGGATGGTCAGGGTGAGGCCTGGCAGCAGGGCACGCCCTCCCTGAGTTTGGCGAGCCCAGCCTCCAGTGGAGGGCTCAGGTGAGGGAATGAGGGTCTAGCCCCGGGTTTCTCAAGCGCGGTGCTAGTGATGCTGGGGCTGGGTGAGACTTTGCTGTGGGTTGTCCTCTGTGTTGGCCCTTTGAGCAGCGCCCCGGCCTGTACTCTCTAGAGAGGTGCCCGCAGTCACTTGCCACCCCAGTTCCCAGCTGGACCCACTAGAGGTCTCGAGACATTGTCCAGTGTCTCCTGAAGGACAGGTGGGGGGCAAAATCCCCACGGGGTAGAGAATCAATTTCTGTTTGGAAGTTACCTCCAGTGGGACAGGGGGCCTTTAGCATTTTATCAATAGATACTCAAACCCTCTTTCTATGAAGAACAATTCTAAGATTTCTGTTGACCTTAATCCTGCCGTTAAGAAGCAAAATGGAGAGAAGTTTGGTGCTGGGCAGTATAGCCAGCTTATCAGAACAGAAGGCGGGCCCCTGGGCATTCACTGGGCACCAGGACACATGGTAAATCACCCAGCAATGGGCTGGGCTGCTCAAGTTTGGTGGTTTTGGTTTGTTTATAGTTTATCCTTATATATAAATATATAAATATATATATTTATATTTTACCCATTTCCTCTGGGTATTCAGGAGCCAGCACAGGAACCCCCTTTGCCTACTGATTCAGAGACACAATGAGTCCAAAATGGCCAGGCAGCAGTCTTAACTTCCAGTTCAATGGAATCATTGTTACGTCTCCTGGCGGAAGCATTACTCCATTTAGATCTACGACTTCTAGGCCAACAGAGTATTAAAAGAAGCCATCAGGAAGCTAACATTTTGCTAGCAGGTGAGTGGCACCACTCCCATCTCCATCCTTGTTCCCGGACCTGTGAATTCTGGCTATGGAGACACAGCACCATGTATTAGACTCTGATTCAGAGTATATCCTCCTAGAGAACCTTTCCCCAGCCCTACAAAGTATGTAGCTTGCACTCTATAAGTCTTCAAGAGGCCCTTCCACTGTTTTATAAAGCCAGATGCTTCGGGATGGTAGGGAACAAGGTAAGACCAGTAAATTCCATGGGCATGGGCCCACTGCCACCCTTCATTTGCTGTGAAGTGAGTCCCTTGATCAGAAGCAATGCTGTGCAGAATGCCGTGATGGTGGATAATGCATTCTGTAAGCTCACGGGTGGTATTTTTGGCAGAAGCATTGCATGCAGAAAAGGTAAATCCATGTCCAGAGTAAGTGTCTATTCCAGTAAGAACTCAGCCCCTTCCATGATGGACATGGCCCAGTGTAATCAGCCTGCTCCCGGGTAGCTGGCTGACCACCCCAGGAATGGTGCCATACTGGGGACTCACTGTTGGTCTCTGCTGTGGGCAGGTTGGGCGCCCAGCTGTGGCTGCAGCCAGGTCAGCCATGGTGACTAGCAGTCCATGTTGCTGACCCCATGCATAACCGCCATCCCGAACACCATGGCCACTTTGCTCATGAGCCCACTGGGCGATGACAGGGGTGTCTGGGGAAGAGGCTGACCGGAGACCACAGAACAGGTCATACTATCCACTTGATTATTAAAATCTTCCTCTGCTGAGGTCATCTTTTGCTGGGCATTGACATGGGACACAGGTATCTTCATTTTTTTCCCCATTCAGAGAGGTCTATCACATATCTCTTGTCCAGACTTCCTTGTTCTAATCATGTTCCTTCCAAGTCCCCAGTCATCCAGCCAAACCATTGGCCACAGCCCATTGGTTGGTATAAAACTGCACATGTGGTCATTTCTCCTTCCAAGCAAAATTAACAACCAGATGCTCAAAGTTCTGCCAACTGGGAGCATTTCTCTTCACTGCTCTCCTGCAAGAAAATCCCAAGATGGAGCTATAGGGCCACAGTGTCTGCTCAAAAGAGCAGTGGTCATCTGCAGAGGATGGCAGGGCTTTGCCTTGAAGCCCTGAGGGCCTGCACTGCAACTCATAATTGAAATTTATGGTGGATAAATCACATCCTGTTGATAGTATGTATTCTTGATATGACGCGCCTAGAGGGGACTGCCGAAGTTGCCCAAGAGCATCCCTTCCTGCCACGGCCTCTTCATGCACCTCTGGGCCTGCAGGGTCATATGGCTCAGGGGGCAGAGCAGCTCACACAGCAGCTGGGACCTGCTGCAGAGCCTTCTCTTGTTCTGGGCCTCACCCCAACCCAGCAGCTGTTTGGGTCACTTGGTAAATGGGCCAGAGTAGCACACCTGAATGAGGCTGTGTTGCCTCTAAAACCCAAAGAGACCCACTAGGTGTGGTGCCTCTTTTTTGGTTATAGGAGGGCCCAGATGCAATAATTTATTCTTCATCTTAGATGGGGTATCTCCACATGCCCCACCTGTCGGACCCCAGGAAATTTCTCCCAGGTAGAAGACCCCTGAAATTTGTCAGAGGTTTCCCGGCCCTTTGCATGTAAATGTCTTACCAATAAGTCTAGAGTAGCTGCTACTTCTTGCTCACTAGGTCCAAGTGGCACAATGTCACCAATGGAATGGGCAAGTGTGATACCTTGTGGAAGAGAAAGGGATCATGTGATCAAGACCCCAGGGAACGGAATTATGACATAAGGCCTGGCACGTTGGGGCACTGCTGCAGTAGGACAGGGAAGGGGTCATCCTGATCTTGCCAGCAGAGAGCAAACTGCTTCTGGTGGACCTTATGGACAGGGATGGAGCAAAACGCATTTTTCAGAACAATAGCTGCATAGCAGATATTAGGGGATGTGTTAATGCACTTACGGGCGATGGAACCGCACATCTGGCACAGCAGCTACCGATGGAGCTACCGCCTTGTCAAGGTTACAATAATTGTCTGTCATTTGCAAAGACCTACCAGACTTTCGCCCAGGCTAGATAGGAGAGTTGGATGGGGCATGTGGAATCGCCACCCTGGGACCCTTTAAGTCCTTGGTGGTGGCACCGATCCCTTCAGTCCCTCCTGGGATGGTGCTGCTGTAATTTACCGTTTTCCCAGGTAGGGGCAGTCTCTGGCTTCCACGTAGCCTTTCCCACCATAGTACCCCTCACTCCGTGGGTCAAGGAACCACTGTGGTGATTCCGCCAGTGCTAAGTGTGTCTATTCCAACTATACACCCAGACCTGGGGAATAACCCCTGGGTGAAGTCAGGGATGCCTGTGAGGCAGCCTGAGCTAAGACCCTGCTTATGACCTGCCCGTCATAAGCCCCTGCTCTGACTGGTGGGCAGGGCGACGTGGCTTCTTCTGGGGTCAGTGTCAGTTCAGGGCCTGTGCCCAGTAGCCCTCAGAAGGTGCGATTATTTCCTTTTTCCCAGTGCACTTACCCTGGTGAAAGGCCATAGTCTCTCAGGACAGCTGGGACAATGACGAACAGTGTAAATATCTGGCAGTGAAGGGATCTGGCCCCCCCTTCCCTCAAGGGGTTCTGGGTCTGTAAACTGGCTCAAGTCTGAGAGCTGATTAAGGGCCATGACTCTGCTTTTATTACTCAGGTTAGACTTTTGTTCACTTGACCTAGATCTTTCTGCTCATACAAGTAAGGATTCAGTAGGAATTTAGGAATTCAGTAACTCCTCTCTATTTTACTACTAGGCCCAGCAGGATCAGCTAGCCAATGCCGCAGGTCTGTGGGCGTCTCCAGTGGTCATGCTTTGTGCGTCTCTATCGCCCCATCAAACCATGGACTATCCGTGCGCTCTTCTACTACTGGAAATGGAGTCATTAGTGTCTTTAAATCTCATGAGATTAGATAGCCAATTCCAGAAACCCCAGAATCAATTCAGAAAACTCATCTTTAAGATTTTGTTCCTCTAGAACCACTCTCAGTACCAAAATCTATATTAGAGTTCTCCAGAGAAGGATGTGTGTGTATGTGTATGTGTGTGTGTGTGTGTGTGTGTGTGTGTGTGTGTGTGTGTGTGTGTGTGTGATTGTTAATGGAAGTGGCTCATGTGATTATGGAGACTGGTAAATGCAAATCTACAGTATGGACAGACGGGCTCAAGACCCAGGAGAGCTGATGGGGATGAAGTCCAAAGGCCAGCAGGTGGAGACCCAGGAGAGGGAATTATGTCAGTGATATCCAAACCCAGTCTGATGGAGGAATTCCTTCTTGCTCGGGGGAGTTGGTCTTTTTTTCTATTCAGGCCTTCGACTAATTGGATGAGGCCCACCCGCCTTATGGAGGGCAATCTGCTTACTTAAAGTTCACCAATTTAAATGTTAATCTCATCCAAAAATACCATTCAAATTGACATGTAAAATCAGCCATCACACTCTTCCAGGTATCCTTCACATGGTGTTTTGTTTCTCCCATATGTTAGAACTAACTATGTGCCCATGCGTATGCTTACTTTGAGGACAAAAACTTATTTTCACCCTTCCCTTGAACAACCTTAATTTTTCCTCAGGACCCCCTTTTTTAGATCATCCCATTTCCATTCTCTATCTTGGGAATCCTCTCTTTTGGAGCAGAAGGGTGTGCTCTGTTTTCTCCCTGCTCTCAGCTAGTTACCAGTTCTCACTTCAGGTTTATTCTTGAGCCAAATTTACAATGCTCATCTCCAACTGGCCCTTCATTTGCTCTCTTTTCCATGCTTGGAAAACCTTCACTCTTCAGCTGATCCTCCAATATGGTTCAGCCCCTCTGAGGAGCCTCTGGGCCCTACCAGCCGTGTGGATGCCCCGTCTGCACCCTGCAGGATTCCCAGGTCCCACACCATCTAGCACACAACTGTAAGGATGAGTGTGGGGTACCTCACCACTTTCCAAGAAGTACACTGAAGAGGGGGTCCTGCCTTTGCTGAATCCCCCACAGCACCTAGCACTGGGGTCTCAATCTCAGGCAGAATGGCTGAGGGCTGCCCTGAGCCTCTGTCAACTGATTTTGGTCCCCACTGAATCCTTAGGGCTCCCACTAAAGATGGAATGGCTTTAAAAGTGAGGCTTGGGCCTTCTTCATGACCTACAGCATGGCTGATAGGTTTTACAAGGAGATTGTAAGAGAAAACACTTCCTATTTCTCCTTTTCCCCACTCTAACCCTGCTCCTCCCATGGTCTAAGGCAGAAATCGCTGGACATCATTTCTCCAGAAGCTCCCAAGACCCTGGGATTTGGCTACCCTGGAGGTGAGCCAGCCAGAATGGCTACCATCAAAGGACATCTCCAGGATTCAGCTCCTTTTCCTGTTCACAGCCCCCTGGTTTCCATATGGGGCACCACCTCACCCTTTATCAGTGCACATAGTTCTGGATGGCTGGCCCTTTGCCGGCTCCTGTAGTTGGCATGTGACTCAGGCCTAGCCTTGGAGAGTGCCACTGTGGGCCACAGTGATCAGAGCAGCAATGGGCTGCGGGCTTATGGGTCACAAGAGTTAGATCCCAGACTTTTGCTAAAATTATCAGGGATACATCTTTCTCTTTCTACTGGCACTGCTGAGCTGGTAGGATACAAACCGGAGGCCCTGGGAGTCATTGTGGCCACCAGCACAAGTGCTTTTTGATGGTGATGGCTGTAAACAAAAAATAGTCCCTGTCAACCTCTCGAGACCCTAGATTCAGCCATGCCTGAAGCCAACATACCACTCCTGGCATTTTCTACTGTGTATGTCTATAAATACCCTTTTTTGGCTTTGGTAACTCACCTGCAGGGACCCAAAACCCAGTCCCCAAACCAGGGCTCCAGCCTGCCTGACTTTCTGGTCCTACTTTCTGTCATCAGCCCCAGTTCCTAGTCCTTAGCTCTAATCTGTAGCCAGTCCCTCTGCTTGTGGCAGATTCTCACACACCCTCCTTGGTTAAGAAAGAGTGTCTGCTTTATTATCGGAAGAAAATGGCCTAGAACAGCAAGGAGGACAGAAGGCAGGGCAGGAGCCAGAAGCTGGGGCTGCCCGGCTCCAGGAACTCTGAGGCCAGGGAGCATGGTGGCTTCTGATTGGTGGGAGCTCTCATCTTCTCAGCATTAAAGGGCCTTCCCTCTAACTCAGTCACCTTCTTGATCCAGAGGCTAAAATTTTCTAACAAGGTATAAATTCCTGGAGTGTTCTGCCCACAGCTCCTTCCCCAGCTGATGACGCCCACTTGGTACCATATCTTGCCAGATTCTGTGGTGCAGGCTAGAGGCCCCTCACTGTCACCCTGTGGGCAGAAAACAGAGCTCAGTAGTGAGTCCCATCCCAAACTGTCCAGTCAAGGCAGGGTACAGCGCATCAATGGGAGAGGATCCATTGACCTCCCCCACTCCAGGCTGCCAATGGAGAGCCTGTCATTACTGACCAGTGCCCACCCCCGTCCTAGATCCATGGGAGGACCATGCTTGCCGGGCTGGCTGTGGGAACTGTGGGGTACAGGCTGGAGTATGGGTAGCGCGTTGAGCAGGACCGAGCGGGGAGGTGGACGATGGAGCGCTCGATAAGAAAGAACTCGGTCTGCAGCACAATGACAGAGGAGATGTTGCGCAGGCTGAGAGAAGCGCGCGGACTAAATTTGTGGGTCTTCATCAAATCAGAAGCTCTGGAAAAGGCTGCAAAGGAAAGGAATGCAAACAGAATGCCAGAGGAGTAAGAGGGCGGATATGAGTTGGGTCTCCTTTGATGTTCTTCCAGGGGCACGAGGGAGAATGGTGCTCCCGTGTAAGTCCTTGTTGTGGGTGTTTGAGGGCGCAGGTGAGCTAAGCTTTTCTGAATGCGTGGTGCCTCCATGGTGGAACCACGTGGGTCTAAGACTCACACGATTATATACTAAAATAGAAAATAGGTACCGAGGCTGTACTGTGTTCCGCACACCACCTGCGGTAATACAGGGAGAGTGTGGTATAAAGAAGACGAAAGGCTTGTTCAGGGTCACACAGCAGCGGGGCAAGAGTCAGAAACAGGACTCCTGACGCCAAAGCACACGTCCTCCCAGCTTGGTTGCTCGCCTCGCCCCCAAGGAGCCGAGTGGCTCCATCACTCCGACCGCGTGTCTTCAGGGAGAGGCGGCCCCCTTGTCCGTGATCACAAACAGGAGACTAGAATGAATGGGATGCTCTAATGAACTCTAACGGAGAGGATGAAGATTAACATTTCCTGGATATGATGCTCAGGGCACCATGTTAGCCCATTGTGTTTTCTTATCAACCCCATGTTAGCCCATTGACTGTTTTTCTTATCGACCCCACCGCCTCCGGGTGGGTATTTTGATTCCCATTTGATAAGAGAATTGAAGGTCAGAAGAGGTCTGATCACTCCCATTTAAAGAATCTTTATTGAGGAAAAACTCATCGTCAGGCATCTGGGTTACAAGACCTTATGGTCTAGGGGGAAGATAAAAATGTATTTGTTACAGGATCAACTGTGTCTGATGGGATAGGAGACATAGAAACATGCTTTGGAAGCAGTTCAGAGGGGCAGGAATTGGTTCTGTTGAGGGAAAGGTCTGTCAGCATAGACTTCAAAGCATTTAATTTGAAGGGTGAACAGGAATTTGACAGGAAGAGTTGGAGGAGGGCGATTGGAGGGGAGGCAGACAAGAGGTAGAGGGGCTGGTGAAGAGAAAGTGACAATGATGAAGACCTGAACTGGGGCACAAGAATGCCAGGATGGAGACGGATGGATTGACACCGACATGTTCTGCTGACGTGGATGGTGAGGATGAGTTCGAAGGTCACAGGGTTACCTGAGATAAGTGCGTGGGGAGGTAACACATAACTGCGTTCAAGTGCATTTGGGTGGACTGTGGAATTCACCACCAGGCAGAGGGACAAACAGAGCAGAATTAACAGAGTGGTGGGTGCTCAAGGATCCCCAGTAAGTGCGGGCCAAAACCAAAGTCAGCCTTCCCGGTGTAAAACATTGCCTCTAACATTGGTCTGATTTTCCTGCGTGTGTTTCTCTTCGCGCTAGCTCTGCTTCAGAGCCATGGGGTAAGGGCCGCACCGACAAGATTTCCACTCAAATAGCTCCTTCCATAAATGCTGTTTGATAATTTTCCTCCTTTTATGAAGGTATGAAGGTTACAAAAGTCTTATTAATATGTTGCCTTGATTATTTGTTATATCCTTAAATAAAAGGAAGGAACTATCTGTGGGTAAGTAACTTTCCTAAGCCTCAGTTTCCACACCATTAAAATGGAGAGAAAACCAACTAATTCCCAAGATTGTTGGCAGATGAAATTTTAAGACTCTATAAATCACTCAGCAGAGGATAAAGGCTATGTAGTAAATGCTCCAGAAATGTATTAGCATTGTTATTTTACCCTTGTGTTACTATAAACATTACTTGTATAGTAAGGGAACAAATTTTCTTCATGGACCGCTAGGATCCAGGAGAGCATCATATATACATGTCCTTTATGCATAAAGACTTTAACTTTTTTCTTCCTCTTGGAAAGAAAGCAAGGATTGCCTCAAAGGGGGGTCTGGCCTCAGCCAGTGAGGACCTGGTGGTGAGGACAGCCCGCCCAAAGGGTACTTTCTTCCAAGGACTAAGGCTGGTAGCCAGGGACCTATCTGATTAGAAAACCACAGGGTCTCCCGAGTTCACCACCATGAACTATATACCACGTGATCACGCCTGTCCATTTGGGGAGTAGAAGCAGACAACCTGGCTTCCAGTCTGGCCCTACTACCACCTGGACTTATGGTAAGTCAGTTAAATTCTAAACCCCTGTTTTCTCATCTGTTAGATGGGGAGAGAAAGACCTGTCCAACCCCTCTTACAGGGATGTGGAGAGAATGGAATTATTGAATATGTGTGTTCTACCACTTCAGATCCATTCAGAAAGTGAAGGAATGGTTGATGATTAAAATAACCATGTTTTTTTCAATCTGTAAACAGAGTTCTGATTAAATATTTTATACATTCCCAGCTCCAAAAGTCTGTGATTCTAAAAGTCAAAGATTCTAGGGAGTGAAATAAGACTTCCGTGCAAGTGTCATGGGTGATGGGCTCAAGATAAGACCCTGGAAAGTATGCAGGACAGTGAAGATACTGTGTATGCCACGCTAATGATGGACATGTGTCATTGCATATTTGTCCAGATCCAAAGAACGCACGCCACCAAGAGGGAACCCTGAGGTACACTACTGGGTGATAATGACGTGTCACTGCAGGCTCATCAGTTATAACAAATGCCCCCCTCTGGTGGGATGTTGATATGGGGAAGGTTGTGCATGTGTGAGGGCAGTAGGTATATGGGAAATCTCTGTCCCTTCCTCTCAGTTTTGCTGTGTACTTAAAACTGCCCTAAAAAAATAAAGCCTTAAAAAAAAAAAAGTAGCTCAGGTCTACATCCACGTCAGCTTGGCAGCCCTGTCATCAAACCATCCTACCACCCAGCTCTCAGCCCCTTCTCCACCCGCAGACGCTTGGCCTCCCTCAGGACCTGTCCCAGATGCCCCCTCCCCCAGGGACACCTTCCTGACAGTTGCCACATCGTTATTAAGCATTTTGCATGTGCCAAGCACTGTGCTAGGCACTGGGGATTCACACATGAATAAAACAACATTTCTGCTCGGGCTGAGGAGAGAGAAGAAAACAGACACTGCAGTCCTTGGTGATGACTGTTGCTCTGAAAGTCGCTAGTGCTTCCCCAAAGTATTGCATCACTAGCTGGGGGCATGTCTGATTTTATATTTTGCTTGGTTGTGTCATTTTAAAATGATTTTTCTTTAAATTGAACTTTTTTTCATAGTAAAACTGTCGGGGATTAAAAAGAGGAAAAGTGCTGGGGAAAACAAACCAAAAATCAGATCGTTTTGAATTTTAACATTTAATTTTAATTTGTATTTCAAGTATAGTATCTTATTGCTGTTATTTTGAACATATTTAAGTGCTCCATTATAAAATGATCATTTCCCCTATGGGATGACGTGGCTTTTTCAAGTTTGTTAAATTTGAAAGTATGGTTTTATTTTTTAAGAGAAATTATTTTTAAACCCCTAGGGGAATTTTACGTGGTTTATCTGTTTTTAAGTTGATGATAATATGGTAGAATTTCAGAAAAAAATTTCCTTGACTCGAGCACAGTCAACTAATTCCTAATAACAGAAAGCTTTCTAAACAGAAAGCAAGCTTTTCGCTTCACAGTTTTAAAACAAGGCTTAAAATGATAACAACACATTCATTTTCAGCACTCTTAATAGATGATTCATTTTAGAAGCTTTCACTAAAGTACAATTCAATAAGGGAGCAATTGGAGCAAAAACCCTAGACTCCAGATGGTAGACCCAGCCATTCAATCAAAGAGGGTGCTTGATTATTTCAAATTTCACCACAGTAGGTTTTGGCCATTTGAATATGGGATGGTGTTGAATCGAAGACATGGAAAGAAGAGAAAGGAGCCAGTGAGGCCTGATTCTTACATTCCTGGGTGAGCGGTATGGGTGGCAGCCTGGGATTTCAGTAGGGCTCCTGCATGGGGGGAACTACCAGGTATGGCACACCCCTTCCCTAGGGATCTTGCCCTACTCACGAGTGCAGACTTAGTTCTCATCACCTCTGGCTTCTGAAATATCAGGAGTTCCTTGAAGACAGGTTGCTGTTTCAAGCCTCTGTCATTTTTCCCACATCCAGGCTTCCCAGCCATACCATCCATTAAATGTTGTTTCCCCTTTTCTGTTGGTATCGGAGCTCTCTCCCCCCTGCTCCAGTATGAACTGGTTGCTCCCTATGTCTGTGGCATGAGATCTTCCTTTAATTGCTGTTTTGGGAAATTCTGTTTTTTCTTCGTTTTTAAACTGTGATGTAATTTAAAGATTCATATGCAATTATGAGAAACAACACAGAGAGGTCCCATGTACCCTTTACATGTTTTCCCAATAACTTCTTGCAAAACTATAGTACAATAGCACAGCCAGGATATATGGACGTTGATACAGTCCATATACAGAACATTTCTATCACCACAAGGACCTCTCATGTTGCCCTTTTAATGCTGCACCAAATTCCCTCCCATCTTCAACCCCCCCTTAACCCTTCAACCATAATCTGTAATTTGTATCTGGAGATCTATCCATATTGGTGCACATATCAATAGTTCTGTTTCTTGTCACGGCTGAGTGGTATTGCATGGGATGGATGTACCACACTTATTTAATCATCCACTTCTTGAAGGACGTTGCCTCTAATTTTTGGTTATCATGAATAGAACTACTATAAATACTCTTATACAAGTTTTTGTGTGAACATAAGCCTTCTTTTCTCTGGATGAAATATAAAAGAGTGTAAGAGTGGTATTTGCTGGGTTGTATGGCATGCGCACATTCAACTTTTTTAAAGAAACTGCCAAACTGTTTTCCAGAGTGGTTGGACTACAAGCTTACCTTGGAGATATTGTGGGTTCTGTTTCAGAAAACCCCAGCAAAGCAAGTATCGCAATAAAGTGAGTCAAATGAATTTTGGGTTCCCCAGGGCATATAAATGTTTACGGTACACTGTAGTCTATTAAGTGTGCAATAGTATTATGTCTAAACAAATTGTACACACCCTAGTTAAAAAATACTTTGTTAAAAAATGCTACCCATCATCTGAGTTTTAAGTGAGTCGCACCTGTTTGCTGGTGGAGGGCCCTCCCTCAGTGTTGAAGGCTGCCGACGGATCAGGGTGGTGGTTTCTGAAGGCTGGGGTGGCCGTGGTAACTTCTGAATTGAGAACAATGCAGTCTGCTGCAGTGACCCAGTCTTCCTTTCACTAACAGCTTCTCCGTAGCATGCGATGCATTTTGAGAGCATTTCACACGTAGTGGAACTTTTTCAAAACTGAAGTCAATCCTCACAAACCCTGCTGCTGCTTTATCAACTAAGTTTACGTAGTGTTCTAAAGCCTTTGTTTTCATTTCAGCATCTTCACCAGGAGTAGATTCCATCTCAACGAACTGCTTTATTTGCTCATCCCTAGAAGCAACGCCCCATCCACTAAAGTTTGGGCCTGAGATGCAGCAGTTGAGTCACATCTCCAGGCTCCACTTCTGACTCCAGTTCTCCTGCTGCTTCCCCCACATCTGCAGTGACTTCCCCCACTGAAGTCCTGAACCGCTCAAAGTCATCCATGAGGGCCGGAATCAACTTCTCCCAAACCCCCGTTTAATGTTGATCTTTTGACCCTTTCCCACAAATCACCAATGTGTTGAATGGCATCTAGAATGGTGAATCCTTTCCAGAAGGTTTTCAATGGACTTTGCCCAGATCCGTTAGAGCAATCACTCTCTACGGCAGCTATAGCTTTACGAAATGTATGATAATGTCTTCAATAATAAGTATTGAAATAATAAGACTTAGAAGTTGAAATGACTCCTTGATCCAAAATGGATGTTGTGTTAGCAGGCATGAAAACAACATGAATCTCATCGTCCATCTCCATCAGAGCTCTTGTCAATGAGAAGTCATACTTTGAAGCCATCTTTTTTTTTCTTAGCTGTATGTCTCAACAGTGGGCTTAAAACACAATGAAAACCATATTGTAAACAGATGTGCTGTCATCCAGGCTTTGCTGTTCTGTTTATAGAATACAGGCAGAGTGGATTTAGCATAATTCTTAAGGGTCTCAGATCTTCAGAAGGGTAAGTGAGCACTGGCTTCAATGCAAAGTCATTAGCCACTAACAAGAGAGTCAGCCTGTCCTCGAAAGCTTTGAGGCCAGGCTTTGACTTCTCCTCTGTAGCTATGAAAGTCCTAGATGGCCTCTTCTTCCAATGTAGACTGTCTCATCTATACAGAAAATCTGTTGTTTAGTGTAGCCACCTTCTTGACAGATTCTGTCTTGAATATTGCCTTGAGTATTAGGGGATGAGACACTAGAGGGTAATGGAGATACCAACTCTTTACCATCAGACTGCAGGGGAAGTCCAGACTCCCCACTCAGGCCACCAATAACACCAAGGAAAGGGGCAGGAGAGCCCAGTTACATTCGGGTGGAGTGGACACCCAAGCTCCTCAGGTGGCCTCCACAGACACGGAGGGGGCAGAGGATGATTCCTTACTACTAGATGGCAGTTAAAGTCCTGCTGTCTGCTCGGCCTCCTATGGCACCGCCAAGATGGGCAGCAGAAGGGGGAAAGTGAGGTTGTTCACTGTACCTTGGTGGATAGAGTAGGGGGTCCATGGAGTTTTTCCTGGTGTTCTGCAGGAATAGAATGTTTATTTTCAAAAAGGTACTGCCTTGTTAGGTTTCTCTTTCCTGGTACAAAGAAAGAGAAGGCATTTTCTTAACTTTTCTTAACTTTGTTGTACCTATTGTTATTTGCATTTCTGGGTTGCATGCATCTCCAGCAGCCAATCCAGGGTATACAGGAGGCAAAAAGAAAACCCAAGAACTCACTGCTGTGTCATTCCTTAAATATTGGGATATCCAGTCAGTCTGTCTTCTTCTCTCCATCTTTCAGAGCCTTTATTTCTGTTTTATGATATAGGGTCCAGTGCTTTTAGCTGTACTTAGTGGGAGGGATTGGGAGAAATGCATTTACTTCATCATGTCCAGAATCAGAGGTCCCAATTATTTTTTGTTTTGTAATGTTTTAAATTGTCCAGAATGTGAAGAAAACACAGGTTCATATGACATTGATTTTGTTTCTCTTTTTGGTCCTTACAGCATTCACCACATAGAGGGCTCCTAAACCTTATGCCCCTGCTGTCAGAGCCCAGCCTTCCTTACCTCAGAGCCCTTCTCCATTCTCTGCCCCCTTGATGTCCCCAACCCCTACCCCAGCAACTCTCTGCCTACCTCATAGTCTACCAGGGAAAACTGCCTCTAAGAATGAATGATGGGGTTTGCCTTTGAAGACCAAAGATGGTCTCTTCACCTTGGGGGGATGATCCCGAGGAACCCACTTGGTCCTACGCACTAGCTGGGCAGTGGGTCTGGTCATTGGTATAAAACTATAAATGCAGATGTTAAATATGCTGTAGAGTGATGAAAAGGCTATCTCATGGAAGGAGAGCGTTAGCTTCCAACTTCTTTCCTATTTTTTTCTAGACTCAATCAAAAACTGTGCTCACTTTATGAAACACTGGCTGAGACACCAGACTTTGGTTCCATGAAGCCCACATGCATCCCCCAATATTTTATAGTTGTTTACCCAGCTGCCTGCCCAGGAGACTGTAGGCTCCCTTAGTTGAGAAGCCATGTCTCACTCATGTTGGATGCCCAGGGCTTGGTAAATTCACAAATTAAAATGATTTCTTGTATAAATCTCAAATCCTCCTTGGCTTTTTGTTTTTTAAGAAATCTCAGAAATGGAAAAACCTGAGAAAAAAAGAACGCTCTTCCATGTATCTGGAGAAGATCAAAAGTGTTTGCGCAGGGCTGCCGCACATTGACCCCCAGGCGTGCACTGGCTCTCCAAGCACCTGGCAGTGAGTACTCCCGAGTCCCATGGCCAGGCCTTGATTCCCACACATTTTCCAGACTCTTCTCGTCTATTCCCAGTGGAGAGAGGATACCCCTGCAATGGCAGCTCTGAGGGGATGGGGGCCTTTCGGGCGTGGGAAGGGATACCCCCTAGTCACCTAGCAAGCATCATAGCTCTCATTCTTGTACCCGGCGCCCAGCATGTTTTGGGTAAGCTTCGGAAGCGCCTTTGGACATTCCTCCCAGTCCATGAGGACCATCGGTCCTGTCATCCGATTGGTTGTCACAGAGTCTTTGTCGGCTGGCCGCAGAGAAAGCACATTAGAGAATTCACTGGACAGCATCCCAGCGCTGATCATGCGATGACTGTGCCCCAGACCGCCGGCACATGCCTGCGTCCCACCAGCTACCCCTTCACCTTCCTGCTCATCCTACAGCCCTTCACGCTCCATTTCTTTCCAGTAATCCCACGCTGTTTACGCATTCCATCGCCCCAGGCTCTTCTGAACTATTCCCCATCTGCTTGAATCATTCTTCTCATTCAAAATCCTATTCCTGCTTCCAAGAAGACTACCAGCTTGACTCCAACCTGCCCTACAGACCTGATTTCTTGGAACTGGCTATTGATCATTTCTCATCATAATTCTGCCTCTTCAGCCTATTTGCCTATTGTTCCTTTTTTGGGGGGTGAGTGTGGCACTTCCCTAACACAGGGCTACGGAAAAAGCTTTCACGTCCTCCAGCCAAGGGTAGTTTGACTGAGAGTATTTACAGGGGATCTGCCGAGGCCCCTTCCAGACGGCCAGCCTCCAGGAATTTGTCTGGACCTCTCTCCCTCCCATTAACTCTGACCACACAAAGATTTCAAAATTCTCTTCCTTATTAGAATGTCTTTAATCTTATAATCACCCATCTGCCCCTCCTCACTTCCAGCCTTTGAGCAGTGCCTGGGACCCAGAATCAAGGCTACATGATTGCCCTCTAGTTACAAGACTCCTGAAATCCCTCCCATCTCCCAGACCCAGCTCCTTGCCAAGCTCACTGTGGACCTCGGGTCTTGCTCAGGCCTGAGACAGAGCTCTGCTCCCCCACCCACAACTTGCTCTTGGTTTTGTTGAGTTTTCTTTGGGGACAGTCCAGCAGGGTTTTCATAATCCCTTCCTGCCCTAGGACAGGTTCCTCCTATTTTAGCCAAGTAACAAGTAACGACAGATTCATTTCTAAGGCCGGCGGGGCAACACTCCAGCACCATCCGAAGTCTCAGCGGCGGCAGGCATCTTGAACACCTGCAGAAACCAGGTGGGGAACATCGACCTGTGCGTCCAGGGAGATGGGAGAGAATAAAGAGTAGAGAGGCACCAGCAAACTAGAGAGGTGAAATTCAATTAGACAAATAAAACTGCTTTGTGCCGGCTCCTTACAACCACAGCCAGGGACTGGCTTAGACCAGGCGTCTCACCCTGGGGCCTCGGGAGATGCTCCTCTGGCACTGGGAAGAGACCGAGATTAGGCCTCTGTGGGCCTCTGCTGTACAAGGATTTGCCGCAATGCACGCCCCTTTCTCTGCCTCCCCCTCCGCTCTCCATGTCACCCTCCTGCTCTCTCCTTAGATTTATTGTCCGACCTCAGAGGAGCCCATTATGTGGCTCCTCCCAGAAGCTTCCCAGAGATGCTGAGAGGCCTCTTACCAGTGTTGGTCAGTCCCCATCCTGCCACCCAGCATTTGTGCCACCTGGAGGGGCTGGGATGCCTGGGCATACAGAGGGGTTCTTTCAGGCTGCTGAATGTGATGGGTGAGTCCAAGCAGCAGCAAGGCGATATCACTGTCCATGTTGAGTTGCTTAAAGTCCTTGTGAAGAACTATGCTGGTGACCCCTTTTACTTCCAGGGATGGGCTGTGTACGCTGTTGGTTCCCAGCACGACATTCAAGTCTGCTGGGCTAGTGGCACAGAACCAGACAGGGTGTGGGACTCACAAAGGTCACAGAATTTGCTGTGCCCAAAAAACCTAAATCCCGTGGAGTTCTAGGAGCCGTTAGGACCTATCTGTCCCACTGGGGCTGTTACTCAGATGTGAGAATTTGAAAAAGTAAAGGAGGAGGGTGGAGGAGGCAGCATGGCGGAGCACGGCTCCCCACTGCTCCGGCCCAGCCCAGCCCCAGAGATGCGAGCCAGATAACCCCGCCTGACAGTGCAAAGGTGGAATTTAGCTTTGGGGGCGCTGAAGAGCCCACAAAAGACCATTTGGCACAGATGAAAGAGCCCTCAGATAAGTAAGATATTATTACATCAATTTGTCTACCAGCAACTGAGAGACCCAGGAACAGAGTTTAATCTAGATCTGCCACTGATTAAGCAGTAAGAGCCTTAAGTAATAATTCAGGAAACCCCTCCAGGCAGAACAGCCAGGAATTCTCCAATAGCCAATCCTTAAATATCCCCAGGTAACAAGGTTGCCCAGTCAGGTCCTGGTGACGCTTTCCCAGGTGTGTGATCAGCCCTTTAACCTCCCAACCCTCTTGAGGTGGTGCGGCAGGCACAGCAGAAGGCAAAGTGCTGCAGCCAGGGTTTAGGTCCTGCCGCACCTCCTAGGTGCATAGCTTGACTGAGTCACCCAGTGTTACTGGGCCTCAGTCTGCACCCCTATAAAGCAGGGTTGTTCACTCTGCCTGCCTCCAAGGTTGTTATATGAGTAGATAAGCTAATGCAGGTGATTTCTCAGCAGGTCACTGGCACGTGACTAGGAATCAGTAAGCTAGATTTTCCACCAGGGGCCTGGAGTGCAGAGAAAACTCTACAAGGAGCAGGGAAGTAGGGTGTCAGATAACCCTAGAACCCAGACTTCCAGAATTAGGAGATTTTCTGGTGATACTTGAATATCCTAGGAGAGGTGCATGGGCCAAGCACACTGGCTTCAACAAACCCTGAATGTTCCTGGAGATGGCAGTGCGTGACCCCACGGAAGCCGTAGTCCCAGGTCCTGGGTGGCAACAGGGAGGGAATAGCACAGCACCAGCCTCAGGCCCTCTGCCGGCCACCCCAAGGGCTGGAGGGGTGGGGGTGGGCATTCAAGTCTGACCCAGGATGGAGCGGCCCTGGCATCCCCCTCGGCAACTAGGTTGTGCTGAGCGTGGGGGTGCCCTGGGTGGGTGCTATCAGAAGCGACAGCAATGGGCTCTTGATACTTAACGCCAGCTCCTCAGAGACTAGGCAGTGAGCAGCAGTGATAACCCACCATTCATCGACGATTGCACCACCACAGAAATGTTCATTTCTTGCCTGAATGCTCACCAGCCATGGGAACTCACCTACCTCAGCCTCCGTGCCCCCTATGATTCTGGAATACTGAGTTCCACCCTCAAAAATGGGCCTTTACCACATTCTGGAGGAATGGAAAAGAAAGGAAGGGGAAAGATATAGTCAATACCAATAGCAGGCTTAGAAGCAGCTATCATTACACCCATTCTGGGGATGAGGACACCGAGGCTGGCCCAACGAAGCACCTGGGAACACGCACAGGTGCTCCGTAATGTTGCACAGAGCCTGTGATCTCAGCATTGTGGCCTCAGGCAAGTCACTTCCCTGAGCTGGCTGTCCAATCAGAGGAAAATATTGGACAGAGCCAACCCCAGTGTGGTAGGCAGACTAAGGCCTCCCCAAAGATGGATGGCCGTGTCCCCCTGGACCATGCCCTGGCACTTGCCAGTATGTCACCTGACAAGGCAAAGGGGACTTTGGAGATGGAATTAAGGTTGCCAACCAGCTGATCTTAAAATGGGGAGATTATCTTGGATAATCTGAGTGCACCCAGTGTAATCCCAAGGGTCCTTAGCAGGGGAAGAGGGAGGCAAAAGGAGAGAGATGTAACTACAAAAGGCAGGCATGGAGAAATGCAATAATGTTGGCTCTGAAGACGAAGGAGGAGACGACAGCCAGGGAATACAGATGAGCTCTAGAAGCTAGAGTAGGCAAAGGCAAACGATTCTGCCCTAAAGCCTGCGGGACCGTGGGCAAATTACCTAACCTCTCTGGGCCTCAGCGGTCCCAGCTGTGCAATGCAGTCCTCCTGGTCCCTTCACCTTAGCCCAGTGAGACCCGCCTGGAATTTCTATGTTACAGAAGCATAAGAGAAGAAACACGTGTTGTTCTAGCCACTAAGTTTGTGGTAGTTTGTTACACCAGCCCTGGGAAACTAGTAAGTGGGAAACCAAAAGGGTGGCCTGCAAAGGGCCTGAACGTCCCGGAAGCCCTGCGCTGTTCCAGCCTAGAACATTCCGTTCCAGGCAGAGCAGCTCCGCTTCTTGGGAGGCTGCAGGGTCCAGGCCGGGCCCCACCCCCAGGAGATGGAGACACCCGTTAAATCTGTGGACTTGAATGTCCACCTTGTGTCCTGGAACAAGGAATGAGTTTGACTCTAAAGAGCCTAAGGCCCTCTTGTCTCTCTCTCTCCATGCTAATTTTACAACTAAGCTCTCAGTGGAGGTTTTCAGGACTTTACTGTGAGGGTTGGAGTGACCTAGTAGTGATCGGTTTGGTTAAAAACAAACTGGAGTGAAAATTTAACGATGTGTGTCAAGAGCCTTCAGCTGTCAGTAACACCCAAAGGCTTCTTCAGGAAGTTAGGACGGTACATCCTGTTTTATTTACCAAACACATATACAGGGCCTACCGTGTGCCAGGCACTGTTACAAGCACCTTATAAAGACCAATTCACTTAATTTTCATAACAGGACTAGGAGGTGGGTACTATTATTATCATCCCCCACTGTACAGTTTGGACAGCTGAGGCACAGAGGGGTTCAATAATTTGCCCAAGGCCACCCAGCTGGTCATGGCCAGACCAGGATATGAACCCAGGCCATGTGACATCAGGGTTGGCGCTCCTACCACCACCCAACGCTGCTGTCTGGAATACTCTTCTCTCAGACGCTTGCATGTCTCACTCTGCCCCTTTGTACAGGCCTCTGGTTGAGATTCACTTCTTTGGAGAGGTCTTTCCAGCACCCCCATCCGGGCCATTTTTATCTCCTACCCTGCATTACGTTTCTCCATCGCATCATCGCATTATCATTACATTAAGTCATACATGATTCATCTCTTTTTGCCTGCCTGACAATGGGATGTAAGCTTCCCCCAGGAGGGGGGGTGTGCCTGTCTGGCTGATACTGGGGCCTGGCACCAGAGCAGCATGCCGGGCACAGAGGAGACACTCAGCAACCACGAGTGGTCCTCTGATTCAGTGGTTCCCCTCACAGAAGGGAAAACTCTGGAATGCAGCATGTATTTATGTCTAAAGATGTTTGCTGCAATGATCTTTTTAATAGTAACAAATTAAACATTGAACTTCAATGTTATGATTAAACAAAGTAAGGCCCATCCATTCAGCCGTAAGAACCATGCTTATGGGAGCTTTGAATGATGTGAGCCACATGCTTATGACATAATGTTGAGGAGGAAAGCCTGGATAAAAATCAGACATGAACTTGTGGTTTCGATCGTGGTGGAAAGTTGGACTTACGAGTGTGGAAGGAAATGCATCAGAATCCTAAGGGTGATTAAGAGCCTGAAGCTTGAACGAATGGCAGGTGACCATTACGGGTACAAGTTGTGAGGCCCCTCTGAGATGCAGAACATGGTATTTGCTGTGTGTAAGCTCTGGGGTCCCACAGCCTGGCTGAATTTGGGCTCTGTTGCTTCTTGGGTGAATGATTTGGGGAAAACTACTTCTCCTTGCTATCTTTCCCTGCTCCATTCCTAAAATGGACATAAGCTAATGCCTACCCTATAAAACAGTGAAGTACAGATTAAATGAGATAATGGGTGCTGAAGTGCCCAATACAGTTCTTGGTTCAGAGTACATCGCCAAGCCACAGTAGCTGTCAGAATTCCTCATGTCTTCTGGCACCAAAGGCCCCCTTCTCCATTTTCTCAGTCCCGAACACAAGCCATATCGCCAGCATGGGATCGTGTGGATTCATAGAGTGACACTGCACATCCACAAAGCTCCCCGGCAGTGATGGAGCCAAAGCCGAAATGGCTGAGAAGTGATTTGAGCAGGTTTTTCAACGGGACGCATGGGCAGAGGGCCCTGTTCGACCTATGAACCAGACCACATAGCCACCACCTGGCAGGGATGAGTCCACCTACCGTGAGGCATGCCCTTGGCTTGGGACTGGAGCAGGGAAAGTAGAAACAGGAGCATGGCCCTCGATGTCGCTGTTGGCCCAGGAGGTGGTGAGGCCAGGCTGAAGGGGTTGTCCCTGACAGCTGCCCTCCTCAGAGCCAGCCCCATGATGTCACAATGGGCGGTGGGCTTAAGAACTCAGGCTGAGGTCATACAGGCTTCTCTTCTTGACATCTTGCTTCTAAGATGGCTGCCCAGGGGACCTCATCCTGGAAGCCTTCTTCTCTGAGCTTCCCTCCTGCTGACCCCCCATGACCTGCCCCTCCCTGGGTCCTTGATGGGCAGCTTGCTTTTGGCCCCATCACACCCAGGCCTTTTTTTTTTTTACCCATCTTTCTTTTTAAATTGAGGTATCATTGATACACAATCTTATGAAGGTTTCACATGAGCAACATTGTGGTTTCAACATTCACCCATATTATCAAGCCCATCCCCCCAACCCAATGCAATCACTGTCCATCAGCATACTAAAATGCTACAGAGTCATTACTTGTGTTCTCCGTGCTGTACTGCCTTCCCGGTGACCTACCTATATTATGTGTGCTAATTATAATGCCCCTCAATCCCCTTCTCCTTCCCTCCCACCCGCCCTCTCCTTTGGCAACTGCTAGTCCCTTCCTGGCGTATGTGAGTTTTGTTTTGTTTTGTTCCTTTAGTTTTGGTTTGTTGTTATACTCCACAAATAAGTGAAATCATTTGGTACTTGTCTTTTTCCACCTGTCTTATTTCACTGAGCATAATACCCTCTAGTTCCATCCACGTTGTTGCAAATGGTAGGATTTGTTTTCTTCTTATGGCTGAATAATATTCCATTATGTATATGTACCACTTCTTCTTTATCCATTCACCTAGTGATGGACACTTAGGTTTCTTCCATATCTTTGTTTTTGTAAATAGTGCTCCGATAAACATAGGGGTGCATATGTCTTTTGATTCAAAGATATTGTTTTCTACTGGCAAATTCCTAGGAGTGGAATTATTGGGTCAAATGGTATTTTTATTTTTAGTTTTTTGAGGAAACTTCATATTGCTTTCCACAATGGTTGAACTAATTTACATAGCCATCAGCAGTGTAGGAGGGTTCCCCTTTCTCCACATCCTCACCAGCATTTGCTGTTTCTTGTCTTTTGGATGTTGGCCATCCTAACTGGTGTGAGGTGATAATTTTCACTTCCCTGATAACTAACAATGTGGAGCATCTTTTCATGTGCCTGTTGGCCATCTGAATTTCTTCTTTGGAGAAGTGTCTATTCAGATCCTCTGCCCATTTTTTAATTGGATTATTTGCTTTTTGTTTGTTGAGGTGTGTGAGTTCTTTATATATTTTGGATGTCAACCCCTTATTGGATATGTCATTTCTGAATATATTCTCCCATACTGTAGGATGTCTTTTTGTTCTACTGATGGTGTCCTTTGCTGTACAGAAGATTTTTAGTTTGATATAGTCCCACTTTTTCATTTTTGCTTTTGTTTCCCTTGCCCAGGGAGATATGTTCATGAAGAAGTTGCTCATATTTATGTCCAAGAGATTTTTGCCTATGTGTTTTTCTAAGAGTTTTATGGTTTCATGACTTACATTCAGGTCTTTGATCCATTTTGAGTTTACTTTTGTGTATGGGGTTAGACAGTAGTCCAGTTTCATTCTCTTACATGTAGCTGTCCAGTTTTGCCAACACCAGCTGTTGAAGAGGCTGTCATTTTCCCGTTGTATATCCATGGCTCCTTTGTCATATATTAATTGACCATATATGCTGGGGTTTATATCTGGGCTCTCTATTCTGTTCCATTGATCTATGGGTCTGTTCTTGTGCCAGTACCAAATTGTTTTGATTACTGTGGCTTTGTAGTAGAGCTAGAAGTTGGGGAGTGTAATGCCCCCCCCCAACTTTGTTCTTCCTTCTCAGGATTGCTTTGGCTATTTTGGGTCTTTTGTGTGTCCATATAAATTTTAGAACTATTTGTTCTAGTTCACTGAAGAATACTGTTGGTATTTTGATAGGGATTGCATTGAATCTGTAGATTGCTTTAGGTAGGATGGCCATTTTGACAATATTGAGTCTTCCTATCCAGAAGCATGGGATATATTTCCATTTATTGGTGTCTTCTTTAATTTCTCTCATGAGTGTCTTGTAGTTTTCAGGGTAGAGGTCTTCACCTCCTTGGTTAGGTTTATTCCTAGCTATTTTATTCTTTTTAATGCAATTGTAAGTGGAGTTGTTTTCCTGATTTCTCTTTCTGCTAGTTCATCATTAGTATATAGGAATGCAACAGATTTCTGTGCATTAATTTTGTATCCTGTAACTTCGCTGAATTCAGTTCTTAGTTCCAGTAGTTTTGGGATGGATTCTTTAGGGATCTTTTACATACAATATGATGTCATCTGCAAACAGTGACAGTTTAACTTCTTCCTTACCAGTCTGGATGCCTTTTATTTCTTTGTGTTGTCTGATCACCATGGCTAGGACCTCCAGTACTACATTGAATAAAAATGGTGAAAGTGGGCATCTTTGTCTTGTTCCCAATCTTAGAGGAAAAGTTTTCTCTTTTCACTGTCATGTTGGCTGTGGGTTTGTCATATATGGCCTTTATTATTTTGAGGTACTTGTTCTCTATATCCATTTTGTTGAGAGTTTTTATCATGAATGGATGTTGAATTCTGTCTAATGCTTTTTCAGCATCTATTGTGGTGATCATGTGATTTTTGTCCTTCTTTTTGTTAACGTGGTGTATGATGTTGATGGATTTTTGAATATTGTACCATCCTTGCATCCCTGGAATAAATCCCACTTGATCATGATGGATAATCTTTTTGATGAATTTTTGAATTTGGTTTGGTAATTTTTTGTTGAAGATTTTTGCATCTATGTTGATCAGGTATATTGGTCTGTAATTTTCTTTCTTTGTGTGGTGTCTTTGCCTGATTTTGGTATTAGAGTGCTGCTGGCCTCACAGAATGAGTTTGGAAGTATTTCCACCTCTTACTTTTTGGAAAACTTTAAGGACGATGGGTATTAGGTCTTTGCTAAATGTTTGACAAAATTCAGCGGTGAAGCCATCTGGTTCAGGCATTTGTTCTTAGGTAGTTTTTTGATTACCAATTCAATTTTGTTGCTGGTAACTGGTCTGTTCAGGTTTTCTTTTTCTTCCTGAGTCAGTCTTGGAAGGTTGTATTTTTCTAGAAAGTTGCCATTTCTTCTAGGTTATTCAATTTTTTAGCATATAATTTTTCATAGTATTCTCTAATAATTCTTTGTATTTCCATGGTGTCCATAGCGATTTTTGCTTTTTCATTTCTGATTTTGTTTATGTGTGTATACTCTCTTTTTTTCTTGTTAAGTTTGGCTAGGGGTGTATCTATTTTGTTTATTTTCTCAAAGAACCTGGTTTCATTGATTCTTCCTATAGTTTTATTCTTCTCAATTTTATTTATTTCTGCTCTGGTCTTTATTATGTCCCTCCTTCTATTGTTTTTGAGCCTCATTTGTTCTTCTTTTTCTAGTTTTTTGAGTTTAGACTGTTCATTTGGGATTATTCTTCTTTCTTGAGGTAAACCTGTATTACAATATACTTTCCTCTTAGATCTGCCTTTGCTGCATCCCACAGGTTTTGGGGTGTTGAGTTGACCCAGGACTCCTTTTAAGGTTCAAATGCCTCAAGGTCCTCTGTGAACGTGCTCAAAAGGCCTGAGTAAAGGGCGGCCAGGCTGAACCCTTTAGAAAGAGAGGAGCTTAAGGAGGACTGGAGGCCTCTCCCAGCACAGGCCCCTGCTCCTTACAGGCCTCTGCTCTGGGTCAATGGCATGAATCTCACTGGCCTGATTCAGAGGCCCTAGTGTCTCCTCACACCCATGTGTGACCAGCAGGTGACAATCCCTGGTCCTCCCACCCAATCTCAGCCAGGCCCCGGCCCATTGCTAAAGATGGAAAGATGAGACTCAGAGAGGACATGCCAGGCCCATGGCTTCCCCTTATGTCAGCAGCCCAAACATGGGATCTGGACCTACTGTTTTACACATGTTCAGTGCTCTGACTTTGGCTGACTCCACCCAGTCACCCTCAGCACTGCCCTCCCAGCCGCTGGCCAGGCCCCAGGCTGAATGTGCACCTCACGCCAACGTCAGTTCCCAAAGTGCCTCAAGTCATCTCCAGTTGGCCAGATCTTTTGCACTGAGATTTGCTCCTAAGGAGACCTCAGATGGAAAAGACTGGGGTGCATCACTAGACCTGGGACTGCAGGAGAAGGGAAGCCAGCAGAGAACCATGGAACAAGCCTGTGAAAACACCACTCTGAGAGTCAGCTGGAAATGCCTCCCTGGCCCAGAGGACAGGAAGCTGATGTTTGGGCTAGCTCACTTTTACCTGCACCATCCCCCCAACTCTAATTCCTGGTAGCAGGAAAACAGCAGGTCAAGCTGGGGAAAGGTGACCACAGGAGGTGAGAGGAGGCCCATCTGGCTAGCGAGACCCAGTCTGGGTGAGTGAGATTTAACACAGTCAGATTCAGCCTCTGCAGTGTGACAAGGTTTTGGATATTCCAAAACCTAAATTGAAACTAGGTTTGGGACTCAAGTAACTGTAGGACTACCATGGAAGAATACTCAGAGGGTGTTCCTGGAGCTTTTTTATCTGGGCCGGACAAATCATTGCCACTGAGTGGAGATCAAAAAGACAGTGGACGCAGCCTAAAGCTGGGTTTGATCCATGCATTGCCCTTGTTCCAACACAGTAGTCACATTTCCCATTGCGTTCCATTCCTCACTGCATTTATGGCCTACAGGAAAGATCTGGCTGGAATTTCACGATTTCTCCATTTACAGCAGTTTGCTGAACAGCAACTATGGGAAACTTACTGAATAGTACAAGCATAGGCAAGTCACCTAGCTCAGGGAGCCAGATGTCTGGCCCAACACCATGCTCCACCCACCCCTACCCCCAGCTGTCACGACAAACTTGGCCAACTGATCATAAATCCTTCCTGCTGAGCTAAGACCTGGCCTCAGAATCTCTTCCAATGTGGCTGTTGAGGCAGCTATTAGCAGGTTATCACAGAAAACCCACTGTCCTCGTTAGACTATCACCTTACCATTGCAAAGGCCTTGCCAAGATCCAGTAAGGAAACAGGACAGAGACTTAGGGTTTGCATCTGGTCTCCTTTCTGATGTTCATGCGGAGACTTGCTGCTCCTGAAAGTTGTCCCTCTATTTATATTGTGCTGCATTATTTAGGAGCTGGTCTTCATGGTACACTAGAATGAGTTCTGGAGTGACATGCCTAGCTTCACATTCTGCTTCCATCACTTCCATGAAGGGCCTTGGGCATGTAATTTAGCCTCTCAGAGTTTCACTTATCTCTACATGGCGGTAATAATAGGACATACCTATTAGGATTGATATGTGGATTGGTTCACATGTAAGTATTGTCTTATTTAGCTCTGGCTACTGTAACAAATATCTTAGCCTGGGGGGCTTAAACATCAGGCATTTATTTCTCATAGTCGTGAAAGCTGGAAATCCAAAATCAGCGTGCCAGCATGGTGGGGTTCTTAGTGAGGTCTCTCTTCTTGCTTTGCAGACAGCTGCCTTCTGAGTGGTCCTCACCTGGCGGGGAAAGAGATCATCTCTCGGTGTCTCTTCTTTATAAGGGCAGTAATCCCATTCGTGAGGGCTCCACCCTCAAGACCTAATTATCTCACAAAGGCCTCACATCCAGATACCATCCCACTGGGGGGCTAGACTTCAACATATGAATTTTGAGGGGGACACAGACATTCAGTCCATAACGCATCGGCTGCTACACAGGAAGGCACCCATAACCTGCTGGCTGTGATGATGACAGTGGTGTTCTGGAACTCAGTTTACAAGTGTAATAACCAGATTTTCATTTTCAGTCAGTGACATATCACGATCCTTGGATCACAGACTTGTCTCAGGCATGCAGGACCTCTGAGGTCATCTTCACATCTAGCCATCCTGGATTCAGAGGCACTAGAAGGACAGGGTGCTGATATGTTCTGATGGCTTCCTGCATGCCAAGGTTTTGCACTTGCCATCACATTTAGACCAAGTTAGCCCCTTTCTTGGAGAAGGAAAGAGCCTAGGGAAAGTTAAGGGACCAGACCAAGATCACAAGTTACCAAGTGCAATTCAATTAACCAATTTAATGTGTCAACTTGACTGGATCACAAGGTGCTCAGAATCTGGTTAAATGTTATTTCTGGGTGTATCTGGGAGGGGTGATTCCAGATGAGATTAGCATTTACATTTGTAGACTGAGTAAAGCAGATGCCCTCCGCAGCATCCGATCGGTTGAGAGCCTGAATAGAAAAAAAAAGGTGGAGAAAGGGAGAATTTGCTCTCTCGGCCTGAATGCATGAGCTGGAACATCAGTCTTCTCCTGCCCCCAGGCTGGTACTTACTCCATCAGCTCTCTGGTTCTTAGGCGTTTGGACTTGGACTAGAACTTACATCATTGGTTCTCTGATTTCTCAGGCATTTGGACTCAGAGTGGAACTACACCAGCAGGTCTCTGGCTCTCAGGCCTTCAAACTACACCACTGGCCTTCCTGCATCTTCAGACAGCAGATGGCAGGTCATGGGACTTCTCAACCTCCATAATTGTAAGAGCCAGTTCCTTATAATAAATCTTATATATGAATCTGTATGGTATATAATATCTTACTGTTTCTGTTCTTTGGAGAACTCTAGTACTCTGAGTATCATGCTAGGATTCCAACCCAGGTCTGCCTCGCTCCAAAGGCCACACTGCTCCACACGGTGCTTTTAGATGTGTGATCATATTTCATTCTCATATTACTTTGGCTTGTCCTCTCAGAAACCCATTGAGGTAGGGCAGGGACATGGGATAAGCATCGTGATTAATTTTTCCTGTTTATGATGAAAAATGCCAAGATATAAACAGTATAATAAGAACAGGAGGGACTCCTTCTTAAGGCTAAGGTTCCATCTTAAACACCAGGGAGTTAGGAGGTAAGATTCCTAACATATTCTTTGGTAATCAGCCAACAACCTATCTTCAGGCAGGGTAAGTCAACCTAACTGATATGTTCCCAGTGCTTGAGGGTAACCACCATCTTAGAGAAGAACAGGATCAGTAAATGCCTTGTGTTAAGTTTATCTTACAGAATATCAAAGGACAGACTAGGAATGATGACACAATGTGTCTCACCAAGGAGCCATGAGACCACACGTCTAGCCCACACCCCCTCCCCGCTTTGCCCCATTCTTGAAAGCCTTGAAAGACAAAATCCTAAGCCGCTAAGTGAACATCCTTGCTGAGGTTGCCTGCACTCCCCTTTCTTCATGTGTACTTTTTGCCTTAAATAAAGCGTTCTCCCTGCTCAACTTACTACGTTTTGTCCCTGTGCTCTTCCAGTTGTAAGATTTTTGTTATTTCACTATTTCACTTTATTTTCTAGACTTGAGTACAAGTCTTCACTCTCTCTCTGTTCTATTCCAGACAAGTAGGGAAGGGTTGCTGAGAGCTCTGATTTGGGCCTGCAAGTTCCCATCTTCTGGGTGACCCGGACAGGACTGCAGCTGTGGGATCGTGCTCTTTAGTAGCCTGCCTGAAGATCTCCTTTCTTTGCCTTTGGGAAGTTCTCAGAACATAATCTCACTCCATACAGTGCTCTGCAGCTCCCCCAAATCCTGGGGTGGTAGGGGCTTAGTCCCCATGCCATGCAGATCCAAGTGGACACTGGACACCAGGTGACCGTGGCTTCAGGAGTTGGCAAGGGATCTGCCCTGTGCTGAGCTGGGGTTCAGTGAGCTTCCCTTTCCTCCCTCTGTTCTTCCTTGCTGCCTGCTGCCTGCCGAGCAGCTGTCATTTGCTGCTACTCTCAGTTTGATGAATTCCTTCCTTACCTACACTTGTCCAACTGGCTCAAGAATTCTTTGTTGTTCAGAGTCAAGAACCGTCCCCTCCATCCAGGTTGAGGTTTCACCCAGTGTAGAGGGAGAGACCTCCCCAGATGCAGCTTCCTGGCAACACCATGAGGGGAAAGGAAACTCATAAACTTGACTTTCTCAAGGTAATACAACTCATTAGGGGCAGAGTTAGGGCTAAAACACCTCACAGACATTCACAGGTCAACCTCTGACTTCAATGAGAGGCTAGCCTTTTCTTCTCAGGCTATTCACTCATTCATTCATTCATTCATTCTTTCATTCTTTCATTTTTTTCATTCCAGCTATTTATTAAGTGCCTAATATGTACCAGGCACTGCTCTAAGAACTAGGGATACAGGAGTAAATTAAAATTAAAAAAAGCCCTTGCCAAGATTATAGTCTAGTGAAAGAGTTAGAAAGTAAATAAATCCTGAAGACTATCAGACCATCATAAGTGCAACGAAAAAAATGAAGCAGGGAAAGGACACAGAAGCGCGTGTTGGGGAGGCCACAGGAGCTGGTTCTCACAGAGCGACCTGGGTGGTCTCACTGACAAGGGACAGAAGACACCTGAAGGAAGGAAGCAGCAAGCCTTGCAGATAACTGGTACAAGGTAAAAGCTCTGAAATGTCCTAAAGTAAGTGACATCAGGGCAGAGAATGAGGCAGAGAGACAAGGGAAGGCCACCCTTCCATAACCAAGGTATGCTGCTAACCGGCCACTCCACATTCCTGGATGAAGTCTCCTCAACAATAATCTAGAAGGTTCCTGGGACTGCTGCAGCCCACTTGCATGGGACCAGTGTCTGACCCTCATCAACACCTAATCCATGAGCCTTCTCTGTGGACCAGCCACCTACCCTGGCACTTTCCCTGCCTTGCATCAGCCTGCCATCCTTATGTGCAGCCAATGTGAATTTAATGAACTTTCTTTCCTTCAGACCCCTCATAAATAGTCCCTGATTCTTGAGTCTGGCAGACAAGATGTTTCTGTGAACCCGCCTTCCTGGTGACACAGAAACGCCTGTCCCAGGATTCAGTCCATGTCTGGCTGCATCTGCAGAGGACCACTAACCCTTTCACTTCAGAGTTCTTGTGGTCTGTCCCTGTGGAGCCTTGTCCATATCTGGGAATCTCATAGATAACTGGGAAGACTTGTAGGTCACTGGAGAGTCTTGTGATACTGTGCTGTCGTAAGAAATACATGTTTTGGTGATCATCTGGGCTCCTGAAACCTTTGTAATTTCCTAAAGGATGAGAATGATAGGAGGATCTTTGTTTTAATATTTAAATTTTTGTCTGGCTCCTAAAATAGCTCTGAAGTGATAAAAGGGGAAGGAGTATCCTGCATTATGCAAAACAAGCACAACAAAACCCCGCAGGAGTTTATGCTAATGCAGTGACTTTGGGAAAGCTGGGGGCTGGTTGCCAGGGCTACTAACCATGTGATCAGAGGGTCCATCCCCTCCTCCAGAGAGGGGAGAGAGGCTGGAGGTTGATGGATTCACCAGTGGTCAACGATTTAACAACAATGCCTATATGATAAAGCCTCCACGAAAGGGGTTCAGAGACCTGTGTTGGGGAGCTCGGGGAGATGCAGGGAGGCTGGCATGGAAGCTCCATGCCCCTTCCCCACACCTTGCCCTATGCATCTCTTCCATCTGACTGTTCCTGAGTTGTATTCTTTATAATAAGTTGGTAATATGAAGTCTGGGTTCTGTGAACCATTCTAGCAAATTGTCAAACCTGAGGAGGGGGTCATGGGAATCCCTTATTTATACCCAGTTGGTCAGAAGTACAAGTGACAACTTAGACTTGCATCTGCCATGTGATGGGGTTGGTCTTGTGGAACTGAGCCCTTAACCTATGGGGTACGTGCTCACCTCAGACTATTAGTGTCAGAAATGAGTTAAACTGTAGGACACCCATTTGATATTCACGGAGAATTGGAGAAGTGCTTGATGTGGAAAAACGCACACATCTGGTGTGAGGATAAAGGAAAATAGCAGTTTTTCCTATACATGAGTTAACAGACATTTCAGACAGTGGATGTTTCCTTCATTCAACCTTCCATACATTCATTGTTTGAATAACAAGGACTGTTGTAAGTGAGAGGAGATAGAGTGGTAGCAATAAAGGAAGTCAGAGGGACACATTTTTGGGCTGTTGCTTATTTAAAAGGTGTTAAGATGGGATGACTAAAACATACTTAAATGCTGATGAGAAAGAGATGGAAGAGAAGGAAGGGGGAGACAGGGAGGGAGCTTGTAGCTGGTAGCATCATTCCTGAGGCTGCAAGAGGATGAGACATCCGGAGGACACATGGAGGGATTATCCTTAATCAGGAGGCACTGCTCCTCTGTGGAACATTCTAGTTCCGCTTTCCACACCAACACCCTCTCCTGATGTTCCTCCAATGCTCCTGGCAACTGCCAGCCTCCGTTTCCAGCTCTGCTTCCTCTCCATGACTATAAATGCTGGCCATTCTTCTGGGTTCAGTTCTAAGCCTCTTTGCTTCTCTTTCCACATGCTGTTTGTAGACAATCCCATCCATTCCTGTGACCTGAACAGACTAATGACTTTCCAGTTTATGCTTCTACCCCAAACTTTCAGATCTGTACTTGTATCTGCCCGCTCACCCTATATAGCTTATCACAATACTCCTACATTCACCCTCTGTAGTATCTCTCAGACTTCTATTTCTAGGTATCTCCACTGTTATGGGCTGAATTGTGTTCCTCTTAAAATTCATTTGTTGAAGTCCCAATACCCAGGACCTCGGAATGTAACAATGTTTACATTTGGTTTTTAAAGAGGGTCTTTAAAGAGGTGGTTAAGTTAAAGTGAGGCTCTCTGGGCAGGGCCCTAATGCAGTATAAGTGGTAATCCTCTAAGAGCAGGAAGAGATGCCAGGAGTCCACGTGCACAGAGAGAGAGAACCATGTGAAGAGGTGGCTACATGGCGGCCATCTGCATGCCAAGGGGAGAGGCCTGCCACTGGGGTCCTCAGAGGACAGCCTGGTGTCCCCTTAATCTTGGACTTCCCAGCCTCCAGGACTGGGAAGTGTCTGTTGGTCAAGCCACCCAGCCGACAGCACTTTGTCACGGCAGCCCTAAAAAACAAACACACTCACCGTCTTTCCTACTGTAGACTGTAGGCCATCACCATCTTTCATCTGTATTATTGGAGCCACTTCCTCAGTGATAATCCCTTTTCTCATTTCAGCCTCTATAGAATAATCTCCATGTTATACCTAGTGATCTTTTAATGCACGTGTGACTATATGACCCACTTTAATTCCACTGTTCTCCCCATTAACCTAATAGTAAGGTCCAAATCTCCTAACAAGTCATAGCAGGCTTTGAGATCTGTTTCCAGATAAACCTCGCCCGGAGCTCTGGAATGTCAGAGCATACACTGGAATACATGGCTCTCCCGAGGCTCAGCAGCTAGGGTGGGAGGGGAGAGTGCACACAAAGTTTGCCTAGCACGGTGTCCCTTTAGTCCTCATGTCGGAGGAAACAGACCGGGAAGGACTGGGCTGTGCAGCCTCAGCTGAGCCAGGCCGCCCTGCATGCCCTGCTTCCTCCCTAACCCCGGGTTTACTGTGATGTCACCCAGGACCAGCTCTGCCACGTGTTTGTGATGGCCCTAACGGAAGCAGTTGCAGCTGGCATTTCATCGGCTTTAGCTAGAGGCACAGGTTGGGCAATTCTGGGAATGAAAGGAAGATGCTCCTACTGCTGATTCCTCTGCTCGCGGCACTCAAGGGGCATGCCCAGGAAGATCCAGGTCTGTGCCAGGCTAGCCCAGATCACAGGGTGGGGCGGGGCCTGTGGCCTCCTACCTGGCCCCTGCAGAGCTGACTTGGAGGCCTGAGAGGGGGCTGAGTCACAGCAAATGGCTCAGGAACTAAGGTGATTGCAGTTGATTAATCAAAGTAGATGTATGAAGCTCAGGGAATGTGCCGTTTAAAGTGATCCTCCAAGGTCTGGACCCAGGCTCCCAGAAGTCCAGGGGACTTGGGGCAATGATTCAGAAACTGCCTTTGCTTCTCCAGTCTCCACTCCCTCTTGGAAATGCATTAAGGATCTTTCTGGGGCCAGCTCTCTGGGAGAAGCAGCAGAGCTGTGGTGGAATAAAGGTCTTAGTAATTTAGACCACCTGTATTAGATTCTGTACTCTCATCAAGTGGGAAAGTTAGAGGCTTATTGTAGGAGCAAATGAGTTCATGAAGTATGTTCTGTGGAACCTCTGGATCTCTTAGAAGCTGGACAGAAAGATGCTTAAAGATTAGACAGGATTTGGAAGTGCGTCATTGGAAAATTTTCTTCCTGTCGAGTCACAGTGGATAGCCACATATTAAACGTTCTGAGAAATCTCACAGTCCAGAAAATGCTTTTATTTTATTTAATCCAGCATTTCTGAAATGTATCTCGCCATAAGCTACCCATGACCCCCACTCCCAGCCTTATTTGGAACATTGTCTATTTATTCCTTTGAGAATTACTCATTCCTCTAGTTTCCCATTTTTCCTATTTGAGAGGTGGCTGTAAATTTTTTATAGCACCTTCTTGAATTTGAATACTATAAGTCCTTTGTCCTTTCTATGAGCTACAAAACCTTGTCTTCTAATCTTTAGTATTCTTATGTAAAACATTCAGCAATCTTTCTCCTTATAGTTCTCAGATTTTATTTGATATATTAAGAGGGCCTTTTCATCCCAAGATGAGAAACATAATCAGGCCTGTAGCATGGTGTGAGCTCGGAAGCTAGGCTGTTTGCATTCTGATTACATATCCTCCATGTACTTTCTATGCGGCCTCAGAAATGAGTTACTAATTATTTCTGTATTTTAGTTTTCCCATCTGTAAAATGGCCATATTAGCATTGTTGTAAGGATTAAATATACACAAAGCTCTGAGAAGAGAGCCAGACTGTTTGTAAATACTGAAAATTTGTTAGCTGTTACTATTCTAGAATTTTTAAAAATTTCACTTCTTAAATTTACATTTTCCCCATCCCAAGTTGGCGTTTCCTAAAAGTTCTGTTTTTCATCTTTTACACTAAGACTTACAATCCATTTGGCTTCAAATTTTGTGTACAATATAAGGTAGAGTTCAAGATTTTTTTTTTTAAGAAAGAAACCTACAAAGGAACCCCCATTAAGGTATCGGCAGATACCTCCACAGAAACTCTACAGGCCAGGAGAGAGTGGAATGTTATATTAAAAGTGATGGAAAATAAACATTAACAGCCAAGAAGACTTATTTTTTGCAAAGAAATCCTTCGGATATAAAAGAGAAATAAAGGGTTTTCTAGACAAATAAAAGCTGAGGCACTTCATCACCAGTAGAGCTGCTTTACAAGAAAGACGTTCTTCAAGCTGAAGTGAAAAGATGCTAATTAGTCAACTAAAGGCAAAGGAAAGTACAGAATACTCTAGGAAAGGTGAAAAATAACAGTCGGAACTGGAAACTTAACTCTAAATTAGCATCGCATGTTAATCACTTAATTAGTATAAAGGTTAAAGGAAAACAGCACTAAAAATAACTATAGCTACTATAATTTTTCAGTGAATTCATAGCATAAAAAGGTAAACTGTGACATCATAAATATAAAAGTGGTGGACTATAAGTGTGGAACTTTCATAGGCAAATGATGATTAGGAGTTATCAGCATAAAAAGGACTATTTTATCTATGAGATGTTTTGTATAAGCTACATGGTAGCCACAAAGTGATTATCTAGAGTCACAATACAGAGCAAATCACCTTGGGACACCACCACTTTACAGAGGTGGACAGAAACAGGACGAGAAATAAATGATGGAGATACAGAACAACCAGAAGTAAATGATAAGATGGCAGCAGTCAGTCTTTACAAATCAATAATCACTCTAAATATAAATGGAATGAATTCACCAATCAAAGACACAGAGTGGCTGGTTGGATAAAGAAAACAAGAGCCAACAATATACTACCTATAAAGTTGAATTACAGAGACTCATTTCAGCTCAAAAGCCACATATAGTCTCCAAGTGAAGGGATGAAAAGGATATTCCATGCAAATGGGAACCAAAAGAGAGTAAGGGTGGCTATACTTATATCAGACAAAATGGAATTTAAGCTAAAAATGAAAGCAAGAGACAAAGAGGGTCATTATATAATGATAAAAGGGTCAATACATCAAGAAGATATAACAACTGTAACTGTGTATATATAAATATGTACCCAACATCAGAATACCTAAACATATTAAGCAAATACTAACAGATATGAAGAGAGAAATAGACAACAATACCATAATAGAAGGAAACTTTAATACCCCACTGTCAGCAATGGATAGGTCATCCAGACAGAAAGCGAACAAAGAAATACTGGAATTGAACCATTCTCCAGAACTAATGGACTTAACGGACATATATAGACAATTCCGTCAACATCAGTAGAATAAACGTTCTTTTAGACAGTACATGGAATATTTCGAGATCATATGAGAGGACACAAAACAAATCTTGGCAAATTCAAGAAGCTGGAAGTCATACAAACTACCTTTTCTGACCACAATGGAATGAAACTAGAAATAAATAAGAGGAAAGTTGTAAAAGATATAAATATGTGGAAACTTAAACAACACATTTCTGAAAAACCAATGGGGCAAAGAAGAAATCAAAAGGGAAACAAAATATCTCAAAACAATGAAAATGGAAATGCAAAGTATGAAAGCTTATGAAATGCAGCAAAAGCAGTTCTGAGAGGAAAGTTTGTAGTGATAGATGCATATATTAAGAAATTAGGAAGATCTCAAAAACACAACCTATTTTTATACCTCAAGGAGCTAGGAAAAGAACATATTAAACCAGAAGTTAGTAAAAGGAAATAATAAATATCAGAGCAGAAATAAATGAAATAGAGACCAGAAAAACAATAAAAAGGACCAACAAAAACTAAGAGCTAGTTCTTTATACAAATAAACAAAAACTGAAAAACTTTTGGCTAGACTGGGGGAAAAGAGAGAGAAAACACAAATAAAATTAGAAATGAAGAAGGACACATTACAACTGATACTACAGAAATATACAGGATAATGAGACTATTGTGAAAAATTACATGCCAACAAATTAGATAAGATAAAAGTACTGGATACATTTCTAGAAACATACAACCTACCAAGACTGAATCAAGAAGAAATAGGAAATCTGAACAGATCAATGACAAAGACATTGACTCAGTGATCAAAAACCTCCCAATATAGAAAACCCCATAATGTAGGGGTGGGGGCATGGGGAAGGCAGTATAACACAGAGAAGACAAGTTGTGATTCTATAGCATCTTACTATGCTGATGGACAGTGACTGTAATGGGGTGTGGGGTGGGGACTTGATAATGGGGGGAGTCTAGTAACCATAATGTTCCTCATGTAATTGTACATTAATGATACCAAAATAAATTTAAAATTAAAAAAAAAGAAAAAAAATCCCTCATTGGCAAATTCTATCAAACATTCAAAGAAGAATTAACACAATTCCTTCTCAAACCCTTCAAAAAATTGAAGAGGAGGGAACACTTCCAAACGCATTCTACAAGGCCAGCATTTCCTTCATACCAAAGCCAGATAAAGACACCACAAGAAAAGAAAACTATAGACTTCTATCCCAGATGAATATATATGTGAAAATTCCCAATAAAATATTAACAAACTGAATTTAACAGCACATTAAAATGGTCCTACCCCACCATCATGTGAGATTCACCCCTGGGATGGAAGGGATGCTTTGACATATGCAAATGAATCACATGATCATTCAGTCTGTGCAGAAAGAGCATTTGATAAAATAAAACAACAGGATAAAAACTGTCAGCAGATTATCAGAGGCACATATCTCAACATAATAAGGCCATCTACGAGAACCCCACAGCTAACATGATATTCAACGGAGAAGGTCAAGACAGACATGCCCATTCTCACCACTCTTATTCAATATAGTACTGGAAATCTTAGCTAGAGCAAATAAGCAAGACAAAGAAACAAAAGGCATCCCCAAATTGGGAAGGAAGAAGTAAAACTATTGCTATTTGTAGATAATAGATTCTGCATACAGAAAACCCCAAAGATGCAACCAAAAAACTTTTGGAACTAATCAATGATTTCAGTAACACTGCAGGATGCAAAACCAACATACAAAAGACAGTTGCTTTTCTGTACACTAAGGATAAAACATTTGAAAAAGAAATAAAGAAAACTATCCCATTCACAATAACATCAAAACACTAAAACACTTAAGAATAAACTTAACCAAAGTGAAAGACCTCTACACTGAACATTACAAGACTTTACTGAAAGAAATTGAAGATGACCCAAACAAATGAAATGACATCCCATGACCAGGGATTGGAATTAATATTGTTAAAAGGTCCATACTACCCCCACCAACCTACAGAATCAATGAAATCCCCATCAAAATTCCACAGGCGAGGGACTTCCGGGAAGATGGCGGTGTGACCAGAGCGGCAGAAATCTCCTCCCAAAACTATATAAATCTACGAAAATACAGCAAATACAACTAGTCCTAAAAGAGAGACCAGAGCACACAGGAAAGCACAGAGTGTGCAGCCACACCCGGGAGGACTCAGCACCCCGCGAGGCGGGTAAGATACGGAGCCGCGACCCAGCGGCACCCGAGCACTCACCCAGCCCAGCGTGCCGGCGGGAGGAGAGGATTTGGAGCCGGGAGGGAGTGGAAGAGCAGGTCCGCGAAATAACCAGCCCCGGGGGTCTGTGCCGGGAGCACTGTCACACATCGCGTGATGCATCGGAGACTGGAAAGAGAGAAGGTGCAGGTTTTGAGCCGGGAACCCGCCAGGACAGGGCAGCCAGCCCCCCTGGACAAGAGAAAAGCGTGCGCGGTTTGTAGCTGTCTCGGAGAGGCAGGGGGGCCCAGCAAGGGAACACCATCGCCCTGGCGGGCTCAGCCCTGCAGGCTGGAAGTCCTGGGGAACTTCGGTCCCCTTTGATGGTGAGGGAGACAAGGGAGCAGCCACGCTGGAACTTTATACAGAAAACAATAGCCTCCCATTCATTCCTGCCCCAGCCAGACCTACAAAAAGCAGCGTGGCCGTGGCTGTGGATTAGTGGGGCAACAGCAACACCTACAGGACGCTTAGAGAATCCACTCCAGGTGGGCTTTTATAAAAATCTTTTTTCTTTTCTTTTCTTTTTCTTTTTCCCTTTCTTTTCCTTTCTTTTCCTTCTTTCCTATCTCTTTTCTTTCTCTTCCTTCTTTTTTTGCTTGTTTGTTTTTTTATTTTTTTTATTTTTCCCTTGCCTTTTTCTTTCTTTTCTTTCTTCTTTCTCTCTTTTCTTTCCCTTCCTCCTTTTTTTGCTTGTTTTCTTTTCTTGGTTTATTTGTGGTTTTATTTTTTAAGCCTTAAAGAGCCCAGCTGACATATGTGGCACCTACCAGTGACCACTCCTATCAACATGTCAAGACAGAGGAACATGATACAGACAAAAATCACCAAGACCCAGACAACCCCTGAGAAGGAACCTAAAGGGATGGAAATGCAGAATCTTCTTGAAAAATAATTCGGAATAAAAGTCATAACCATGCTGATGGATCTACGGAGAAATATGCAAGAGCTAAGGGAGGAAGTGAGGGAAGTCAGGAAAGATAAGGCAGAAATGAGACAAGCCATCGACAGGCTCAGCAGCAGACTGGACGAGATGCAAGAGACTGTTAATGGAATAGAAACCAGAGAACAGGAACACAGAGCAGCTGAGGCAGAGAGAGATAAAAGGATTTCCAGGAATGAAAGAATATTAAGAGAACTGTGTGACCAATCCAAACGGAACAATATTCGCATTATAGGAGTACCAGAGGAAGAAGAGAGAGAAAAAGGGATAGAAAGTGTCTTTGAAGAAATAATTGCTGAAAACTTCCCCATGCTGGGGAAGGAAATAGTCTCGCAGTCCATGGAAGCCCACAGATCTCCTAACACAAGGGACCCCAGGAAGACAACACCAAGACACATAATAATTAAAATGGCAAAGATCAAAGATAAGGACAGAGTATTAAAGGCAGCTAGAGAAAGAAAAAAGATCACCTTCAAAGGAAAACCCATCAGACTAACATCAGACTTCTCAACAGAAACCTTACAGGCTAGAAGAGAATGCCATGACATATTTAACGCAATGAAACAGAAGGGCCTCGAACCAAAAATACCGTATGCAGCATGATTATCATTTAAATATGACGGAGGGATTAAACATTTTCCAGACAAGCAAAAGCTGAGAGAATTTGCCTCCCATAAACCACCTCTACAGGACATCTTAAAGGAACTGCTCTAGAGGGAAGCACTCCTAAGGCTAAAAAGCTGTCACCAGAGAAAATAAAATCATAGCAAAGAAAGCAGACCATCCAAATACTAACTAAAGCCAAAGAATAAAACACCTAGTATATAAAGAATGGAGGAGGAAGAATAAGAAGGGAGACAAATAAAGAAACATCAGACTGTGTTTACAATAACTTAACAAGACAGTTAAGTTAGATTGTTAGATAGTTAAGAAGCAACCCCTGAACCTTTGGTAACCACGAATCTAAAGCCAGCAATGGCAATAAGTACATATCTAAGGATAATCACCCTAAATGTAAATGGACTGAACGCACCAATCAAAAGACACAGAGTAACAGAATGGATAAAAAAGCAAGACCCATCTATATGCTGCTTACAAGAAACTCACCTCAAATCCAAAGATATCCCCAGACTAAAAGTGAAGGGATGGAAAAATATATTTCATGCAAACAACAAGGAGAAAAAAGCAGGTGTTACAGTAGTTGTATCAGACAAAATAGACTTCAAAACGAAGAAAATAGCAAGAGATAAAGAAGGACATTACATAATGATAAAGGGGTCAGTCCAACAAGAGGATATAACCATTTTAAATATATATGCACCCAACACAGGAGCGCCAGCATATGTGAAACAAATACTAATAGAATTAAAGGAGGAAATAGACAGCAATGCATTCATTTTAGGTGACATCAACACACCACTCACTCCAAAGGACAGATCAACCAGACAGAAAATAAGTAAAGACACAGAGGCACGGAACAACACACTAGAACAGATGGACCTAACAGACATCTACAGAACTCTACACCCAAAAGCAACAGGATACATATTCTTCTCAAGTGCACATGGAACATTTTCCAGAATAGACCACATACTAGGCCACAAAAAGAACCTCAGTAAAATCAAAAATATTGAAATTCTACCAACCAACTTCTCAGAACATAAAGGTATTAAAGTAGAATTAAACTTTAGAAAGAAAACAAAAAGGCTCATAAATATATGGAGACTTAACAACATTCTCCTAATTAACCAATGGGTCAATGACCAAATCAAAACAGAAATCAAAGAGTATATGGAGACAAATGACAACAACAACACAAAGCCACAGCTGAGGACACAGGAAAGGCAGTTCTAAGAGGAAAGTATATTGCAATCAGGCCTATCTAAAGAAGAAAAACATTCCCAAATGGAATATGAATCTAAAGGAACACAATGCTAAAAGTGGAAAAATTGCTCAAATGAGACCCAAAGTCACCAGAAGGAGGGACATAAAGATCAGGAAAGCCAAATAAAGTGAGAAGAATAAAACAATGGAAAAAATCAATGAAACCAAGAGCAGTTTTGAAAAAATAAACAAAAAATAGATAATCCTAGCCAGACTCATTACAAAAAATCCTACAGACAAACAGAATCGAAATGAGAAAGGAAAAATGCAACGGACCCACAGAAATACAAAGAATTATAAGAGAATATTATGAGAATCTATATGCTAACAAGCTGGAAAACATAGAAGAAATGGACGACTTCTTAGAAAAATACAACCTTCCGAGACTGACCAAGCAAGAAACAGAAAAACTAAACAGACCAATCATCAGCAATGAAATTGAATCACTAATCAAAAAACTACCCAAGAACAAAACCCCCAGACCAGATGGATTCACCTCTGAATTCTGTCAGACATACAGAGAAGAAATAACACCCATTCACCTTAAAGTTTTTCAAAAAATAGAAGAGGAGGGAATACTTCCAAACTCATTCTATGAAGCCAGCATCACTCGAATACCAAAACCAGGCAAAGACCTCACCAAAAAAGAAAATTACAGACCAATATCCCTGATGAACGTAGATGCAAAAATACTCAACAAAATATTAGCAAACCGAATCCAAAAATACATCAAGTGGATCATACACCATGATCAAGTGGGATTCATCCCAGGGATGCAAGGATGGTACAACATTCGAAACTCCATCAACATCATCCACCACATCAACAAAAAGAAGAACAAAAACCACATGATCATCTCCATAGATGCTGAAAAAGCATTTGACAAAATTCAGCATCCATTCCTGATTAAAACTCTCAACAAAATGGGTATAGACGGCAAGTACCTCAACATCATAAAGGCTATATATGACAAACCCACAGCTAACATTATAGTTAACAGCGAGACGCTGAAAGCTTTTCATCTAAGATCGGGAACAAGACAGGGATGCCCACTCTCTCCAACTGTTATTCAACATGGTACTGGAGGTCCTAGCCACGGCAATCAGACAAAACAAAGACATACAAGGCATCCAGATTGGTAAAGAAGAAGTCAAATTGTCACTATTTGCAGATGACATGATACTGTACATAAAAAACACTAAAGACTCCACTCCAAAACTACTAGAACTAATATCTGAATTCAGCAAAGTTGCAGGATACAAAATTGACACACAGAAATCTGTTGCTTTCCTATACACTAACGATGAACTAACAGAAAGAGAAATCAGAAAAACAATTCCATTCACAATTGCATCAAAAAGAATTAAATACCTAGGAATAAACCTAACGAAGGAAGTGAAAGACCTGTACTCTGAAAACTACAAGACACTCCTAAGAAATTAAAGAGGACACTAACAAATGGAAATTCATCCCATGCTCTTGGCTAGGAAGAATAAATATTGTCAAAATGGCTATACTACCTAAAGCAATCTACAGATTCAATGCAATCCCTATCAAACTACCAACAGCTTTCTTCAATGAACTGGAGCAAATAATTCTAAAATTCATATGGAACCACAAAAGACCCCAAATAGCCAAAGCAAACCTGAGAAGGAGGAATAAAACAGGGGGAATTACGCTCCCTGACTTCAAACTCTACTACAAAGCCACAGTAATCAAGACAATTTGGTATTGGCACAAAAACAGACCCACAGACCAGTGGAAAAGAACAGAAAATCCAAACATTAACCCAAACATATACAGTCAATTAATATTTGATAAAGGAGCCTTGGATATACAATGGGGAGATGACAGCCTCTTCAGCAGCTGGTTTTGGAAAAACTGGACAGCTACATGTAAGAGAATGAAACTGGACTACTGTCTAACCCATACACAAAGGTAAACTCAAGGTGGATCAAAGACCTGAATGTAAGTCATGAAACCATAAAACTCTTAGAAAAAAATATAGGCAAAAATCTCTTGGACATAAACATGAGCAACTTCTTCATGAACATATCTGCCCAGGCAAGGGAAACAAAAGCATAAATGAACAAGTGGGACTATATCAAGCTGAAAACCTTCTGTACAGCAAAGGACACCATCAGTAGAACAAAAAGACATCCTACAGTATGAGAGAATATATTCATAAATAACATATCCGATAAGGGGTTTATATCCAAAATATATAAGGAACTCACGCACCTCAACAAACAAAAAGCAAATAGTCCAATTAAGAAATGGGTAGAGGACATGAATAGACACTTCTCCAAAGAAGAAATTCAGATGCCCAACAGGCACATGAAAAGATGCTCCACATCACTAATCATCAGAGAAATGTAGATTAAAACCACAATGACATACCACCTCACACCAGTGAGGATAGCCAACATCCAAAACACAAACAACAACAAATGTTGGCGAGGATGTGGAGAAAAGGGAACCCTCCTATACTGCTGGTGGGAATGCAAATTAGTTCAACCATTGTGGAAAGTAGTATGGAGGTTCCTCAAAAAACTCAAAATAGAAATACCATTTGACCCAGGAATTCCACTCCTAGGAATTTACCCTAAGAATGCAGCAGCCCAGTTTGAAAAAGACAGATGCACCCCTATGTTTATCGCAGCACTATTTACAATAGCCAAGAAATGGAAGCACCTAAGTGTCCATCAGTAGATGGATGGATAAAGAAGATGTGGTACATATACACAATGGAATATTATTCAGCCATAAGAAGAAAACAAATCCTACCATTTGCAACAACATGGATGGAGCTAGAGGGTATTATGCTCAGTGAAATAAACCAAGCCGAAAAAGACAAGTACCAAATGATTTCACTCATATGTGGAGTATAAGAACTAAGAAAAAAACTGAAGAACAAAACAGTAGCAGACTCACAGAACCCAAGAACGGACTAATAGTTACCAAAGGGAAAGGAACTGGGGAGGATGGGTGGGAAGGGAGGGACAAGGGGGAAAAAGGAGCATTACGATTAGCAGATGTAATGTTACGGGGGCACGGGGAGGGCTGTACAACCCAGAGAAGACAAGTAGTGACTCTATAGCATCTCACTATGCTGCTGGACAGTGACTGTAATGGGGCTGGTGGGGGGGACCTGATGAAGGGGGTAGTGTAATCACCATAATATTGCTTATTTAATTGTAGATTAATGATATAAAAATAAACTGAATTTTTTTTCATATAAATAGAAAAAACAATCCTAAAATTGGTATGGAACAATGTAAGACCTCAAATAGCCAAAGTGATCCTGAGGAAAAAGAACAAAGCTGGAGGTATCACACTTCCTGACTTCAAACTATATGACAAAGCTACAGTCATAAAAATAATATTGTCCTGGCACAAAGATAGACACATGGACCAATGGAATAGCATAGAGACTGTAGAATTAAACCCCTGCCTAAACGGTCGGCTAATATTTGACAAGGGATCTAAGAGCACCCAATGGGGAAGGACAGTCTCTTCCACAAATGGTGTTGGCAAAATTGGATAAACACATCTAGAGCTATGAGATTGGACCTCCGTCTTACACCACTCACAAAAATTATATCAGAATGGACCAAAGACTTAGACATAAGACCTGATATTATTACACCCTTATAAGAAAACATAGGGAAGAAACTCCTTGATATTGGTCTTGGCAATGATTCTTTTGATATAACACCAAAAGCATAAACAACAAAAGCAAAAATCAACAAACGGTACTGGACTACATCAAACTGAAAAACTTTTGCCCAACAAAAGAAACAGTTAGCAAAATTAAACAGCAACATACAGAATGAGAGAAATTTTTTGACATTACATATTGGATAAGGGGTTAATATCCAAAATATATGAAGAATTCATACAACTCAAAAATCTTAAAAAAAAATCTGGTTGCAGAAGACCTAAGTAGATATTTTCCGAAGAAGACATAAATGGCCAACAAGTACATGAAAAGGTGCTTGACATCACTGATCATCAGGGATGTGCAAATCAAAACCACAGGGAGATGTCACCTCTCACATGTTAGAATGGTTATCACCAAGGAGTCAAGAGGTAACAAATGCTGCAGAGGACACGGAGAAAATGGAACCCTCCTCACGCTGGTGGGGAATGTAAAGTTGGTGCAGCCACTATCGACAGCAGTATGGAGGTTCCTTTAAATATGAAAAAGAGAACTATTGTATGATTCAGCAATCCCAATCCTGGATATATATCCAAAGGAAATGAAAATGGGGTCTTGACGTGATATCTGTATTTCCATGCTCACTGCAGCATTTTCCACAATAGTCAAGATATGGAAATAACCTAAGTGTCTGTCAATAGGTGAATGGATAAAGATGTGGTATATACATACATGTGTGTGTATATACATATATGCAATGGAACATTATTCAGCCACAAGAAATAAGGAAACCCTGCCATTTGCAACAACATGAGTGGACCTTGCGTGCATTATGCTAAGTGAGATAAGTCAGATAGTGAAAGACAAATACTGTATGGTCTCACTTATATGTGGAACCTAAAAAAGCCAAATTCATAGAAACAGAGACTAGAATGCTGGTTCCCAGGGTCTGGGGAGGGTAAAAGAAATGGGGAGATGTCGGTCAAAAGGTTCAAACTTCTAGTTATAGATTAATATGTTTTGGAGATCTGATATAGAGCATGCTGATTATAGTTAACAATACTGTGGTATATACCCAAAAGTTGCTTAGAGAGTGGATCTTAAATGCTCTTGCTACAAAAAAGAAATTGTAATGATGGGATGTGATGGGGGTGTTAAGGAATGCTCTGGTGGTAATCATACTGTAATATATGTGTGTCCCAAACCAACATGTCTATCTGAAACTTACAGCAGATTAAACAGACACAACATTACATGTCAATTATATCTCAATAAAGCTGGAAAACAAGAGCCTCCTCCATGGAAGGTGCTAGAGATACACTGCAGAAGACGGGGGCTTTCCTTCTTGGGTCTGCCTAGCACGCTTCTGTGGGCTTCCCCTTGCTCCCACGGCAGTGCTGGGGGGCAGAGGACGGGGACATCCAGTGCTGCTGGGCTTCAGCGGTGGGTCCCTCTTTGAGCTTCAGCCCTGTCCCCTGTTCCGTGACCTCCTGTTATATAAAAGGCCCAAAGACGGACTCTGTCTACTGGCCCCTAGATTGTTTATTTCTTCACAGCGGGTTTGATACCCATTAGCTCAAAGCCTACTGGTGCCAAACTCAATTTTTTACACTTCAAACTGTTTTCATCATAGCCCAACTGAGTAGTTTTTAGCAGGTTAGAGCCCACCTGCTTTGCATATCCCACAAAACTGTACCCAATATCTGCTAGCCATGATAAGATAAGGCCTGCAACTGTCAGGACCATCTGAGCTCTCGGATCCACAGACCCCCAGCTGTGCTGATGAGAACGTTACCTAGATGCCAAGCCCCCACTTTGATCTCTTCTCCTGGGAAGTGCCCTGTCCTCCTCCTCTTCTGGGATGGTGGGTCCCAGGCCTTAGCTTCTAGTTGGCCTCATGCTGTAAAGAGCTTCTCCTGCATGCAGACCTACGAAAGCATCACTTAAATGAAGCTTGTGTGTGCTACTGCCTCCCCATGGTCTGAACTTGAACTCCCAAATTCCTTGAACTCCCAACACCTCCTCATAGCAGCTGTCCCAAAAGACATGGACACCCCAGGCCTTGTACCCCCTGGCTGATGAGCAACCTCTCAGTATCTAAGCTCCTTCCATGCACCTGCGCACCAGTCATCAGTGCCCCCACACCCAAGAGGGGTATTCCAGCCCCAGCCCAGCTCTTCTCCAGAGGAGACTGTCCCGTGTGGATAACAATGTGGACCAGCTCTTCAAGGTGGTCTAGCAAACTTCTGCCTTCCTTGGGCTGCAAACATACCTTCTCCAGTGAGTTCTGAACCCGAAACATGGGGAGGGTCTCCTCTCCCCTAACCCTGTGGTATTCTGGAGTCTTCTTGACCCTTGGTAATTACTCCTCTGTTATGGTTTATGATTCTTGATATTGCCTTGCCTTGGTGAGAGTCTGCAAGGTTTCTGTCTCCTGAATGGCCCCTGCATATCTTTGGCATTTCTGTATCTACCCCAACAGCTTGGGACGGATCTCCACTCTCACTTCTCCAGGTCCCACAGAGCTTTCTGAATGTAAGAGACAGATGTTAAAGGAGGTGTGTTTTGCTGGTTGTTTTCTGAGATCTGTTCCCTCCGCACCTGCTCACTTTACTGCATTCAGCTCCAGCACCAGTCTCAGCTGGGAAGATGCTGGAATACGAGATGAGAAGGATTTCTCAGTGCTCCTTATGTACAAATGCTCTTCCTTTTCTTTTTCAAAGTTCAATGCGGCTACAGACCTGCCTTTTCAAACTCATCATTATTACAATTCCGTGAACTGTCTGAAGTCCAGGAAGGTGAGTTCCCGTGGCAAGTGAGTATCCAGATCTCGTGGAAACACCTCTGTGGAGGCTCAATCATACATCGGTGGTGGGTTCCGACCGCTGCCCACTGCTTCCCAAGGACCCTGTAAGTTTCTGAGGCATTGTCTTCATTTACACCAGGTATCCTCAGCATATGGTCTGGGCTGGGCTGGGTAGCTAAATGGGTTAGTGTACAAGGCTTATGAGCCCATGGCCTCTACACTCAGTTTGTTCCCATGGACCTTGTTTTTGACACTGTTCTACATCCACTCTCTCTTCTTAAGTTAGCCATATTCAAAGGTTGGATGAGTGTTGGGGCTATGCACCCAGTACTGGAAAATCAGCACAAGCCTTCTCTTTTCCTGCCTGCCATCTGGATAGATGACACACTGTATTCACTCACTGTACACATACTCACCGAATACCTACCACGTGCTGTTCTAAATGCTGACATAGAGCAATCAATATGGCAGTCAAGTTTTCGGTCAGCAAGGAGCTCACAGTGTATTTTCTCAGATGGATTCATTCCACTTGCTTTGGGTTGAAGTCTCCTTGGGCTGATTGTTCACTAGCTCAGAGGTTTGCCCAAGCTTGATCCTCTGACACTCGCCACTCTGATGTCTAACCACTCTTAGACTACTGTACACCCATTGCTTTGGGCTTGCTGGTACTCCTTGGTAAACTCTACTGTTTTCAAATATATCTACAAATGAGAAATGTAGTGTGACTTTATTATAGTTTGAAGTTATTCTATTCATTCTTCAGATTAGAAATGGCACTGGGAAACATCACTGTGGTCCTGGGAACCAGAACCTTCAGTGATGTGCGCTTGGAGAGAAAGCAAGTGGAGAAGATAATTATTCACAAAGATTATAAGCCACCCCACCTCGACAGTGACCTCTCCCTGCTCCTGCTTGCCACACCAGTACAATTCACTAACTTCAACAGGCCCGTCTGCCTGCAGAAGAAGGAGCAGATCTGGGACCGGTGTTGGATGGCAGAGTGGATGACGGATCATGGGGATGGTATGTGCTTTCCCTTCAGAACCCAAAGTCTACATGTAGGTTTCCCTGGGCCAGACAGCATGTTGCTTTGGAAGACTCATGTCTGAGGGCAGCCTCACTGCTCCAGCTTTGTGAGCTTGAGCAGCGCTCCATCACCTTCTTCGCTTCCAGCTTTTCTCATTTGTAGAATGACAGCATTGTCTCCCTCCAATAAATTATGAGGATTAAATGAAATGAAATGATATATCTAAGGCCCCTACTAAAAGTCTGGAACATAGAATAATCTCAAAACATGACAGGGATGATAATTATTTGGAGACCAGAAGCATTGTAGAAAGCCAGTTTGGGTTCTTTTCATAAGCTGTTTTACAATGTGCATCTCCCTGTCTTGTTTCATCTGATGAAGCCTATGTAGACTACCATCCCAAGGTAACTCAGAACACCAGGTCCTCAGTGACTCCACTCCTTTCTCAGGCTACCACCAGGGTGGCCAACCTGTCCAAACAGGGAGGACCTTTGGGAGGGTGGGAGTGGGGTGGGGAGAAAGCTAGAAGCTCCTTGAGGATCATGGCTGTTTCTTCCCACATCATGGCACTGACAGCTGTGTTATTTTCCTGGTTTCTCCGTTAGTCAAGCAGAGATACGGACACCACTGACTTAGAAGTTGGGCTGCTCTGAACCTCTGCCACTGGGACAAATCATGGCTGTGGAGAGACAGGGGGATGGAGAGAGCTCATTTCAGGTTCACCTGGCAGGGGCTGGGGCTGGGGGCTTAGCGGGCTGCTTCCAGAGGGCGTGAGCTTCCCCAGAATGACGCATCTAGGCAGAGATGAAGTAGCGGCTCACTGAGGACACTGGCGGGGAGACTGAGTGGGGCACCTCCAAGCCCTCTGCCCCGTGAGGCCGTGATGTGCTGAGTGTGTGCGCCCCCCAGGGTTCCCGCCCTGATCGTCTGCGGGCCCGTCCCTCTCCACGGTTGGTGCAGTGCTCATCTCACACTAGCTCCCTCATTTGCCAGACCATCACGGTGACTTCCACATCCACCTGCAGAAGCTGAGGGTGTTGCAGATTACCTGGAGAGAATGCAGCCGGAGGGTAGACCAGCTCTCCGGGAACATGCTGCGTGCCTGGAAGGAACTAGGCACCAAAGGCAGCTGCCAGGTGCTCAGCCCCTGCCTCCACGGGGCCCGCCACTTTCTAGGTTCCCAGGAGAGAGTCCAGGAGGGTGGCCCCTAGCCCACACCACTGGGATCCTCTCGCCTTGCCATACAGTGAGAAGCACTGCTGATAGCTTGCACACTGTTCCTCCTTCTCTCATTCTCAGGGCGACAGCGGGGCACCTATGGTCTGTACTAGACAAGGAACCCAGAGGCTCTTCCAAGTGGGTGTCTTCAGCAGGGGCATAAGATCTGGCTTCAGGGGGAAACCTGGTATGTTTGTATCTGTGGCTCAATTTATTCCATGGATCCAGGAAGAGACAGAGAAGGAGGGGAAAGCCTACTCAGCGGCCTGGAGAAGCTCCCTGCCTCATGACCCACAGTACCCTTTATTGTTAAGTGTGGGGTCTCAGATGCTGCTTTCCACCCTGTTTGCTGGTGATAAATCAAATCACTGAGTTTTGGGCGCACCCTTTCTTCCCCTTCTCCTTTCTTCCCTCTCATCCTTGCTCAAACATCTATGGAGCATCTGCTATGGGTTAGCCTCTATCCCAGACCCTAGAAGTTAGATGTGGACTCAGTTCCCCCCGATTTCACAGTCTCATGAAGGAAGATCAAACAGAGCACTAAAAGGCAGGTGCAAGGGGACCCCAGAGGAAGAAACAATGACCTCCAATGAGGAGGTCAAGGAAGTCTTCAAGCCTGCATGGGAAAACCACTCTTGAGAAACCATGCTTCTGGACCTTGGTTTCTCTATCCGTGAACGAGGAGATTCGATCAGATGAACTTTAGCTCTTTCATCACACCAACATTCTATATTGTTTAATAGCTTCTTTTATTTGTCTCATGGAACACACTGTGACCTAGCTCATGAGCAGCTTTAATTCCATCGGCTCCGTGCTTAACACAGACCGAAACCCAGGGAGCTCCCACCTAAGGCACAGACGCTTCTTTAACATCCTGACTCATCCAAGAAAGCCCATGGCAGAATCAGTATCAGGGCTTTCTTGTCCTGTTCATAGTTAAAAGTGGGGGGATCATGCCTTGGGACCTAGCAGTCACATTTTTCTTTCCCTCCCCTTAATATGTCCAAATAAAAAGTTAGGGTAATAAGGTGGCTTGGAAAAAGCAGCGATACCTGTCCTCTCCCACATGGGTAGGTAACTTCATTACTCATGAATGAAAAAGGATACAAATTCAAGGACAAGAAGGCCAGCAGGCCCTTTCACTGAGAGGAAACAGAACAGCCTGTGTGGCCAGACTGAAATACAAAGGGTAAGAATATATTTTAGAAAAATGTGAGACAATGTTTAAAGATCAGTGCTATAAAGGGCAGTCAGTGGCTAGTGAAAGAGTCTTTTCTGGGCCCTTTTTTGCTGACGTCTATTGAGCACAGGTATGATCAGAATTAGAAGATGTGAAGGAGACCATCAACCACACACAGTCCACGAAGAGAAAAACATTCATTCAGATATTTTGTAAACACTGAATTTTTACCAGGCCCTCTAAGCTATAAGGATGTACATGATATGGGTGGTCCATGCTTTCAAATGTGTATGTTACATCCAAATTTATGCATCTTTTCACGGGGTCTCCTAGGAATATTTCCTAGGATGTTATTGTTTTACAGATGGTATTAGGCTTCTCCAGAGAAACAGATTAAAGGTGAGTGTGTGTGTGTTTAGAGAGAGAGAGAAGGGAGGGAAAGAGGGAGAGAATTCAAGTTTTATTTTAAGAAATTGGCTCATGCAATCGTCAGGGCTGGTATGTCTGAATTCTGCAGGGCAGGCCGGCAGCCTGAAGACCCAGGGAAGAATGGATGTTGCAGTCTGGAGTCAGAACAGTCTGGGGGGCTGGATGGAGGACCTAAGTCTTCTCTCTTAAACCTCAGCTGATGGGATGAGGCCCACCCACAGTATGGAGGATAATCTGCTTTCCTCAATGTCTACTGATTTAAATGTTAATTACATCTGAAAAAATACCTTCACAGCAACATCTACACTGGTGTCGAGCAAACAACAGAGGATGATAACCTAACCAAGCCCGCAGATAAAACTACCCGTCACACTGACACAGCGCCCTCTCTTGGAACTGCTGGGAATAACATGAAAGGCAGGCACGTCCTCTTCAGAGTTTAATAAAATATGGTACACGCGGAACATTAAATGGTAAAAGCAAGCTGAAATTCCCCTATGACACTGAAACACCACTCTCCTTGGGGCCTTTCTTCCTGTTGGTGGAGAGGTGTGTGGATTCTTTTCTCTCATACCACGAGAGAGGCTTCTCTGTTCTCTTTTTAGACCTTCCAGGCTACTCCGCTTTCCCTGGCCAGTCCTCAGGGTTCGCTTCACACCTGGGTGACTGCAAATCCTGCTGCTCATTATATTAGAACAGTGTTTCAAATGTCCATTAGAATTACCCAGATGCCTGCTAAAAATGCAGATTCAGGCTCGCAGAATTAGGAGCTCAGGGGTGAGGCCCAGGGCATCTGCATTAAGAGGCTCTCTAGATTCTTCTTTCAATTTCTTTTAATTTTTCAACAGCTTTTATGTGTATAATAAATTGTATACATTTCAATACAGAATTCAGAAGTTTAGACATATGTATACCGATGAAATGGTCACCACAATCAAGTGAGTGAATGTACCTATTAATCCAAAGGTTTCCTTGTGACTTTTGAAGCACAAAATGAAACCCAATTTATCAATATTTTCTTCTCTGGCTCATGATTTTGGTAGTGTAACTAAGAAATCTTTGCCTAATGCCAAGTTACAAAGACTGATTTTTTAATTTTAGTTTTTTTACTTCACCCTTTTAAAAAATTAACAGAATGTTTTTTGAGCAGTTATAGGTTTATAGAAAAATTAAGCAGAAAGCACAAAGTTCCCATATGTTCCCATTCCTTTACAATTTTCCCTGTTCTTAGCATTTTGCATTAGCGTGGTACATTTATTATAATTAATGAATCAATATTAACACATTCTTATTAATTAAAGTCTAAATAGTTTACATTAGGGTTCATTCTTTGTGTTGCACATTCTATGGGTTTTAACAAATGTATAATGATGTATGTGTACCACTACAATATCATACAGAATTAGTTTCACTGTTTTAAAAATTTCCTGTACTTCTATTTATCCTTCTCCCCACTCTCCTGCAAACTCCAGGAATCCGCTGATCTGTTTACTGTCTCCATAGTTCTTGCTTTTCCAGAACATCATATAGTTGGAATCATACAGTATGTAGCCTTTTCAGATTGGCTTCTTTCACCTAGTAATGTGCATTTATGTGTCCTCCAGGTCTTTTCTGACTTGGTAGCTCATTTCTCTTTATTGCTGAAAAGTATTCTATTATCTGGATGTATAGCAGATTTACTTATTCATTCACGCACTAAAGGACATCTTAGTTGATTCCATGTTTTGCACTTATGGGTGAAGGTGCTATAAGCATTCATTTTGAGTGGTTTTAAGTTTTCAGTTCATTTGGGTAAATAACCACAGAGCATGATGGCTGGATCATATGCAAAGGGTATATTCTCTTTGTAACAAACTGTCAAATTGCCTTCCAAAGTGGTTGTGCCCTTTTGCATTCCCACCAGCGAATGAGAGTGCCTATGGCTAGACATCCTTTCCACATTTGATGTTGTCAGTATTCTGGATTTTAGCCATATTCTAATAGGTGTGTAATGGTATCTCATTGTTTTGATTTGCAGTTCCCCAGTGGCCTGTGATATGGAGCAAATTTTCACATGCTTATTTGCCATCTGCTTATCTTCTTTGGTGAGGTGTCTGGATCATTTGCTCATTTTTCAACTTCATCGCTTGTGTTCTTATTACTAAGTTTTAAGTGCTCTTTGCACATTTTGGATATTATCAGCTTTGTGTCTTGAGAAGATTTTGTTCCCAGCCTATGACTTGTCTTTTCATTCTCTTAACAGTGTCTTTTACAGAGCAGTTTTTAATTTTAATGAAGCCCAACTTATTCAACTTTTTCTTTCATAGGTCACACTTTTGGTGTTGTAACTGCAAAGTCATTACCAAACCCAAGGTCATCTAGGATTTCTTCTATGTTATCTTCTAGGAATGTTATAGAATATTATAGGAGTTATAAATTTTACATTTAGGTTTGAGATCCACTTTAAGTTAATTCTTGTGAAAGGTATAAATAAGGTCTGTGTCTAGACTTTTTTTTTTTTTTGCATTCGGATGTTCAGTTGTCCCAGCACCATTTGTTGAAAAAACTATTCTCTCTCCATTGAATTGCCTTTGCTCCTTTGTTAAATATCAGTTGATTGTATCTGTGTGGAGCTATTTCTGTTCAATTGGTCTATTTGTCTATTCTTTTGCCAGACACTGTTCTGATTACTGCAGCTTTGTAGTAAGTCTGGGGGTTAGGTATTCATCTTCCAATTTTGTTCTCCAATATTTTTCTGGCTACTCAGAGTATTTGTCCTTTCCATATAAACTTTAGAATCAATTTGTCAATATTTACAAAGTAACTTGCTAATGTCTTTATCTAATTTTGATATCAGGGTAATGCCGATCATATAGAATGAGTTGAGAAATAGTTCCTCCTTTTCAATTTTCTAGTAGAGTTTGTATAGAATTGGTATTATTTCTTCTTTGTTTTTGTAAAATTCAGTGGGGACATCTGGACTTGGAATATTTTTGTTGTTGTAAGATTTTTAGCCACAAACTCAATTTCTTTGACAAAGTGATATTCAGATTATCTATTTGTTCTTGAATGAGATTTGATAGTTTGGTAATTTATGTCCCTCAAGGAATTTATTTCCATCTAAGTTGTCAAACTTTTGGTTATAGTTTTCAAAATGTTATTCTTTAAATATCTGTATAATCTTTATTATCCTTTTTAAATATGTGTAATCTGTAGTGAGTTACTTTTCTCATTCCTGATATTGGTAATTTGTGCCATCTCTCTTTTTTTCCCCTGATTAGTCTGTTTACAGGTATATCAATTTTATTGATCTCTGAGAACCAGATTTTAGTTTACTGATTTTCTCTATTAATTTTCCTGTTTTCTATTTCATTGAATTTTTTATCTTATGTTTTATTTCCTATTTTCTATTTTGAGTTTCATCTGTTCTTTTTCTAATTTCATAAATTGGAAGCTGAGTTCACTGGTTTGAGATCTTTGGTATTTTCTAATACAGAGATTTAGTACTACATACTGTTTTAGCATCATTTCCTAAATTCTAATATGACGAGTTTTAATTTTCATTCAGTTAAAAATGCATTGTTTTATGCATTTTTTTTCTTCTTTCACTCATGGATTATGTAGAAGTGTGTTAGTTAGTTTCTAAATATTTGGGGATTTCCCAGATATCATTATGTTATTGACTTATAATTTAATTCCACTATGGGCATAGGACATATTTTGTATAACCTGAATTTAAAATTTATTGAGACTTCTTTTATGGCTCAAAATATAGTCCACCTTGATAAATGCTCTGGGGTACCTGGCAGAGGGGGTGAATATGTATTCTGTTGTCATTGGATGGAGCATTTGATCAACGTAAATTAGATCAAGCTGATTGATCATATTGTTAAAGTTTTCTATATAAGAACTGATTTTCTGTCAGTTTCTATCAGTTATTGAGACAGGAATATTGAAATCTGTGACTAAAATTATCTATCATTTCTTGCAATTCTATCAGTTTTTGTTTCAGGTCTCTTGAAGTTATTAGGTGCACAAAGGTTCAGGAATGCTATTCCCTCTTGGTTAAATGCCTACTTTATCATTATGAAATAACCTAATTCTTGGTAGTATTCTTTGCTCTGAAGTCTACTTTATCTGATATTAATATAACCACTTCAGCTTTATTCTGACTAGGTTTAGTATGGTGTAACTTTTCCCATTCTTTTACTTTTAATCAATTTGCATCTTTATATTTGAAGTGACTTCATTGTAGGTAGCATATAGTTGGATATTGCTGTTTTATCCAATTTGGCAATATCTGCATTTTAGTAGGTATTTTTAAGCCATTCACATTTAATATAATTATTGATATGCTTGGGTTTAAGTCTAGCACCTTGCTATTTTCTTCTATGTACACAATCAGTTTTTCCTTCGTTTGTCTTTTTTTTAATGCCTTCTTTTGGGTTGAGTAGTTTTTATTATTCCATTGTGTCATCTTGGCTTACTAGCTATAACTTTAAAAATTTTTATTTTAGTGGCTTATTTAAGGTTTATAGTAGGGGTTGGCAAAGTATGGCCTATGGGTATGTTTTTGTAAATCAGATTTTATTGGAAGGCACTCACATTCATTCATTTACATATTGCCTGTGGCTGTAAACTACAGCAGCAGAGGTGAGGCAGCTGTGACAAGGACTGTGGTCAAAAGTCTAAAATATCTAACATCTGTTTTCTTAAGAAAAATTTTGCTACCCTGGTTTAAAGCATACATCTTTAACTTATGACAGATTATCTTCAAGTGGTATAGCAATTTATATATAGTATAAGAACCTTATAATAGTATTTCTTTTCCCCCACTTAGCCTTTATTCTATTGTCATACAACTTGCTTATTTATGTTATAAACCCCCCAAAAAATTTCTAACTTTGTTTAAACAATTATCTTTTAAAGAGTCTGAAACAAAAATCCCATATATATGATAAATATATATATATATTATATATATATATATTTATCATGTCAGTTTTAATTGATTTAATTTTTTTCTCCTGATTATGGGTCATATTTTCCTTCCTCTTTGCATGCCTTGTAGTCTTTAATCAACTACTATACATCCAGTCAAAAGTGAATTTTGCATTGTTGTGTGTTGGATATTTCTTATTTCTATAAATACTCTTGACTCTTGTTCTCAGAGACAGTTACATGAATGGAAACAGTTTAATCTTTTCAGGTGTTGCTTTTAAGAGTAGGTAGGACCAGAGCAGTGTTTAATCTAGACCTAATTGTTCTCCACTACTGATGCAAGACCTTTCCGAATGCTCTATCCAACACTATGAATAATGAGGTTTCCCATTCTGCCTTGTGTGAACAGCCACCTATAATCCTGCCAGATCATTTTTTCTCCATCCTTGAAGAGTTTCCTCATATCTGTTTGATCAGTAACCTGCTGAATACTCAAGACAGACCTCTGCATCTCCAGGGTTTACTGCCATACAGCATTTCCATCTTCAGTACATTGTCCTGTGAAACCATCTACCTGGGCTCCCTGGACCCTCCACTCCATCTCTTTAACTCAAGGAATCTGTTGGGTTCTAAGCCTGGATCACTGCTCCCTGCTTGTGGCTCCTGGATGCCTCCTTTCAAACAAGGTCACCTTTCCAACCCAGGAGGCTTCTGTCAGTACATCATCCCAGAGATGCTCCCTGCCCTCCCCCATCCAGGAAATATGTAGAGAATTATGTCCCCTGGCAGAAGCATTTCTCCCTTGGGAACTGAGACCTCTACACCTTCAAGAATCAAAGTGTAAGAAACAAAACATTTCTGAGTGGATCATTTGGTGACTGGTGATTGGAACCAATCCCCTTCCTATCCCTTGCTTCTCTGGCCACAGGAGAATCAGCACCACATATTGAATATTGGTTCTTGATCAATACCATACTTATAAAGGAGCACTCCAATCTGGTAAATCATTAAATCTCAGCAGGCTCTGCTACAGAACCTTTAGTTGGCCATCCCACGGTTCTGGCCGCCTGCTGCCTCTAGGTGGCGGGATGCACGGTGTCAGCGAATCCCTCCGCTGCACGGCGATGAGTTGGTTGGAAGCTGTTGCCATCATATGGAGAACGATATGATGAATAACTAGTCATTTAGGAAGTTATGTGTGCGTGGGGGGGGCGTGGCAGAAGCAGTGTGGGCAAGGCAGGTGTTCCACATACAGAACAAATAAATGTCTGTTACTCGGATGAAAAATTGTTGCCAACACCACAAGGAAAGGGATCAAGTGTAATCACCCTTCCACCAGATGGCTTATGTGTCACCATATTCTCAGCCTACAGATGATAACCACAACAGAGTGTTTCAAAGATGCTGATGTTTGCCTTGGAAATGTATTTTTCAATGCTTAATTCAACACAATGTCCTCAGGACTCACATGAGGGATAGACTTAGAGGATGGGTGAGCAGGTCACACTTAATAAATCCATTCTGACATTCTTACCCAAGGCTTTAGAATCCTTCTTTTATATCTCACAAAGGAATTCTATTGAATGTAGGCCATTTTTTTGTCTAAGGTTTTAATCTGTCAAGCAAACAAACAGCCATTTCCAGCCACTCCAACTAACTCACTTGAATACAGAATGTCTCTTAAGTGCCCCTAGATTAGTAAATTTGGCCCAATCACATTTTACTAAATTCCTCACCTAACTCCCTTAGAATCCATTCTCACACATAATCCTCAGGTTTCTACAAATATACATTAGCAGTATGTATGTCACAGGTCTTTCAATGTATATGGTCTTCTCCTGGTCAAATTTGAACTGACCTTTATGAAGTCTACTGGGATGACTACTTTGGGTTCTCAGTAAGAGGTGGTAGGGATGGGTCACGGGGGAGTCAGCATCCCCTGGGAAATGATTATTTCAGCCAAGTCATTACAAAATCCTCGAGCAGGAGACTAGCTTCCCCAGAAAGGGGAGGAAGGGCTGTGTCTTATTGGAGGGGAAGCCCAGCAGGAGTCACCTTAATCCATCCCAATGTCCCGTCGCAGTGTTCTCAGTCACCTTCTTGCCCGACTCATCACCTTTCGTGTAAACTCCTAAGTAAGCTGTGAACTCAAGGTACGTTGTGATTCTGCCCCCTGTGGGACCAACTCTGGGTCTAATTTTAGTACAGGAGGTAAGAGATTCTTTTAGGACCATTGTAGAAGCTTCTCTGGCTTTTGGATAATGACTTTGAGTTGAAAATGTAAAGCCCCAAGATTGTTGGGTTTGTTTTTCTTTTCTGCAATCTTTCCATTGCATGCAGTAATGGTAGCCCTTGTATTTATCTCTTTCCACCAGAGCTTTCTACTGCCAAAGCCACTTGGTCTCATTTACTAGGTAACTGATTTCAGGAATGACAGGTAATAAAGTGAGACACTGTTTTGACATTACACACCATGGACCCCCAAATCCCATTTTCCATTAGTGATAAGGTCATTATTGCCTTCAAATCAAACCAGGCCTGACAACAAATCTTAGATTCCTATCTTTGCAATTGTATTTCCTGGAACCACTTTCAGTACCAAATACTCTATCAGTCAGGATCCTATCAGGAAAACAGAAAACATCCTATATATCTCAAATAGAAAAGGATTGAGTATGTGGAATAGATGCTTACAGAACCATTCAAAGGGCTTGAGTACAAAAGTCAGGAAAAATAGTTGCTTGCTTTCAGCAGTTTAGTAAACTCCAGGAATCATAGGAACCCACTGCTAATGATATTATTCTCCTCAACATTAGAGTGGTGATTTGTCAGAGCACCCCAAGTTGCTGGTCTGCTGAGATCTGGGCCCCTGCGCACCGCTGCTAATGGAGAACACTGGTCTTGGCCCATCCTCTGCCTCCTGAAACTTGACTGAGGATGTAAATTGGAAGGCTGCTGGGATTCTGAGGAATGCAACTCTGTAACTGTGCTTTCAGCCTCTACAATTCCAAGGCAAATTTAGAAAAGCAAGGATGGTATTAAGTATCAACATAAAATATCTGGCATATTGATCTACTAAAGGTGGGAAACAAGAGGAGTAAGCCTTTCAGCCACTGTGAGGATTAAAGGAGGTAACACGTGCAAAGTCCCGAACGCAGAGTGATACACGTGGCATGGCTTAACGCGTTGGTGGCATTTTCAGCAGCCCTGAAATCAGAATGGCTTATAGCTTTCAATTCTGTTCTCTGGGAGAAAACACAAGCAAAATAACAATAGTGCAGTTATTTTCCATGTGTCCCTTTTCCCGCTGCAGATCCGTTGCTGTCCCTCCCTGGGTAGGCTGGCTCCTAGGGACTGAGTCACCCAGGATCTTAAATGTCACCTGCTTGCCCTCGGCAATGGGAGGAAGTGACAGAAAGTGCAGGCAGGAAGTAGTGAGAGGGTGTGGGGTATTTCCCTGGCCCTTCCTGTTGATCCATCACGCTCCCGGAGGCCGGGACCCTCCTCGACTCAGTTCCTGCTCGGTGCCCCTCCTCCACACCCCTGTTCTCACCAGATTCCAGTAACTACTACTCCCCTTGCTCTGTGATTCACAGCTGTTGTTCATCTCTCGAGCGCCTCCTTCTCCTTTGCTGACACCCACAACTCTTAGTCCCTTCATTACAGTACCGCCATTTGAACTGAGTGGAATTCTGTTTCCTTCTGGGACCCTCCCAACTGGCTATCTCGGGCTATCTCAGCGGCTTTCTCAGGGCTATCTTCTCCAACACCCTGGGCCTGTAGTTTCAGAGCCATGGGTCCCCATGACTGCCTCAGAGGGCCGGGTGGAACTTCGGAGGGCCAGGCAGGGGAGCAGCGCCGAGCACACAGACCACTCCCAGCCTCCCTGAGCGGTGGGAGGCTTCATCTCCAGTGACCACCAGTCTGCCAGCAAACAGGCAGCTCCCTTATGGGAAGTTGGGGCCCCACGTGGCACCCCTGTACCACGTGGCGTCAGTGAAGCCAGGGTGAGTCTCTAGCCTTGTGCTCAGCTACTCCAAGCAGCCTGCAACAAGGAAGAACCAGGGCACAGCTGAAATCCACCTGGGGAAGGAGACGAGCTAGGGTCCCTGGGGAAGAAGTCTATTTCTTCATCTGTCTCCTGCCCCAAATAGCTCTGCTCTCCTCCCCAGCTAGTGTTTATGTGTGTGTTTCTTTCTCTGGCAGCAGACGCCACCAGGCCTTAAACTAGGCCACAGAGGGCAGTGATGCACCAACACAGGTCCTCAGGCCACGTCCTCCCCTGACTTCACTCCCCAGGCCCCAAGGCCTGTGGTGGCAGAGGCGGTCCCAGGTGGCCCCCTGCTCTCCAGGGCATCCTGGCAGAGTCCCTGGTCCTGAGCCAGCACAGAGGGGGCAGCACTGGGCGGTGCTGTAGCCCCTCAGCCCCATCTGAACCATGCCCTTTCATCCCCACCTACCCCCACCCCACTGCAGCCCTCAGGGATACCCATTCTTCCTGGGGCAGCCAGAGAGCCACATGTCCTTGCTGTTACTCCTGAGGCCTGTTTCACACAGACCCAAGGGGTGCAAACCAGGGCTCCCAAGATGCTCAGGGGCAGCAGGGGTGTACTGGTGGGGCACGAGTCACCATTCAAGCCCGGTCACCCGAGGGATGGGGCGCCGAGAGCTGGCCCAGAACGACGCGCTGGGAAGCCCTGCACATCCCAGGCCACCAGGCCCGCCTCCATCGCAGCCCCACCTCCCGTCCCTCCTCCTTGGGACCACATCTGCCCAGAACCCTGTCCTGATGGCCTGTTCCCTCCGCAGGTTCTTCCGGCCATGGCCCAATCAGGACTGACATCTGAGAGGCACAGACTTTCTACTGTGCGGAGGATTACCACCAGCTGGACCTGAGTGAGAACCCGGACGGGCACTGCGGCCTCGGCACCAAGTGTTCCGTCTGTTGGGTATTTGTTATGGGCCCATAATTCATATGTTAGAGTCCCAGCCCTCAGCATAGCTGTATTCGGTGAGGGGGCTTAATAAATAATTAAAGTTAGTAATTATAATAATAAGGAAGTAATTCGGGTCAAGTGAGGTCATATAGGTGGGGCCTGGATCCCACAGGATTAGTGTCCTTATAAGAAGAGATTTTAGATGCCTCTCTCTCGCTCTCTCAATCTCTGTGAGCAGTGGCTGAGGAAGGGCCATGTGAGGACACAGAGAAGGTGGCCAATGCCAGGAACTGAGGAGGCCAGCCCCTTGATCTCAGACTTCCAGCCTCCAACATTGTGAGAAAATAAATTTCTGTTCCATTAGCCCCTCTGTCTGTAGCATTTTGTTATGAAGGCCTGAGTTGACTAGGTATGAAAAAATAATTTCCCCACAGGGTGGGCCTTTCAGGTCACAGCAGAAAGGCTTTCAGCAAAGGGGACAATTCTTTTGCAGTTCACATCAGTGGTGTTTTGAAGCGCACAACGTGCAAAGGCATGTTTAAAAGTCTTTTTTTTCCCCAGATATACTTTATATTTAGTAAATCTACCTTTTTTAGGTGGGTGGTCCTATAAATTCTGACAGATACAAAGGGCTGTATAACCACTACCACAACCCTGACTCAGTCTTTCCGCCACCCCGGAAAGGTCCCCTGGGTCCCTTGGAGCCCATCCCTTCCCCAGATCCCAGTCCCTGGCAGTCACTGGTGCTTTCTCTGTGCCTGCCGTGTTGTCTTCTCCAGAAGGTCATCTAACTGGCATCATGAATGTAGCTGTCTGTGACTGGATTCTTCAACTTAGCATAATGCATTTGAGATTCATGTTGCCGTGTGGAGCTCTAGGTTGTTCCTGTTTATTGCTGAACAGTAGTACTGTTACCTGGATGCACCCCAGTTTGTTATCCATTCACCTGAAGATGGGCATGTAGGTTGTTACCAGTTTTTAGCAATCATGAAGCTACTACAAACTTGTGCACTGGGTGTGGGCATAGGGCTCCATGTAATGGTGTTTAGATAAACATGTGTATTCACCTATGGATATGCTGGGAGATTTGAGGATTTTTAGGGTCTGCATGAAGATAATGCACATGCTAGGTTCGCCCATTCTGAACTTCAGAGCTAGCCATGGTGGCTATGTTAAGCTGGACAGGATTGTGGGTGAAGGAAATTGATCATCTAAGCCCTTTTCCACCTCCTATGAACACATGTATTCCAGTGCCCCAAAGTTTACAAACAATTTTACCTGCAGTGAAATGTGTTGCTCTACTGAGCTCAAATTCATGCTGTTTTCCAAAGAACAGACATAAAGAGCCTTTCTCTCCCATTTCAGACTCCTCCTGGCAGAGAAAACATATGCTGAGTTGATGAATTCTAATGTTTTGCTTACAGCTATGAGAAGTATAGTAAATGCTCATTACGTTAAAATTCTATGCCTAATAACGTGAACTAACTTCCTAATATTTCATCTGCCTTTCACTTATGATGGTGGGATATTTCCTGGAGTTTTTGGGGTAGATTTAAGTCTCCCAACAGCTATGGAGAGAAAAAGTGCCATAGTTATTTTCCCTAAAATGGAGATCCATTATGTACAGAATTTTGGGAAACATTTACATCTATAGTTCCTGGTCAATCTTTAGGAATACTACTTGCTCTCTACACACAACTGTCACATCCATCATGATTTTTTTTTTTGGCATAACATTTTTTTTAATTTTGGTATCGTTAATGTACAATCACTTGAATAACATTATGGTTACTAGACCCCCTATTATCAAGTCCCCCCCACATACCCCATTACAGTCACTGTCCATCAGTGTAGTAAGATGCTATAGAGTCATTACTTGTCTTCTCTATAAATACTGCCTTTCCCGTGTCCCCTGCCACTGCATTATGTGTGCTAATCATAATTCCCCTTTTCCCCTCTTATCCCTCCCTTCCCAACCATCCTCCCCAGTCCCTTTCCCTTTGGTAACTGTTAGTCCATACTTGGGTTCTGTGAGTCTGCTGCTGCTTTGTTCCTTCAGTTTTTTCTTTGTTCTTATACTCCACATATGAGTGAAATCATTTGATACTTGTCTTTTTCGGCTTGGCTTATTTCACTAAGCATAATACCCTCTAGCTCCATCCATGTTGTTGCAAATGGTACGATTTTTTTTTCTTATGGCTGAATAATATTCCATTGTGTATATATACCACATCTTCTTTAACCATTCATCTACTGATGGACACTTAGGTTGCTTCCATTTCTTGGCTATTGTAAATAGTGCTGCGATAAACATAGGGGTGCATATGTCTTTTTCAAACTGCACTGCTGCATTCTTAGGGTAAATTCCTAGGAGTGGAACTCCCGGGTCAAATGGCATTTCCATTTTGAGTTTTTTGAGGAACCTCCATACTGCTTTCCACAATGGTTGAACTATTTTACATTCCCACCAGCAGTATAGGAGGGTTCCCTTTTCCCCACATCCTTGCCAACATTTGTTGTTGTTTGTCTTTTGGTTGGTGGCCATCCTAACTGGTGTGAGGTGATATCTCATTGTGGTTTTAATTTGCATTTCTTTGATGATTAGTGATGTGGAGCATCTTTTCATGTGCCTGTTGGCCATCTGAATTTCTTCTTTGGAGAAGTGTCTATCAGCTCCTCTGCCCATTTTTTAATTGGCTTATTTGCTTTTTGTTTGTTGAGGTGCATGAGCTCTTTATATATTTTGGATGTCAACCCCTTATCAGATATGTCCTTTATAAATATATTCTCCCGTACTCTAGGATGTCTTTTTGTTCTACTGATGGTGTCCTTTGCTGTACAGAAGATTTTTAGTTTGATATAGTCCCACTTGTTCATTTTTGCTTTTGTTTCCCTTGCCCAGGGAGATATGTTCATGAAAAAGTTGCTCATGTTTATGTCCAAGAGGTTTTTGCCTATGTTTTTTTCTAAGAGTTTTATGGTTTCATGACTTACATTCAGGTCTTTGATCCTTTTTGAATTTACTTTTGTGTATGGGGTTAGGCAGTAATCCAGTTTCATTCTCTTACATGAGCTGTCCAGTTTTGCCAACACCAGCTGTTGAAGAGGCCATCATTTCCCCATTGTATATCCATGGCTCCTTTATTGTATATTGATTGACCACATATGCTTGGGTTTATATTTGGGCTCTCTATTCTGTTCCATTGATCTATGGGTCTGTTCTTGTGCTAGTACCAAATTGTCTTGATTACTGTGACTTTGTAGTAGAGCTTGAAGTCAGGGAGTATAATTCGCCCTGCTTTATTCTTCCTTCTCAGGATAGCTTTGGCTATTTGGGATCTTTTGTCATTCCATATGAATTTTAGAATTATTTGTTCCAGTTCATTGAAGAATGCTGTTGCTATTTTGATAGGGATTGCATTGGATCTGTAGATTGCTTTAGGCAGGATGGCCATTTTGACAATATTTCTTATTCCTAGCTAAGAGCATGGGATGAATTTCCATTTATTAGTGTCCTCTTTAATTTCTCTTAAGAGTGTCTTGTAGTTTTTAGGGTTTAGGTCTTTCACTTCCTTGATTAGGTTTATTCGTAGGTATTTTATTCTTTTTGATGTGATTGTGAATGGAATTGTTTTCCTGATTTCTCTCTCTGCTAGTTCACCATTAGTGTATAGGAATGCAACAGATTTTTGTGTATTAATTTTGTATCCTGCAACTTTGCTGAATTCAGATATTAGATCTAGTAGTTTTGGAGTGGATTCTTCATGGTCATTTCTTATAAGAATTTTTCAGTGGCTGCCTAGTAAGGAAGACTTTATTCAGATTCAAGCTTTATTCAATAAATGGACTTGTCTACTGCTCAACCTTGTACATTATTCCAACTCATTATTTTAGTTTGCACCATTTGAATTTGCCAATATTAGATTATTTTTGAGCTACTAAAACAGCAATTATATATGGCTAACTTAAATGTTTATACAGTTCTCATATATCTTGGTACCTTTGCATATATTTTCTGCCCATCTAGAATGCTATACTAGTTTGCTAGGGCTGATGTAACAAGTCCCACAAGCTGGGTGGTTCAAGACAACAAGAGTTTGCTGTCTGGAGTTCTGGGGGCCAGAAGCCCAAAATTGAGCTGCTGGTGGGGCCCCCCTCTCTTGAAGGTTCCTGGTTTTTCTCCTGGCTTCCGGTGGTTCTGTGGTTCATGGCAGCAGAGGGCGGCCTTCACATGGCGCTCTCCCCAGGCATGTGTGTGTGCATCCAGATTTCCCCTCCCTATAAGGACACCAGTCAGACTGGACCGGCCTTGCTCCATGTGACCTCATCTGAGCTAATTACATCTGCAATGACCCAATTTCCAAACGAGGGCACTTTCTGAGATACTAAGGATTAGGACCCTGGCAGGTAAATTTTCAAAGGACACCATTCAACCCCTAACAAATGCCTTCCTGTCCTTCTCCAACACCATTTCACTTTGTGGATTGACTCAGTCCAAACAGACTTTAAGTTCTATGCAGAATCTTCCCTAACGGCCTCTCTTCCCACCTCCCACACACCTGTGCTCCCCCCAGACGGGGCTGGGTGCCCCCCACAGCTCCCAGTGACACACTTACTCCATTGGATTAAGGTGGTCTCTGTGCTCACCTGTCTCTCTCAGATGAATGTGAGCTTCTAAGGAGGCAGAGAACAAATATTGTTCATCTTGCATCACACTCTAAGCCTGGCATATAGAAAAGTGCTCCATAAAGTACTAGCTAACTGTGCCTTCCTTTGCTGTAAGGCAGTGGAGATGCAATTAGGAGAGAGAAGACATTAGTAGAGATGAAGTTAGTAGAGAATTAAAATTACATACTTGGTATTTGCCAAGTCCTGTGCTAGGATGCATGCATCACCTCATTAATCCTTCCGACAGTATGATGATGTAATTGTCATTATCATCCGCATTTCACAGATGAGAAACCTGAGGTTTAAGGTTCAGTGGCTTCCCTAAGGCCCCACTGGTGATGAGAGCCCCCTTCTGTAGGAGTCGGAGTCTGCGCTCACCCTGCCCCATCACCTGGCCACTATGGACCAGCAGCCTCTGATCCCTTCTCCTGGGAGGGCCATCAGCTCTTTCGTCCTGATGCGTGAGTGAATCCGAGGTGCGCCGGCTTACAGGAGCCCGTCTCTGAGCCTCTCACTCTGCTGCCTCTGGACTCCCAGTTCCACACTGACTTCCATATCCCAGGGGATTGGCTTATGGAAATCAGCAAGTCCTGGGTCCAGGATACCACCTGACTGCCTTGTGTAGCTCACCCAGTGCCCTACTGTGACTTCAGCAGTCAGGTGGGATGTGAGATAGCACGCCCAACTGGGTCCCTGAGAACTGAATATGCCTCTCCATCAGCTTGAGTGAAGACAGAGCCAGTGAAAGGATGGAGTGGCGGGAGAGCAATGCTTCTGCTTCCAGCCGCCCTGCTGCTGCCCTGGGCACACGGCCCCCTGGCACATAGGTCTCTTGCTGGGCTCTGGCTCCTGGGTGGGCAGAGTCACCTGGTAGCTTCTTCAAGGGGCTGAGCCCTAGGATGCTGGTTCTGGGTGGGATCCTGGGAGCAGAACGTCTAATAACCTGATGTCAGGGCCCCCAGTTTCCTATTTTCCAGGTCAGCCCCAATTCTATGTAATTTTAACAAAGTTGAGGTATTAAGCATATAAAAAGGTGGAAGATTTTTTGTACTTGCATAATATTTTTCATGTAAATACATATACATTTCAGTTTGCATGACCATTGGCAGCCTGATAACAATATCAACACAGGATTTAAAAAGTAATGGAAATCGGAGACTTCTGGGAAGATGGTGGTGTGAGCAGGGCGGCAGAAATCTCCTCCCAAAACTATATAAATCTATGAAAACACAGCAAATACAACTATTCCTAAAAGAGAAATCGGAACACACAGCAAAGTGCACAGCACGCAGCCACACCTGGGAGGACTCAGCACCCCGCGAGGCGGGTAAGATACAGAGCCGCGACCCGGCAGCACCCGCACACTCACCCAGCCCAGCACGCCAGCGGGAGGAGAGGATTTGGAGCTGGGAGGGAGTGGAAGAGCAGGTCCGCGAAATAACCAGCCCCGGTGGTCTGCACCGGAGCACCGGGAGCGCTGACACACATCGCACGGTGCATCAGACATTGGAGAGGCAGAAGGTGCAGGTTTTGAGCCGGGAAGGTGCCAGGACCGTGCAGCCAGTGCCCAGGGACAAGAGAAAAGCGCACGCCATTTGTAGCGGTCTTGGAGAGGCGGGGGGCCCAGCGAGGGAACACCATTGCCCCGGTGGGCTCAGCCCTGCAGGCTGGAAGTCCTGGGGAACTTCGGTCCCCTTCGCTAGTGCAGCCAGCGCCCAGGGACAAGAGAAAAGCACGCGCCATTTGTAGCAGTCTCGGAGAGGCGGGGGGCCCAGCGAGGGAACACCAGCGCCCCGGCAGGCTCAGCCCTGCAGGCTGGAAGTCGCGGGGAACTTTGGTCCCCTTCGCTAGTGACAGAAAGAAGGGAGCAACCACGCTGGAACTTTATACAGAAAACAATAGCGTCCCATTCATTCCTACCTACAAAAAAAGCGGGGCAGCTGCGAATTAGTGGAGCAACAGCGACACCTACAGCACGCGTAGAGAATCCACTCCAGAGCCCAGCTGACATACGTGGCATCTACCAGCAACCACTCCTGCCAACATGACAAGACAGAAGAATATGATACAGACAAAGCTCACCAAGATTCAGAGCCCCTCTGAGAAGGAATCTGAAGAGATGGAAATGCAGCATCTTCCTGAAAAAGAATTCAGAATAAAAGTCATAACCATGCTGATGGATCTACAGAGAAATATGCAAGAGCTAAGGGAAGAAGTGAGGGAAGTCAGGAAAGATAATGCAGAAATGAGACAAGCCATCGACAGGCTCAGCAGCAGACTGGACGAGATGCAAGACACTGTTAATGCAATAGAAATCAGAGGACAGGAATACAGAGCAGCTGAGGCAGAGAGAGATAAAAGGATCTCTAGCAATGAAAGAATATTAAGAGAACTGTGTGACCATTCCAAAAGGAACAATATTCGCATTACAGGAGTACCAGAGGAAGAAGAGAGAGAAAAAGGGATAGAAAGTGTCTTTGAAGAAATAATTGCTGAAAACTTCCCCATGCTGGGGAAGGAAATAGTCTCGCAGTCCATGGAAGCCCACAGATCTCCTAACACAAGGGACCCCAGGAAGACAACACCAAGACACATAATAATTAAAATGGCAAAGATCAAAGATAAGGACAGAGTATTAAAGGCAGCTAGAGAAAGAAAAAAGATCACCTTCAAAGGAAAACCCATCAGACTAACATCACACTTCTCAACAGAAACCTTACAGGCTAGAAGAGAATGCCATGACATATTTAACGCAATGAAACAGAAGGGCCTCGAACCAAGAATACCGTATGCAGCATGACTATCATTTAAATATGATGGAGGGATTAAACATTTTCCAGACAAGCAAAAGCTGAGAGAATTTGCCTCCCATAAACCACCTCTACAGGACATCTTAAAGGAACTGCTCTAGAGGGAAGCACTCCTAAGGCTAAAAAGCTGTCACCAGAGAAAATAAAATCATAGCAAAGAAAGCAGACCATCCAAATACTAACTAAAGCCAAAGAATAAAACACCTAGTATATAAAGAATGGAGGAGGAAGAATAAGAAGGGAGAGAAATAAAGAAACATCAGACTGTGTTTACAATAACTTAACAAGAAAGTTAAGTTAAATTGTTAGATAGTAAAGAAGCAACCCTTGAACCTTTGGTAACCACGAATCTAAAGCCAGCAATGGCAATAAGTACATATCTTTCGATAATCACCCTAAACATAAATGGACTGAATGCACCAATCAAAAGACACAGAGTAACAGAATGGATAAAAAAGCAGGACCCATCTATATGCTGCCTACAAGAAACTCACCTCAAATGCAAAGATACCCCCAGATTAAAAGTGAAGGGATGGAAAAAGATATTTCATGCAAATAACAAGGAGAAAAAAGCAGGTGTTGCAGTACTTGTATCAGACAAAATAGACTTCAAAATGAAGAAAGTAGCAAGAGATAAAGAAGGACATTACATAATGATAAAGGGGTCAATCCAACAAGATATAACCATTATAAATATATATGCACCCAACACAGGGGCGCCGGCATTTGTGAAACAAATACTAACAGAATTAAAGGAGGAAATAGACAGCAATGCATTCATCTTAGGTGACTTCAACACACCACTCAGTCCAAGGGACAAATCAACCAGACAGAAAATAAGTAAAGACACAGAGGCACTGAACAACACATTAGAACAGATGGACCTAACAGACATCTACAGAACTCTACACCCAAAAGCAACGGGATACACATTCTTCTCAAGTGCACATGGAACATTGTCCAGAATAGAACACATACTAGGCCACAAAAAGAACCTCAGTAAAATCGAAAATATTGAAATTCTACCAACCAACTTCTCGGACCATAAAGGTATTAAACTAGAATTAAACTTTAGAAAGAAAACAGAAAGGCTCACAAATACATGGAGACTTAACAACATTCTCCTAATTAATCAATGGGTCAATGACCAAATCAAAACAGAAATCAAAGAGTATATGGAGACAAATGACAAGAACAACACAAAGCCACAGCTTCTGTGGGACGCAGCAAAGGCAGTTCTAAGAGGAAAGTATATTGCAATCCAGGCTTATCTAAAGAAAGAAGAACATTCCCAAATGAATAGTCGAAAGACACAATTACTGAAATTGGAAAAAGAAGAACAAATGAGACCCAAAGTCACCAGAAGGAGGGACATAATAAAGATCAGAGAAGAAATAAATAAAATTGAGAAGAACAAAACAATGAAAAAATCAATGAAACCAAGAGCTGGTTTTTTGAAAAAATAAACAAAATAGATAAACCCCCAGCCAGACTCATTAAGAGAAAAAGAGAATCTACACACATAAACACAATCAGAAATGAGAAAGGAAAATTCACAGCAGACCCCACAGAAATACAAAGAATTATAGGAGAATATTATGAGAATCTATATGCTAACAAGCTGGAAAACCTAGAAGAAATGGACAACTTTTTAGAAAAATACAACCTTCCAAGACTGACCAAACAAGAAACAGAAAAACTAAACAGACCAATCACCAGCAACGAAATAGAAGCGGTAATCAAAAAACTACCCAAGAACAAAACCCCCGGACCAGATGGATTCACCTCTGAATTCTACCAGACATATAGAGAAGAAATAACACCGATTCTCCTTAAAGTTTTCCAAAAAATAGAAGAGGAGGGAATACTTCCAAACTCATTCTATGAAGCCAGCATCACTCGAATACCAAAACCGGCAAAGACCTCACCAAAAAAGAAAATTACAGACCAATATCCCTGATGAACGTAGATGCAAAAATACTCAACAAAATATTAGCAAACCGAATTCAAAAATACATCAAGAGGATCATCCACCATGATCAAGTGGGATTCATCCCAGGGATGCAAGGATGGTATAACATTCGAAAATCCATCAACATCATCCACCACATCAACAAAAAGAAGAACAAAAACCACATGATCATCTCCATAGATGCTGAGAAAGCATTTGACAAAATTCAGCATCCATTCCTGATTAAAACTCGCAACAAAATGGGTATAGAAGGCAAGTACCTCAACATCATAAAGGCCATATATGACAAACCCACAGCTAACATCATACTTAACAGCGAGAAGCTGAAAGCTTTTCATCTAAGATCGGGAACAAGACAGGGATGCCCACTCTCTCCAGTGTTATTCAACATGGTACTGGAGGTCCTAGCCACGGCAATCAGACAAAACAAAGACATACAAGGCATCCAGATTGGTAAAGAAGAAGTCAAATTGTCACTATTTGCAGATGACATGATATTGTACATAAAAAACACTAAAACCTCTGCTCCAAAACTACTAGAACTAATATCTGAATTCAGCAAAGTTGCAGGATACAAAATTAACACACAGAAATCTGTTGCTTTCCTATACACTAACGATAAACTAACAGAAAGAGAAATCAGAAAAACAATTCCATTCACAATTGCATCAAAAAGAATAAAATACCTAGGAATAAACCTAACGAAGGAAGTGAAAGACCTGTACTCTGAAAACTACAAGACATTCCTAAGAGAAATTAAAGAGGACACTAACAAATGGAAATCATCCCATGCTCTTGGCTAGGAAGAATAAATATTGTCAAAATAGCTATACTACCCAAAGCAATCTACAGATACAACGCAATCCCTATCAAACTACCAACAGCTTTCTTCAATGAACTCGAACAAATAATTCTAAAATTCATATGGCACCGCAAAAGACCCTGAATAGCCAAAGCAATCCTGAGAAGGAGGAATAAAACAGGGGGAATTACGCTCCCTGACTTCAAGCTCTACTACTAAGCCACAGTAATCAAGACAATTTGGTATTGGCACAAAAACAGACCCACAGATCAGTGGAATAGAATAGAAAATCCAAACATCAACCCAAACACATACAGTCAATTAATATTTGATAAGGGAGCCTTGGATATACATTGGGGAGATGACGGCCTCTTCAGCAGCTGGTGTTGGAAAAACTGGAGAGCTACATGTAAGAGAATGAAATTGGACTACTGTCTAACCCCATACTCAAAGGTAAACTCAAGGTGGATCAAAGACCTGAATGTAAGTCATGAAACTATAAAACTCTTAGAAAAAATATAGGCAAAAAGCTCTTGTACATAAACATGAGTGACTTCTTCATGAACATATCTCCCCGAGCAAGGGAAACAAAAGCAAAAATGAACAGGTGGGACTATATAAAGCTGAAAAGCTTCTGTACAGCAAAGGACACCATCAGTAGAACAAAACGACTTCCTACAGTATGGGAGAATATATTCATAAATGATGTATCCGATAAGGGGTTGACATCCAAAATATATAAAGAACTCACGCACCTCAACAAACAAAAAGCAAATAATCCATTTAAGAAATGGGCAGAGGACATGAATAGACACTTCTCCAAAGAAGAAATTCAGATGGCCAACAGGCACATGAAAAGATGCTCCACATCGCTAATCATCAGAGAAATGCAGATTAAAACCACAATGAGATATCACCTCACACCAGTGAGGATGGCCAACATCCAAAACACAAACAACAACAAATGTTGGCGAGGATGTGGAGAAAAGGGAACCCTCCTACACTGCTGGTGGGACTGCAAATTAGTTCAACCATTGTGGAAAGCAGTATGGAGGTTCCTCAAAAAACTCAAAATAGAAATACCATTTGACCCAGGAATCCCACTCCTAGGAATTTACCCTAAGAATGCAGCAGCCCAGTTTGAAAAAGACAGATGCACCCCTATGTTTACCACAGCACTATTTACAATAGCCAAGAAATGGAAGCAACCTAAGTGTCCATCAGTAGATGAATAGATAAAGAAGATGTGGTACATATACACAATGGAATATTATTCAGCCATAAGAAGAAAACAAATCCTACCATTTGCAACAACATGGATGGAGCTAGAGGGTATTATGCTCAGTGAAATAAGTCAAGCTGAAAAAGACAAGTACCAAATGATTTCACTCATATGTGGAGTATAAGAACTAAGGGGAAAAAAAAATCTGAAGGGACAAAACAGCAGGAGACTCACGGAACTCAAGAACGGACTAATAGTTACCAAAGGGAAAGGGACTGGGGAGGATGGGTGGGAAGGGAGGGGCAAGGGGGAAGAAGGGACATTGCGATTAGCAGATGTAATGTTCGGGGGGCACGGGGAGGCCTGTACAACCCAGAGAGGACAAGTAGTGACTCTATGGCATCTCACTACGCTGATGGACAGTGACTGCAATGGGGTTGGGGGGGGGAACCTGATGAAGAGGGTACTGTAATCATCATAATATTACTCATTTAATTGTAGATTAATGATATCAAAATAAACTAAAAAAAGAAGTCAAAAAAAAGTAATGGAAATCATGTATCTCTTTAGGAAAAATTAAGAATAAGAAAGCAAAACTTTGCTTCAATGTTTACATATAAGAATATCCATAAGGATAGTAATGTTTTGTATTAATGTAATTTAATTTAAAAAATGTCCCCCTTACCTTTTTGAACTGTGTTTTAGAACTGGAAAGAACCTCAGAGATGATTTTATTGAATACCCTCATTTTACGGGTGAGGAATCTGAAGACTACAGATAGCCTGCTCCACTACAGAGAAATGCCACAAAGTTCAATTTTATATTAAAGAATATACAAATCCCCTGTGCTCCCAGGGACTGTCCTAAATTTCATATCCGCAGGTCTCAGATTGTCCAGGTCAGCATCTGTTCTGCACAATTTCTAACAAAGGGGAGTATACCAATAGGGCAGAATTTTTATCCTTCTGGAAGATTTTTCATCCCGCCCTGCGGTTTCCATTCACTGATGCTGGATCTGAACAAGCCTGCTGCCTCATCTTTAGGAAAATTCTGCAGGAGTCTGAAAGCCCATCTGAGCATTCTTCCCTCTGAAGGCCTCACAAGGAGCGGGCTGCTCACTTCGAATACCCTCCATGAGTTAATGTCATTCTTACCACGCCACGAGGCCCAGCCCAACGACTGTTCAAACGTGGCAGTCTGTGAAGCGGAGAGCTTAGCAGTCAGTCACTTCATCAGCATCTTGTGGTGGATGTTTTCCTATGAAAAACTTCCAAGCACCGGCTTCCCTCACAATCTTGAGCTTTGGATCTATTATTTTTCTAACCAGAGTTGCGAGGCTTTTATGCTTATTCCTTGTTGAGTTTGGTATTGATGGTTTGTGCCCAGGATTCAGATCTGGCCAGGTAATTTTTGATTTCAATTCTTTAATCTATAATATGAGTTCTTGCTCAGTTTGGTATCATGAATTATTATGTATTTTCTCTCCTTCCCCCTCTCAAGTTTAAGATAACTTTTTACCTTCTTAAATTTTAAAGTTATGTATAAGCACTAGCCTGGCTTAGAATCCTCCTGCCCCTACAACTCCTCAAAACCTGCAACAGAAATTCCTGCTAGATCACAATCTTACTTTCTGCTGCGCTTAGACGCATCTCAAACTTGTTCTACAAAGAGTACTGCAGACAGCGCCTGCCTGCCACATAGACTTAGCTCTCCACATGAAACCTTCTCTCTACCTCACTCCAGAAAGCTTCCCTTCCAGATGGACACACAGTTGATGATCAATGCTTTGAATATAATGTCTCAACCTGTTTGATGTTCAACTTAGACATCATCCAGCCACATACCATATCATTTTGACCAAATAAAATTATCAAAGAATCGAGCAGACACGTTGCTGAATATAGACACACCATGCAAGCTATGAGCAAGATGAATAGATAGTCGGGCTTTAGACATCTGGCTAAAAAAGTCCCCACCTGCCTCTTACAAGTTGAGAACTCACACAGTCTCTGAGACTGTTTCTTCATCTGTAAAATGGAGATGATAAAATGTGTCTTAGAGGTTTGCTTGGATTATTAAATGTCACACACACACACACACACACACACACACACACGTTACAGAGGCTGGCTCATGGTAGGTACTCAATAAGTGGCAGCTAACATTATGTAGCAAAAACACTAACATATTGGAGCTTTATATTTGTGAATCCAATCTGACTCCTCTGATAATCAATAATTTTGTTTAAGCTTTCACAAATCAGTGTTTTAATGAAGTATTTTTAAAAATTTTCCAAGAGATCCAACATCCCTTGTTTATCCATTCCAGGATTTCCTTGTTGGCCCTGAAAATTCAAAACTTCCATGTGAGATCTAGTTTCAGGTGCCTTACAATGTGTGGTGTCCTCCTGGGAATGCCAAAACATCTGCCCCTTGACCTGAACAATGGGGCAAGGCAGGTGGTCCCGGGCACCAGCTACCTATTTTCTCTTTGCATTTTCAAATGAGATGACACCTCCATAGGCCAGTGGCTCTCCCCCAGGCCTCCAGATTTAGGAACTCAAAGGGCAGCTGCTTCCATGAGTGTGGGGGGAAATAGCATCTTTGAACCAAGGTCCCTTACTTCCTGATCACCTGTTCAGTCATTGGTAGGTCAAGGATTTTACCACTAACGTTAAGATCTTCACAGCCCATCCCACCCACTCATCCAACCATTTATTCAGTAAGTATGTGTTGGGTTTTTATCACATTCCAGTCTCTAAGGTGGTTCATGGAGATTCAAAAATTAGAAGACATGGTTCTTGCCCTTGTAGAGATAACGATTTAATTGCAGAAATAGACTTGAACAGTTTTACAAATGCTTAATTACTGTTGTTATTGTTCTGAGGGAAAGGGTATGGAGGGTGTCAAAGTCATACTGAGGGTAGCTTATATAATCTTGAAAGGCAAGGAAGATTTCTTTAAGGACTTTATAACTGAGCTAGAATGTGAGGGGTGCCCAGGAATTAAACAGCAAAGGCAGTGAGACAGATAAGGGGGGGCCTGTCTTACCAGCAGAGGCGTGGGGAGAGCCCTGGCATATGGAGGAGCAGGGCACTTCCTGGGACCTGAAGGACCAAGGAGAGACACCTGAAGGCAGAGACAAGCAGCTGCAGTGGTGTGAGCGGAAGGGGCAGCGATGTGCACCGGGGGTGGTCACACGTGGTGTGGGGACCGTGGTGTGGGGACGTGTAGTGGGTGAGCAGAGCTGCTCCAACAGGCATGTTCTCAGGATTGCAGTGCCCTTCGTAGGCAGGGGCACCGTTTCTGTCTGATGGGTCTCCTGCCTGGCGTTTACCTGGCTGAGCCACTCTCTCTCTGTGCTGGGAGCTGAGGAGGGGGCACTGGACTTAAGTTTCTTCCAAGCCAACCCCCCTGACCGTTGGGCCCTCGCTCTCTCCCCCATATGCCTTCTTTCTGCTTTTAGTGACATGTGGCCAAAGAATAAGTTACAAATCTGAGAAGTCAGAAATTTTGGCAATCACTGGGAGGGAACCTGCACGCATGATGGATTTCCCATGGCTGGTGAGTATCTGTAGCCAAGGGAAACATCTCTGTGGAGGATTGAGCCTCAGTGAGTGGTGGATTCTATCTGCGTCCCATGGCTTCATAAAAAAAAAATGAGGAAGTATTACAAACAGATCTTTTTAACCAGTGTGGTAGGATATTTGCCTCTACATGCTTCTTATTCCCGTGGAATCGTCACCCAGATTTGTCTGCCATGGAAGGAAAAGGCTGAATGTATGCCCAGGTGGCTAAACATCACACTTTGCCGGTGGGAGAGCCCCTGCTCTGCTAGGATGCTGTCCGTCCTGTTGTGACGGTCCCAAAAGTTCGTGGGACAAACCTGCACTTCTCAGCATCGTACTGGCTCAGTGAGATCCTGGTCCAGACCTCGGGGAGGTACTTTCCTAAGCGTGTGTCTCCCCGGGGAGAGAAGGCTGCCGGTGAGCAGAGAGTGTGAGAATCCTAGAAGGGAAAGGGACCCCAGGGCTGGGCGCCAGGCCTGGCTGCAGGACAGAAGCTCCTGTGGGGCTGTCCTAGGCCGAGTCCACACATCAGCATTTTTCGAGAAACTTCCCAGGTGTTTGTGATACAGCTGGTCCAGCCCTTCTTGCAACTCCAGGTCAAGTGCTCGATTACTTGTGTGTGGCAGGCTTCCAAGACATTTGTTGATGAATTTACAAGTGAATTTGCCCCACGAAGTGGCCACCAGGCCAAGAGCTGGTTGGCAACAGGGTAGAACTGGAACCCAGGCCTGTCTCCTCCTGCCCAGTTGGGGCTCTTTTCCTGGCTGTATGCCAAGTCTGTGACCGGTGCCCCTGCTCCACCTTGATGCCTCCATGTCCCCAGGTCTCAGGATCACAGCCTTAGGGAGGTGGCATTATTTTCTCCCAAGGCTCACCTTTTGCTCTTCCACCACTGACCTGTTCTCTCCTCCTTTGGTTTCGAAATAAGATCTACCCTGGAGATCATACACGGTGAAGGAGACTTGAACATCGAGAACTTGGCCAGGATGAAAGTGGACAAGCTGATTATCCACCCTCATTCTGACAGCTGGCTCCTTGATGATGACATCGCTTTGCTCTTGCTCAAATCCCCACTTAACCTGGGCGCCAAGGCAGCGCCCATCTGCCTTTCAGAGGTCACTGACATACAGAAATGGACAAACGGCTGGGTGTCTGGACGGGGCATGACCAGTGAGTGATTATAGCTCAGCTGAGCGTGCGGTGGCGCCCTGGCCGACGTTTGCAATGAGAAGCTGACTCCGGAGGCTCCGCTAGGCCTAGGAAGTCTGTCCGGTGGATCTGCAGACTCCAGGGTCCCATGATGCACCTTCTCCTCAGTCCTCACACGGGAGCTGTAACTTGCTGGGCCTTCCAGCACGTTTTATGCCCATGTGAAACATGACCTCTCTCCAGGGCCTCAGGGGTAACCCAGGCGGAAGTGTTCAGAGTCCTAGAGGTGACTTGGAGGAATTGTGAGGGGAATATTGATGGGCAAAGGGGCAGCAAAATGGACTGGGCTTCAGGAAGTCCCCCCAACACCAGCCAGAGCATCTATCTGTTCATTGATGGTGTCAGTTCTGCTGGCCTGGGATGAAGGGCTCTGCGGCTCTTGAAAACCATGGATCCAGGCCAACGAGAAGGGGATAAAGTGAATATGAACAGTCCTATGGAGTCACCTGTAACCTCTTGCCACTCCGCCAGACAACCGCAAAATGGTGACCCTTTGTCTTTCTTCTTGGTAGCTGTGTCTTACCCCATAATCGATAGAGTAGAAAAAAACATACTCCAGTGAGTGTAGCTCTTTCACTTACGGACCCAAACAGCTGTGCATGGATTCCCACATGGTCCCAAAGCGCAGCGCTGGTTTAGAATTCCTTGTTGGGAATGGCCCTTAGGAACTTTTCATGAGCTTCAAAAGAGGCTGCCTTCTTAGATTCCTCATGTTACGTTCAGCACACATTCACTGAACCTCTTCTATAATCCAGGCAGTGTTCTGGGCTCTGGGGATTCAGCAATCAACAAAGTGGAAAATATCCCCATCTTCAGGGAGTGGACTTCCCAGGTGTTGGGCTGACCTGCTCCATAGACAGGGGAACTCTCAAGGCCCTAACAAGAGTCCAGCCCGTCCTTATGTGCTGCAGGCCCCGGAACAAGCCTCGTCAGCATAGCTTCTCTTTATATCCTAGGGATTTAAATGAAATATCTTTTTAGGACCTTAGCTGGGGCCTGGTATGTTTTGTGGGATGAGAAGGTTGTATACATAGGCTGAGATCCAGTCTTGGGGAGCTGTGGATTCAGAGAGGGTGAGCTCCAGGGTCTTCCAGACCCCTTCTCACCCTCTTCACCCTTAGGCCAATTTTGGGCCTTAGAGTAGTTCCCTTGGCATTGAGGTGAAAAGGTATGATGTGGGTGGGTGCTTGGCCTTAACCCAGAGGGAAACTTTGAACTCAGGGGCCTCTCCCCATCTGCTTTTCTTTGTTTCAGTTCTTATGCAAGGCACAGTTTCACAGCTGCAGAAAGTCGACATGAAGCTGGTCAAATGGAAAACATGCTCCCACGTCATCCCTATACTCACCAAGAACATGCTGTGTGCTGGGATCCCTCAAGGTGGGAAGGACGCCTGCCAGGTAGTGGACCTCATCCTTGGCTGGGAGAGGGGCTGCCACCGAGGGTAATGGCTCCCCTGTTGCTCCTCTGGATAAGCTGCTGTAACAGAAGGCCACTAACAGGGTGGATTGAAACCACAGAAACGTATTCCACCACAGCTCTGGGGGCCGGGAGCCCAAAGGCAAGGCGGCAGCAGGGCCATGGCCCCTCTGGAAGCCACAGGGAAAGATCCTTCCCCGCCTTTTCCGGCTTCCCGTGGTTGCCGGTGATCCTGGGCGTTCCTAGCATGCGTCCCTCCAATCTCTGCCTCCAGCGTCACATAGCCTTCTGTCCCGTGTGTGTCTCTCCTGTTTTCTTATGAGGATATGAATCACTGGATTAGGGCCTCCCTGACCCGGCAGGATGTCATCTGGACAGAACTAATCACATCTGCAAAGACCCGGTTTCCAAATAAGACCACACTCTGAGGTTCCAGGTGGACATGAATCTGGGAGGGATGCTATTCAACCTGGAACAGATGCTCTGTGACCAAAGGGAGGCTGTGCGGGGCAGTGGCTGCGGGTTCTGGCTTCCCAAGTTTCCGTCCCGGCTCCTCTGCTTACGGCCTGTGACTCCCTCTGCCGGTGCCTTTTCTGATTTCCTCATCTGTAAAATGGGCACACTAAGAGGTCCTATCTTTAGGACTGTTGCAAAAATTGAGTTAATGCACAAAAAAAGCACCTAGAAGAGCAGAGCAGAGGAGTGTCATAGTAAATATTTTGAGTATGTTTTTCTCCATCACCATCTCTTACCACCTGTTCAGTGGTCAACAGGACACACTCTGTTTCACCAAATACATGAAAGGCTATGAACTGGCTCTAGGAAGCAGGGAAGCTTCAGGGAAGCTGAGAGTCTTTTGGGAGACACACAGCAGGGTACGTTACAGACCCAGAATTCTAACGAAGGCACCCTGATCTCTGGGGTCTTAACTGCACTGCTGTTCTGCCCAATAGCTTTCACATAGATCCCCTCATCTCCACAGAAACGATTATAATTCTTCATTTTAAAGAAAGGTCCTGGGGCTTCCCAATGACTTCACAGAATTTGCTAAAAAACAGTTGAGTTCAAAGTCAGTTGATGGACACAGCAATTTATTCTTGGTAACAATCTGGTATGTAGACAAGTCATGTGAGCCCATATTCTGCTCCTGGTTTTTTTTTGTTTGTTTGTTCCTTTTGTATTTGGATTTTTGGCATCTCATTGAATGGTGCTTCTTTTCAACATTTTTTTGTGTCACCTGATAGTTTCAAAAATAAATCTTTGTAAGCGGTGAAACAGTAGGCTCCTGCTTCTGTATAAGAATAACAATAAGGTATTTATATTTGCATAAACAAGGATGTGGAAAGTTATGTTTGACTAAGGGGTTGCCCTGCATGGTTGGAATTAGAAATGTTTGTTTCATGTATTTATTTGAGTAGGTGGTAAAGAAAATTCAAGTAGTGTAGATGGGTGGAGAGTGAAGAGGAAGTTTACCTCCTACACTCCTTTTCCTGGAGTGTTTCCGCTCTCCAGAGAAGCGGCGGTTACAGGGTCACCACATTCTAGCCGAAATATTCTTGTCATACACAATCGTGTGCATATGTTATGTTTATGAATTTGCTTATTTATTTGATTATGGGTATTCCTCATGTTCCTTTTCCATATCTGAGTTTTCTGGTCTTTTGAAATGAAGATACATTATTCTTTAATGGAATGTTTAAAATGGTCCCAAAACTTCAGGTGCATGAAAAGGTGATGCATTCCTCAGTTTCATGATGTCTAATCTGCTTCCTGGTGCTTATTTGGCAATGTTTTTCATGATGGTTTAAAATGTGTCAATTGTTTCATATTTAGTGTTTTTGAATGACAGTATATAACACTTTGACACAGTTTTCAAATTTTCTTCATTTTGTATCTCTCCATTTGTACGCCTGCACTAGTCAACCAATGACCTATTGTGACACATAATGGGTTTTTGGTTTGGTTTTGTACTCTTTGCTATTGGGGGCAATACAGAAAGAGCAAAAGGGCCTAGTGGAAAGCGGATTCAAAGTAAAAAGGCAGGGGGGAAATATTGGAAGAATTCTGAAAAGCAAGTGCTTAGAGGCAAAATGGATTAGAAAACCACTCCTTTGTACCCCAGAATCAATACATGTGAGTGGATGACAAGGGTGATGATGGATATTCAGTTTTTGATCAAACTTTCCTGCATCACCATTGTTTTTGACCAAGTTGTCTGCTACCTTTTCTGACGGTCACAGAGCTGGGGGCATGGTCACATGGTCATGTAGCCGAAGACCCCAATCGACATGAAAAGTGTCTGATATCAAAGGACAACGCAGTGCTTTTTGCCTTATGCCATTGTCCACATCTCGATAGGCTACAGAATAGCTCACTACTGGCCCTCCCACTCCCAACTTCTCTCCTAGGGTGACAGTGAGGGCCTCTGGTTTGCCAGAAAACAAACAACAAAAGCATATGGTACCAGCTGGGCACTGCCAGCTGGCGAGTGGGCTGTGGCCAGGAGAAACTGCCTGTAGTGTACACAAAAGTGTCTAATTATCTGCTGTGGATTAACACGGAGACCACACTGTCAGGAAAGGCCTGCCCGCATGAGCCAGACTTGGGCTGCCATCTGCACCCGTCACCCTGGGCCATTATGTTACTGTATTTTGTGATGCTTCTATGACCCCGTGAGGAAATGCTGTACTGCCTCGATACCAAGTGTCCGTCTCAGTGTGTGGAGGAAGGTCATGGGCAGGGTGTAGGTCATGAGGATGAATTCTCATTAGTTGTGTCTGGGACAGTCATGTACCTATAGGAGAGCTTCAGATACAGCTGGGACCCCCCCACAAGGCCTAAGGCTCCCCTGAAACTTGGAGGCAGGTTACCCATTGCAGCTCGAGGCCTCTCCAAAGGTTTGCATAGAGACCCTCCACACAGGGAAGGGTGTGCGGGGTTGAATGGAAAACCTAGTCTTTCCTCTCTTACAAAAGGGTGTCTTTCCACAGCTTCCTCCATTTCCCAAAGGGACTGGTGACTTCCAAACTTCTGCTCTGGGAATAGGAACCATCCTGACTCCTCTCTCTCCCTTCATCTGCAGCTCATCCCTGAGACCTAAAGATTGATCCTTTGGGAAGATCCATTTCCTTTCCTTTACCTTCCTTTGTTTCCATTGCTACCATCAGGCCCAGAGCGGGATCACGTGCCTCAGTGCTAAGATTCAGGATCAGAAAGCCATCGAGGTAGAAAGGTCCTCGAGATGAAGCAGGCAAGATGCACACAGCTAAGGGGTGTAGTGGTCCAGGCACCTTTGTTGAAGCATCAGAAACTCAACCCGAAGCAAAACAAAGGAATGAGAAAGATACAAGGGTAACCCAGAACCAAAGGCGGAGCTGGACGGGCCTTGGGAGGCTGCCCTGTGAACAGGAGTCTGAGAGTTCCGCTTTGTCCAAAGCTACCTTTGGGACCATCTTGAAGAGTGGGTGGGCTCTCCATCCTTCATGTAATTGTCCGTGAGCATATTTTTTTCAACCAGGCAAGGCATAATAAGTGGCATTCTTTTCTGAGGCAACACAACCCATTTTTGAAGAGAGAAAAGCTGTAGAGTATTCAAAAAGATGTGTGTTTTTATATGAGTTTGCCATACATGGAATTCCTTGAGCTGTAAACAAAATAAAAGGAGACATCAACTTCTGTGCATATGCATTCTGAGAGGGAAGAAAAGAGAAGATGACAAGATAGCTTCGCAGCCTGGCCTTCACTGGGCTCTCTGGAACAGGAGAGCGTGGCGACCACCTAAATCGGGAGGGAGGCGGGCTGAAGAAGCATCGAGGTGGATGGGAGCAGGATGAATGAGGATGCAGTCAAGGTTTGCCAAAGCTGCAGGGCCACCACAATCGTTTTGGCTGCTGGTAAGCAGGGAAATATGGCTACAAGCAGACCGGTTGGCATCCCTGAGAAACGGAAGTTCAAAAAGAATTGCCTCTTTTTCATGAAATGAGAGGCAGTGACAGCAACCTGGTCTTTGAGTTCAAAGACAGAGCCACAAGTGACTGAGTAAGGTCACCTGTGTGTCCTCGGCGCAGGGTAGCAGGGTGAAAGAGGAGCTGAGGCAGCCGGCCGCTCAGCCGAGCTCCCGTGAAAGGGACCATGTGACTGACAGCGGCTGCTCGGCCTCCCTCACCACGCGTGCTCTCAGACTCTCAGATTTTTGCCAGTCCGGTAAGAGAGAAATGGGAGCTCAAAGTATTGTTTTTTTTCCCATCAAATTAAGGTACAATTTTTTTTAATATAATTTATTCTGGTATCATTAATCTACAATTACATGTGCAATATTATGGTTATTAAACTACCCCTTCATCAGGTCCCCCCCACCAACCCCATTACAGTCACTGTCCATCAGCGTAGTGAGATGCTATAGAATCACTACTTGTCTTCTCTGAGTTGTACAGGCCTCCCCGTGCCCCCCAACATTACATCTGCTAATCGTAATGCCCCTTTTACCCCCTTGTCCCTCCCTTCCCACCCATCCTCCCCAGTCCCTTTCCCTTTGGTAACTATTAGTCCGTTCTTGGGTTCTGTGAGTCTGCAGCTGTTTTGTTCCTTCAGTATTTTTTCTTTGTTTTTATACTTCACATATGAGTGAAATCATTTGATACTTGTCTTTTTCGGCTTGGTTATTTCACTGAGCATAATACCCTCTAGGTCCATCCATGTTGTTGCAAATGGTAGGATTTGTTTTCTTCTTATGGCTGAATAATATTCCATGGTGTATATGTACTACATCTTCTTTATCCATTCATCTACTGATGGACACTTAGGTTGCTTCCATTTCTTGGCTATTGTAAATAGTGCTGCGATAAACATAGGGGTGCATCTGTCTTTTTCAAACTGGGCTGCTGCATTCTTAGGGTAAATTCCTAGGAGTGGGATTCCTGGGTCAAATGGCATTTCCATTTTGAGTTTTTTGAGGAACCTCCATACTGCTTTCCACAATGGTTGAACTATTTTATGTTCCCACCAGCAGAGTAGGAGGGTTCCCTTTTCTCCACATCCTCGCCAACATTTGTTGTTTGTGTTTTGGATGTTGGCCATCCTCACTGGTGTGAGGTGATATCTTATTGTGGTTTTAATCTGCATTTCTCTGATGATTAGCGATGTGGAGCATCTTTTCATGTGCCTGTTGGCCGTCTGAATTTCTTCTTCGGAGAAGTGTCTATTCATGTCCTCTGCCCATTTCTTAATTGGACTATTTGCTTTTTGTTTGTTGAGGTGTGTGAGTTCTTTATATATGTTGGATGTCAACCCCTTATCGGATACGTCACTTATGAATATATTCTCCCATACTGTAGGATGTCTTTTTGTTCTACTGATGGTGTCCTTTGCTGTACAGAAGCTTTTCAGCTTGATATAGTCCCACTTGTTCATTTTTGCTTTTGTTTCCCTTGCACGGGGAGATATGTTCATGAAGAAGTCGCTCATGTTTATGTCCAAGAGATTTTGCCTATGTTTTTTTCTAAGAGTTTTATGGTTTCATGACTTACATTCAGGTCTTTGATCCACCTTGAGTTTACCTTTGTGTATGGGGCTAGACAGTAGTCCAGTTTCATTCTCTTACATGTAGCTCTCCAGTTTTTCCAACACCAGCTGCTGAAGAGGCTGTCATCTCCCCATTGTATATCCAAGGCTCCTTTATCAAATATTAATTGACTGTGTATGTTTGGGTTAATGTTTGGATTTTCTATTCTGTTCCACTGGTCTGTGGGTCTGTTTTGTGCCAATACCAAATTGTCTTGATTACTGTGGCTTTGTAGTAGAGCTTGAAGTCAGGGAGTGTAATTCCCCCTGTTTTATTCCTCCTTCTCAGGATTGCTTTGGCTATTCGGGGTCTTTTGTGGTTCCATATGAATTTTAGAATTATTTGTTCCAGTTCCTTGAAGAAAGCTGTTGGTAGTTTGATAGGGATTGCATTGAATCTGTAGATTGCTTTAGGTAGTATAGCCATTTTGACAATATTTATTCTTCCTAGCCAAGAGCATGGGATGCATTTCCATTTGTTAATGTCTTCTTTAATTTCTCTTAGGAGTGTCTTGTAGTTTTCAGAGTACAGGTCTTTCACTTCCTTCTTTAGGTTTATTCCTAGGTATTTTATTCTTTTTGATGCAATTGTGAATGGACTTGTTTTTCTGATTTCTCTTTCTGTTAGTTTATCATTAGTGTATAGGAAAGCAACAGATTTCTGTGTGTTTTATATCTTGCAACTTTGCTGAATTCAGATATTAGTTCTAGTAGTTTTGGAATGGAGTCTTTAGGGTTTTTTATGTACAGTATCATGTCATCTGCAAATAGTGACAATTTGACTTCTTCTTTACCAATCTGGATGCCTTGTATGTCTTTGTTTTGTCTGATTGCTGTGGCTAGGACCTCCAGTACTATGTTGAATAACAGTGGAGAGAGTGGGCATCCCTGTCTTGTTCCCGATCTTAGATGAAAAGCTTTCAGTGTCTTGCCGTTAAGTATGATGTTAGCTGTGGGTTTGTCATATATGGCCTTTATGATGTTGAGGTACTTGCCTTCTATACCCATTTTGTTGAGAGTTTTAATCAGGAATGGATGCTGAATTTTGTCAAATGCTTTTTCAGCATCTATGGAGATGATCATGTGGTCTTTGTTCTTTTTGTTGATGTGATGGATGATGTTGATTGATTTTTGAATGTTGTACCATCCTTGCATCCCTGGGAAAATCCCACTTGATCATGGTGGATGATCCTCTTGATGTATTTTTGAATTCGGTTTGCTAATATTTTGTTGAGTATTTTTGCATCCATGTTCATCAGGGATATTGGTCTGTAATTTTCTTTTTTGGTGAGGTCTTTCCCCGGTTTTGGTATTAGAGTGATGCTGGCTTCATAGAATGAGTTTGGAAGTATTCCCTCCTCTTCTATTTTTTGGAAAACTTTAAGGAGAATCAGTGTTATTTCTTCTCTATATGTCTGGTAGAATTCAGAGGTGAATCCATCAGGCCCGGGGGTTTTGTTCTTGGGTAGTTTTTTGATTACCAATTCGATTTCGTCACTGGTGATTGGTCTGTTTAGTTTTTCTGTTTCTTGCTTGGTCAGTCTTGGAAGGTTGTATTTTTCTAAGAAGTTGTCCATTTCTTCTATGTTTTCCAGCTTGTTAGCATATAGATTCTCATAATATTCTCTTATGATTCTTTGTATTTCTGTGGGGTCCGTCGTGATTTTCCTTTCTCATTTCTGATTGTGTTTATGTGTGTAGATTCTCTTTTTCTCTTAATGAGTCTGGCTAGGGGTTTATCTATTTTGTTTATTTTTTCAAAGAACCAGCTCTTGGTTTTATTGATTTTTTCTATTGTTTTATTCTTCTCAATTTTATTTATTTCTTCTCTAATCTTTATTATGTCCCTCCTTCTGGTGACTTTGGGCCTCATTTGTTCTTCTTTTTCCAATTTCAGTAATTGTGTCTTTAGACTATTCATTTGGGAATGTTCTTCCTTCTTTAAATAGGCCTGGATTGCAATATACTTTCCTCTTAGAACTGCCTTTGCTGCGTCCCACAGAAGTTGTGGCTTTGTGTTGTTGTTGTCATTAGTCTCCATATATTCTTTGATTTCTGTTTTGATTTGGTCGTTAACCCATTGATTAATTAGGAGAGTGTTGTTAAGTCTCCATGTATTTGTGAGCCTTTTTGATTTCTTTCTAAAATTTATTTCTAGTTTTATACCTTGGTGATCTGAGAAGTTGGTTGGTAGGATTTCAATATTTTTGAAATTACTGAGGTTCTTTTTGTGGCCTAGTATGTGGTCTATTCTGGAAAATGTTCCATGTGCACTTGAGAAGAATGTGTATCCTGTTGCTTTTGGGTGTAGAGTTCTGTAGATGTCTGTTAGGTCCATCTGTTCTAGTGTGTTTTTCAGTGCCTCTGTGTCTTTACTTATTTTCTGTCTGATTGATCTGTCCTCTGGAGTGAGTGGTGTGTTGAAGTCTCCTAAGATGAATGCATTGCTGTCTATTTCCTCCTTTAATTCTGTTAGTATTTGTCTCACATATGCTGGCGCTCCTGTGTTGGGTGCATATATATTTATAATGGTTATATCTTCTTGTTGGACTGACCCCTTTATCATTATGTAATGTCCTTCTTTATCTCTTTGCTACTTTCTTCATTTTGAAGTCTATTTTGTCTGATACAAGTACTGCAACACCTGCTTTTTTCTCTTTGTTGTTTGCATGAAATATCTTTTTCCATCCCTTCACTTTTATTCTGTGTATGTCTTTGGTTTGAGGCGAGTCTCTTGTAGGCAGCATATAGATGGGTCTTGCTTTTTTATCCATTCTGTTACTCTGTGTCTTTTGATTGGTGCATTCAGTCCATTTACATTTAGGGTGATTATTGATAAATATGTACTTATTGCCATTGCTGGCTTTAGATTCGTGGTTACCAAAGGTTCAAGGGTTGCTTCTTTACTATCTAACAATCTAACTCAACTTTCTTGTTAAGTTATTGTAAACACAGTCTGATGTTTCTTTATTTCTCTCCCTTCTTATTCTTCCTCCTCCATTCTTTATATACTAGGTGTTTTATTCTTTGCCTTTAGTTAGTATTTGGGTGGTCTGCTTTCTTTGCTATGATTTTATTTTCTCTGGTGACATCTTTTTAGCCTTAGAGGTGCTTCCCTCTAGAGCAGTCCGTTTAAGATATCCTGTAGTGGTGGTTTATGAGAGGCAAACTCTCTCAACTTTCATTTGTCTGGAAATTGTTTAATCCCTCTGTCAAATTTAAATGATAATCGTGCTGGATACAATATTCTTGGTTAAAGGCCCTTCTGTTTCATAATGTTAAATATATCATGCCATTCTCTTCTGGCCTTTAAGGTTTCTGTTAAGAAGTCTGATGATAGTCTGATAGGTTTTCCTTTGTAGGTGATCTTTTTTCTCTCTCTAGCTACCTTTAATACTCTGTCTTTATCTTTGATCTTTGCTGTCTTAATTATTATGTGTCTTGGTGTTGTCTTCCTTGGATCCCTTGTGTTGGGAGGTCTGTGGGTTTCCGTGGACTGCGAGACTATTTCCTTCCCCAGCGAGGGAACGTTTTCTGCAATTATTCCTTCAAAGACACTTTCTATCCCCTTTTTCTCTCTCTTCTTCCTCTGGTACTCCTATAATGTTAATATTGTTTCGTTTGGATTGGTCACACAGTTCTGTTAATATTCTTTCATTCCTAGAAATCCTTTTATCTCTCTCTGCCTCAGCTTCTCTGTATTCCTGTTCTCTGATTTCTATTCCATTAGCAGTCGCTTGCATCTCATCCAGTCTGCTGCTAAGCCCATCAATTGCTTGTCTGATTTCTGCATTGTCTTTCCTCACTCCCTCACTTCCTCCCTCAGCTCTTGCATATTTCTCTGTAGGTCCATCAGCATGGTTATGACTTTTATTCTGAATTCTTTTTCAGGAAGACTGTGCACTTTCATCCCTTCAGGCTCCCTCTCTGGAGTTGTCTGGTTGATTTTAGTCTGAACCATATTCCTCTCTCTTTTCATGGCTATAGAAGTGGTCGCTGGTGGTTTCCATGTATGTCAGCTGGGCTCTTTAAGACCACCTATTGGGGTGCCAAGTCCTGTCGGGTGTAGCTGCACGCTGTACGCTTTCCTGTGTATTCTGGTCTCTCTTTTAGGAATAGTTGTGTTTGCTGTATTTTCGTAGATAAATATAGTGTTGGGCAGAGATTTTTGCCACCGTGCTCATGCCACCATCTTCCCGGAAGTGATTCTGGAACAAATAATTACAAAATTCATATGGAACCACAAAAGACCCCGATAAGCCAAAGCAATCCTGAGAAGGAGGAATAAAACAGGGGGAATTACGCTCCCTGATTTCAAGCTCTACTACAAAGCCACAGTAATCAAGACAATTTGGTATTGGCACAAAAAACAGACCCACAGACCAGTGGAATAGAATAGAAAATCCCAACATTAACCCAAACGTATACAGTCAATTAATATTTGATAAAGGAGCCTTGGATGACAGCCTCTTCAGCAGCTGGTGTTGGAAAAACTAGACAGCTACATGTAAGAGAATGAAACTGGACTACTGTCCAGCCCCATACACAAAGGTAAACTCAAGGTGGATCAAAGACCTGAATGTAAGTCATAAAACCATAAAACTCTTAGAAAAAAATATAGGCAAAAATCACTTGGACATAAACATGAGCAACTTCTTCATGAACATACCTCCCCGGGCAAGGGAAACAAAAGCAAAAATGAACAAGTGGGACTATATCAAGCTGAAAAGCTTCTTTACAGCAAAGGACACCATCAGTAGAACAATAAGACATCCTACAGTATGGGAGAATATATTCATAAATGAAGTATCCGATAAAGGGTTGACATCCAAAATATATAAAGAACTCACACACCTTAACAAACAAAATGTAAATAATCCAATTAAGAAATTGGCAGAGGATATGAATAGACACTTCTCCAAAGAAAAAATTCAGATGGCCAACAGGCACATGAAAAGATGCTCCACATTGCTAAACATCAGAGAAATGCAAATTAAAACCCCAATGAGATATCACGTCACACCAGTAAGGATGGCCAGCATCCAAAACACAAACAACAACAAATGTTGGCGAAGATGTGGAGAAAGGGGAACCCTCCTACACTGCTGGTGGGAATACAAATTAGTTCAACCATTGTGGAAAGCAGTATGGAGGTTCCTCAGAAAACTCAAAATAGAAATACCACTTGACCCAGGAATCCCACTCCTAGGAATTTACCCTAAGAATGCATCAGCCCAGTTTGAAAAAGACATATGCACCCCTATGTTTATCGCAGCACTATTTACAATAGCCAAGAAATGGAAGCAACCTAAGTGTCCATCAGTAGATGAATGGATAAAGAAGAGGTGGTACATATACACAATGGAATATTATTCAGCCATAAGAAGAAAACAAATCCTACCATTTGCAACAACATGGATGGAGCTAGAGGGTATTATGCTCAGTGAAATAAGCCAAGTGGAAAAAGACAAGTATCAAATGATTTCACTCATATGTGGAGCATAAGAGCAAAGAAAAAAATAAAAAAACTGAAAGAACAAAACAGCAGCAGACTCACAGAACCCAAGAATGGACAAACAATTACCAAAGGGAAAGGGACTGGGGAGGATGGGTGGGAAGGGAGGGACAAGGGGGGAAAAGGGGCATTACCATTAGTAGACACAATGTTGGGGGGGCAAGGGGAGGGCTGTACAACTCAGAGAAGACAAGTAGTGATTCTACAGCATCTCCCTACGGTGATGGACAGTGACTGTAATGGGGTTGGTAGGGGGGACCTGATCAGTGGGGAGTTTAATAACCATAATGTTGCACATGCAATTGTAGATTAATGATTACTGACAAAAAAGTAGCATAAAGAAATAATAGCTGAAAATGTCCCAAATTTTATGAGAAATCTACACACCCAGTAAGCTCCACAGAGTCTAAATAAGACAAACACAAAGGGGCCACTCCCGTATGGGCCACAGTCAGCTCGCTGGAGACCAAAGACAGAGAAAATCATGCAAGGAGCAGGAGAAAGTGCGACTCACCACGTACAGAAAAATGCGATGAGATCAACAACTGACTTCCCACAAGAAGAAGGTGTCGACATAACACATGAAAAGTGCTGAAACAGAAAACGCCTGTCAGCCAAGAACTCTACAATCAGCAAAAACATCCTTAAAAGATTTTTAAAAGCCTTTCTTCTTAAAGGTAAACAAATTTGCTGCACGCACACCCGTTTCACAACAATTAAGAGAGTCCCTTCAGGCAGAAAGACAATGACAGCAGATGGTAACCTGAACGCACATGAAGAAATCAGGAAAAAGCCGTTGAAGCTCTTATGTAAGTAAATATGAAGACAATATAAGTATTTTTTCTATCATCTCCAAAGTTATTTAAAATGCATTGACTTGAGATAATAATTTGAAAACTGTCTATTGGTCCTGTTACATGCACTGCGGTAATGTGCAGGATGATCATAACACAGAGGAGGAGGCGGTGAGGTCAATGGTTGGACCAAGTCACATCCCTGTTAACACAAAGTAGGCTGTGGTGAGTAAATGTGTGTACTATGACCCTTAGAGCAATCTAATCCTAAGAAAATAGCACTGAAAAGGGATCAAAATGGTACATTAGAAAATTACTACTTCACATATAATAAAGCATTAGAGGAAGAATAGGAGAACAAGAAGATACTAACATAAACAAATAACAAAGTGGTAGAAGTAACCCCAGCCAAATTAATAAACCCAATAAATATAAATGGATTAAACACTCTAGTCAGACACCGGAGCTGATTTGACTGGATTAAAAACAAAATAACAAGAAAAATAAGATCCTATTATTCAGCCATAAAAAAGAAAGAAATCCTAGCATTCGAAATAACATTGATGTACCTAGAAGGTGTTATGCTAACTGAAATGAGCCAGGTAGAGAAAGACAACTACCAATAGATTTCACTTGTATGTGGAATCTAAAAACAAAACAAAACAAAACAAAATGAACAAAACACCAGTAGACTCAAAGACACTGAAAAGTGGCTGGTGGTTATCATGCGGGAGAAGTTGGGGTGGTGGGTCAAATAGGTGAAGGGGATAAAGAGGCACAAAATTTCAATCATAATATAAATTAGTCACATGAATGAAAGTACAGCATAGAGAATATAGTCAATGTTTCTGTAACATCTGTTGATAGTAACTGTACTAGTGGAGGTGAGCGTTTAATATTGCATATAACTGTTGAATCACTTCGTTGCATACTTGAAACCAATATAATATTGTATATCAACTATACATCAATAAAAATAATATATCAAAACAAGAAAAGGAAGAGGAAAACAAAATCCCATGTTGTGGTCCCTATAAGAAATACACATTAGATTCAAAAACACAAAAAGTTTGAAAGATCTACTTTTATGGTGATTAAAAAGTAAATTCCCCAAAGATATATATGATTATAAACATACACACCTAATAACAAAGTCCCAAAATAAATGAAGCAAAACTAAGAAGAAAAATAGACAATTACATAGTTATAGTCACATTAATGTCCCACTCTGAATAACTGATAGAAAGCTAATAGAAAATCAGTAAGGACATAGACTTGAAGAGCATTATCAATCAACTCGACCCTTATACCTAGCAAAACCTGCCTCAAAACAGCAGAATATAAAATCTTTTCAAGTGCATGTAGAATAGTCTTCAAGATAGACCAAATACTAAGTCATAAAACAACTCTCAATAACTTTGAAAGGATTAAAATCAGAGTATGTTCTCACAAGGAAATGAGAAATTTCATTAGAAGTTAACAACAGAAGGAAATTTATGAAATCCAAAAATACATGGAAATTAAACAACACACTTTTAAATAGATCATGGTTCAAAGAAGGATTCATGAAAGAATTTAGAAAATATTTTTAAATAAATAAAAATGAAAATGCAGCATATTGAAATGTATGGTATGCAGCTAAAACAGTGTTTAGAGTGAAATGTATAGCTTTAACAGACTAAATTAGAAAAGAAAAAAATATCCCAAGTCAGTAGCCTGAACTTCCCTTACAAAATTAGGAGAAAAAAAAGGACAGAGTAAATCAAAGCAAGCAGAAGGAAGGAAATAATAAAGATTAGAGAGGAAATCAATCATGAAGAAAACCGAGAAAAGAGAGACAATCAATAAAAGCAAAAGTTGTTTCTTTAAAATGATCAAGAAATTTAACACATCTTTAGTTACACTGATGAGAAAATATAACACAAATTACCAAAACAAGAAATAAAAGAGCACATTACCAGTGGCCTCACAGTAATTTAAAAGATCATAAGGGGAAGATTATGAACAACTTTATGCCAGCAAATAAGATAAATTAGAAGAAATCAACAAATTCCTAGAAAGGTACAAATTACCAAACTGACTCAAAAAGAGAAAATATAAATAGACATAGCACAAGTAATTAAAGATATTTACATAAGACACAGAAAGAGCCAACACAATATTAAAGGAGAAAAACAAAGTTGGAGGACTGACATGACCCTATGTCCAATCTTAAAATAAAACTATAGTAATCAAGGCAGAATAGTATTGATGAAAGAATAGAGAACCAGATCAATGGAACCTGACAGAGAGCCCAGAAGCAGACCTACACAAACGTTGTTACTGACCTTTGCAGAGCAGAGACAGGTCCTCAATGAACTGTGCTAGAACAACTGCATGTCCTTGTGCAGAAGGATGAGCCTGGACACAGACCTCACACCCTCACAACATTGACTCAAATGGATCACAGACTTAAATGTAAAATGCAAAACTATTAAACTGCTAGAAGCACAGGAGAAAACCTAGCTGACCTAGATGGTAGTGTCTTTTTAGGTACAACAACAAAGGCATGATCCATGGAAGAAAGACTTCATTAAAATAAAAAACTTCTGCTCTGCAAAAGACAATGTCCAAAGAAGACAAGCCACAGGCTGGGGAAAAGTACTTGCCAAAGACCCATCTGATAAAGGATTGTTATCCAACATATATAAAGAACTCTTAAAGCTCAACAAAAAGAAAGCAAACAACTTAATTTAAAACCTTAACATACACCTCACAAAGATATACAGATGACTAATAAGCATATGAAAAGATGCACCATGACATGTCATTAGGAAATGAAAATTACCACATCAGTGAAATACCCCTACACACCTATTAAAATGACCAGAATCTGGAACACACTGACAGCATGAAATGCTAGTGAGGATGTGGATCAAAAGAAAATGGTACACCTGTTCTGGAAGGTAGTTTGACAGTTTCTTACAAAACTGATCATATTCTTACCATATGATTCAACAATCACACTCCTTGGTACTTACCCAAAGGAGTTAAAAACATCGTCACAAAAACCTGCCCACGGATGTTTATAGCAGCTTTATTCTTAACTACCCAAGCTTGGAAACAACCAAGCTGCTTTTCAGAAGGTGAGTTAATAAATAAACTGTGGTTCTTCCAGAAAATGGAGTATTTTTCCAATCTAAAACGAAATAAGCTGTCAAGCCATCAAAAGTCATGGATGAAACTTAAATGAATGTTACTAAATGAACGAAGTCAATCTGAAGGCTACATACTATATGATTCTGACTTGGAAATGGAAACAGTAAAAACATCAGTAGTTGCCAGGGGTTGGGTGAGGCAGGAATGAATAGGTGGAACACAGATGAATTTTAGGGCAGTAAAAACACTCTGTATGACACTATAATGGTAGCTACATGTCATTATACATCTGTCCAAACCCAAAAACTGTGCAATACCAAAAGTGACCCTAATTAAACTATGGACTTCGGGTGATGATGACTTGTCAACATAGGGTCACAGATCATAACAAACTGTGGGGACCCATCGCACCACTCCTGTGGGGGGTGTTGATGGTGAAGAGGCTGTGTGTGCTCTTGTGGGGGCGGGGATATGTAGGAAATCTCTGTACCTTATTCTTAATTTTTCTGTGAACCTAAAAGTGCTCTAAAAAAATTAAATCTTTAAATTAATTCACAAAAGAATTTAGAAAATATTTTTAAATAAGTAAAAATGAAAATGCAGCATATTGAAATGTATGGGATGCATATCTTCACATAAAGGAAAGTCCTACTTACATGGCTTCTTCGGTAATTATGCCAAACATTTGAAAAAGAAATAATATCAATCTTTCCAAGTTCTTCCACAAAATAGAAAATGACAGAAAATTTCTCAACTCATCTTATGAGACCAGGATCTCTCTGCAGCCAAAGTCAGATAAGACATCACAAGGAAAGAAAGCTTCAGACCAACATCTCTCATGAATATAGAAACAGAGATCCTGAACGAAATATTAGCACACTGAACTCAGTAATGTAAAAGGAAGATTACACACCATAAGCAAGTAGAATCCATCCAGAAAACCAAACTCATTTCAAATCAAAATTAATTAATTTGATAAACCCTGTTAATCATGGGAAAAGGGAAAAAATATATTCATTTGAATAGACATAGAAGTGCACTTGACTAAAGCTAACACCCATTCATGATAAAAATACCAAACATGTTAGAAACAAAAGGAAACTCCCTCAACCTAATAAAGGATATTTTCAAAATATCTTTTAGTTCATTTACCTAAATTTAATCAGGAAAGGCTGATTTCCTCCCTACAGAAGGAAACAAGGCAAGAATGTCCATTCTTATCATTTTTATTCAACATGTACCAGAGATTTTAACCAGTGTAATCCAGCAAGAGAAAGAAATTAAGACATTCATAAATGGAAGGAAGAAGGAAAAACTGTCATTATTCACAGATAACATAATGCTGTAGGTGGACTAAGTAGTTACAGCAAATCAGTGGAGAAAACTCAATTGTGCTTCTATATACTCATCATGAACCAAACAAAAATAAAGAAAATAATTCCTTTCATGATTGCACCAAAAAAGAACAAAATATTTAGGAAGAAATCCAACAAAAAGAAGTTGAAGGTTTGAATACTGGAAGTAACAAAATATTGCTGAGGGAATTTAAAGATCTTTTAAAAATGGAGTCGCATTCCATGCCCATAGATTAGACAACTCAGCATTATTGGGCATTCTCCCCAAATTGATCTGGAGATCTGAAAATCCTATCTAAACCCCATCTGATGATTTTGCAGCAAATGACAGGCTGATCCTGAATTTTATGTTCAAATATTTTATATTCAAATTTCAAAGGACCCAGAATAGCCAAAACAACATTAGAAGACTTACCTCCATTTCAGACCTTACTATAAATCAAAGGTAATCAAAATAGTGTGGTACTTGCTTGAAGGCAAACATATAGATCAGTGGAAGATAATTCAGAGTTCAGAAATAAACTTTTACATTTGCAGCTAATTTATTTTCAACAATGGTGCTAAGGCAGTGATGTGAAGACAGTCTCACTAAATGATTCAATACAACTGGATATCCACATGCAATAGGACAAATTTAAGCCTTACCTCCTATGTATGTATACAAAGACTGACTCCAAACAGATCATAGACCTAAATACAAGAGCTGAAACTATAAAATTTTTCAAAGAAAACATAGGTGAAAATCTGTGTTACTTGTATTAGAGTTCTTAGATCTGACACCAGAATCATGATACTTAAAAGAAAAATATTGATCAATTGGACTTATGCAAATAAACCTTTTGAAAGATGCTATTAAAAACATGAAAAGATGTCCTACAGCTGAGAGAAACCATTTGCCAGTCCTACATCCAATGAGGGACTTGTATCCAGGATATATATACAACTATTGCATTTCCATAACAAGACAGAAACTCAACTAAAAATGAGCAAAATACATAAATGAAGATTTCACCACCCTCCAAAAAAAAAGATATATGAATGGTAATTGGCTCATGGGAAGATGCTCCATTAGCCATCAGGGAAATGCAAACCACACTTCATACCCATTAGAAGAGCTACAATCAAATGCAATGTGTTGTCAAGGATGTGGACAAATGGAACACTCATGCACTGCTGTTTGGAGTGTAAAGCAGTATAGCCACTTCAGAAAACTGTTCGCCAGATTCTTTAAAAGTCAAGTTCTTCCACAAAATAGAAAATGACAGAAAATTTCTTTTTTTTTTTTTTTTTTTTTACCATGGGATCCAGCAACACATTTCTAGGTATTCACTCAAGGAAAGGGATAATAAATGACCAAACAGTGACAGCATGCACGTGTTCAGATTCCCAGCCTTATTCACAGCAACCAAAAAATGGAAATAAGCCGACAAGATATCTTAACAGGAGGGGATTCAAGATGCCTCATGAGGGTGAGACAGAGAACTCCTCCCAAAACCACAAATACTACAAAAATATAGTTAATTAATACAACTAACCCCAAAACAGCAACAGGAAAGAAGGCTGCACCAGACTGCATACAGACCTCACAAAACAGGGTAACATGAAAGCCTTGATATGGCAGGACCCAGGCCCTTCCCCCACCCCAGCTCACCAGCAGAAGGAAGAGAAACAGAGCAGGGAAGGGGATGGAAGCCTGGGACTGCTGGACACCTAGCCCTGGAGATCTGCTTTGTGAGCAGACTCCTATAGTGTGTGGTGCCCTGGGCGTTGGGGAGCTCGGACAGGTGGAGTGCCTGAGATACTGACATCCTGGCCGTTTGTGGAGGAGGGGATCCACACACAGTCATTCTGTGTCAGAGGAAAGGCAGGCCATCTGAGAGGCTTCCTAGCAGCGAGAGGGCTGCCGAAGGGGCGGGGTTTGGGCGGAGCTTGCTCTGCAGGAGAAGGGAGAGCTGGACAAGGTTGCCTGGGTATGCTCTGCCCAGCAGGTTGGGAACTTTGGGGAGCTTCAGGCGCTCCATCCCTCTGGCTAGCTACTCAGCTCTGAGGCCTCCCACTGTGATACGCAGCCTGCCTAGGCTTCCTCCTGGCCTGCAGGCACCGGCTCACAAACCGGCAGTCACTGCACTGACGTCAGGGCAGTCAGAGAGAGGCCCCACCTACAACAGCTAGAGGTGCGGAGCACAGAGGCTTACACCTGTGTGCTCGGCCCTCTGGCTGTGATACAGGAGACAGGTACCACAGACGGGAATCAGGAAACAGGTCTTTCCTCCCCCCAGGCACTAGCTCTGCTCCCCTGACCCCCAACCTCACTCTAGGGGCTGAGCGGCTCCAGAGACTGGAGCTTCTGGGCACTAGAGGGCACCACACAGATACATGAAACGTCAAAACAACATGATACAGACCAAAATCTCACAAACCCCAGAAAAAGGGACAAATGAAACTGAACGCACCAATCTTCCTGAAGGAGAGTTCAAAATAAAAATCATAAACATGCTTATGGAGGTACATAAAAATATTCAAGAACTCAGGAATGAATTTAACATGGAGATTCAATCATCATTAAGAAATTCCATACCTGAAATTAAACATACAATGGAGGGATTTAAAAGCAGATTAGATGTAGTAGAAAAGACAGTAAATGGAATAGAAATTAGAGAAGAGGAATACAAAGAAGCTGAGGCACAGAGAGAAAAAAGAATCTCTAAGACTGAAAGAATATTGAGAGAACTGTGTGACCAATCCAAACAGAACAATATTCGCATTATAGGGGTACCTGAAAAAGAGAGAGAAAAAGGGATAGAAAGTGTCATTGAGGAGAAAATTGCTGAAAACTTCCCCAATCTGGGGAAGGAGATAGTCTCTCAAGCCATGGAAGTACACAGGTCTCCCAACACAAGGGACCCAAGGAAGACAACATCAAGACATATAATAATTAAAATGGCAAAGATCAAGGACAAAGACAGGCTTTTAAAAGCAGTTAGAGACAGAAAAAAGATCACATACAAAAGAAAACCCATCAGGCTATCATCAGATTTCTCAACAGAAAACTTACAGGCCAGAAGAGAGTAGAATGATATATTAAAGCAATGAAGCAGAAGGGCCTTGAACCAAGAATACTCAACCCAGCAAGGTTATCATTTAAATCTGAAGAGGGATTAAACAATTTTCAGATAAGCAAAAGCATAGAGAATTTACCTCCCACAAACCACCTCTACAGTGCATTTTGGAGGGACACCTATAGAAAGAAGTATTCCCAAGGCTAAATAGATGTTACCCAAGGGATAGACAGAGTACAGAATATGATTCATAACATACAAAGAATGGAGGAGGAAGAAAAAGAAAAAGGAGGGGAAAAAAAGAAGCTTTAGATTGTGTTTGTAATAGCATTGGAAGTGAGTTAAATTTGACTGTTAGATAGTAAGGGAATTACCCTTGAATCTTTGGTAACCACGAATCTAAAGCCTGCAATAGCAATAAGTACATACTTATCGATAATCACCCTAAATGTAAATGGCCTCAATGCACCAATCAAAAGACCTAGAGTCACTGAATGGATAAAAAAAACAAGACCCATCTATATGCTGCCCACAAGAGACTCACTTCAAACCCAAAGACATACTCAGACTGAAAGTAAAGGGATGGAAAAAGATATTTCATGCAACTAATAGGGAGAAAAAAGCAGGAGTTACAGTACTTGTATCAGACAAAATAGACTTCAAAACAAAGAAAGTAACAAGAGACAAAGAAGGACATTACATAATGATAAAGGGGTCTGTCCAACAAGAATATATAACTATTATAAATACCTATGCACCCAACACAGGATCACCTACATATGTGAAACAAATACTAACAGAATTAAAGGGGGAAATAGAATGCAATGCATTCATTTTAGGAGACTTCAACACACCACTCACTCCAAAAGACAGATCAACCAGACAGAAAATAAGTAAAGAGACAGAGGCACTCAACAATGTATTAGAACAGATGGACCTAATGGACATCTACAGAACACGGCATCCAAAAGCAACAGGATACACATTCTTCTCAAGTGCACATGCAACATTTTCAAGAATAGATCATATACTAGGCCATAAAAAGAGCCTCAGTAAATTCAAAAAGATTGAAATTGTACCAACCAACTTCTCAGATCACAAAGGTATGAAATGAAATAAATTACTCAAAGAAAATGAAAAAGCCCACAAACACATGGAGGCTTAATAACATGCTCCTAAATAATCAATAGATCAAAACCAAATAAAAAATGAGATCAAGCAATACATGGAGACCAATGACAACAACAATTCAACACCACAAAATCTCTGGGATGCAGTGAAGGCCATGCTAAGAGGGAAATATATTGCAATACAGGCCTACCTCAGCAAAGAAGAACAATCCCAAATGAACAGTCTAAACTCACGATTAATGAAACTAGAAAAGGAAGAACAAATGTGGCTCAAAGTCAGTAGAAGGAGGGACATAATAAAGATTAAAGCAGAAATAAGTAAAATTGAGAAGAAGGAAACAATAGAAAGAATCAATGAAAGCAGGATCTGGTTCTTTGAGAAAATAAACCAAATAGATAAACCCCTAGCCAGACTTATTAAGAAAAAAAGAGAGTCTACACACATAAACAGAATCAGAAATGAGAAAGGAAAAATCACTACAGACACCACAGAAATATAAACAATTGTGAGAGAATACTATGAAAAATTATATGCTAACAAGCTGGATAACCTAGAAGAAATGGACAACTTTCCAGAAAAATACAACCTAGCAAGGCTGACCCAGGAAGAAACAGAAAATCTGAATAGACCAATTACGGGCAAAGAAATTGAATTGGTAATCAAAAAACTACCTAGAACAAAATTCCTGGACCAGATGGTTTCACTGCTGAATTTAATCAAACATTTAGTGAAGACCTAATACCCATCCTCCTTAAAGTTTTCCAAAAAACAGAAGAGGAGGGAACACTCCCAAACTCATTCTACAAGGCCAACATCATTCTAATACCAAAACCAGGCAAAGACACCACAAAAAAAGAAAATTACAGACCAGTATCCCTGATGAACATACATGCAATAATACTCAACAAAATATTAGCAAACCGAATTCAAAAATACATCAAAAAGATCATCCATCATGATGAAGTGGGATTCATCTCAGTGATGCAGGGATAGTACAACCTTCAAAAATCCATCAACATCATACACTACATCAACAAAAAGGACAAAAACCACATGATCATCTCCATAGATGCTGAAAAAGCATACAACAAAATTCAACATCCATTCATGATAAAAACTCTCAACAAAATGGGTATAGAGGGCAAGTATCTCAACATAATAAAGGCCATATATGACAAACCCACAGCCAACACTATACTTAACAGCAAGAAGCTGATAACTTTTCCTTTAAGATTAGGAACAAGACAAGGATGCCCACTCTCCCCACTTTTATTCAACATAGTTCTGGAGATTCTAGCCACCGTAATCAGACAATACAAAGAAATAAAAGGCATCCAGATTGTCAAGGAAGAAGTTAAGCTGTCCCTGTTTGCAGATGACACAATATCGTATATAAAAAACCCTAAAGAATCCACTCCAAAACTACTAGATCTAATATCTGAATTCAGCAATGTTGTGGGATACAAAATTAGTACACAGAAATCTGTTGCATTCCTATACACTACCGATGAACAAGCAGAGAGAGAAATCAGGAAAACAATTCCATTCACAGTTGCATCAAAAAGAATAAAATACCTAGGAATAAACCTAACCAAGAAGTGAAAGACTTATACTCTGAAAACTACAAACACTTATGAGAGAAATTAGAGAAGATACCAATAAATGGAAACACATCCCATCCTCATGAATAGGAAGAATTAATATGGTCAAAATGGCCATCCTGCCTAAAGCAGTCTACAGATTCAATGCAATCCCTATCAAAATACCAAGAGCATTCTTCAGTGAACTAGAGCAAATCGTTCTAAAATTCATATGGACCCACAAAAGACCCCAAATAGCCAAAGCAATCCTGAGAAGGAAGAATAAAGCAGGGGGGATTATGCTTCCCAACTTCAAGCTCTACTACAAAGCCACAGTAATCAAAAAAATTTGGTACTGGCACAAGAACAGACCCATAGACCAATAGAAAAGACTAGAGATCCCAGATATAAACCCAAGCATATATGGTCAATTAATATATGATAAAGGAGCCATGGATATACAATGGGGAAATGACAGCCTCTTCAACAGCTTTTGTTGGCAAAACTGGACAACTACATGTAAGAGAATGAAACTGGATCATTGTCTAGCCCCACACACAAAAGTAAACTCAAAATGGATCAAACACCTGAATGTAAGTCATAGAACCATAAAACTCTTAGAAAAAACATGGGCAAAAATCTCTTGAACATAAACATGAGCGAGTTCTTTATGAACACATCTCCCCAGGCAAGGGAAACAAAAGCAAAAATGAACAAGTGGGACTATATCAAACTAAAAAGCTTCTGTATAGCAAAGGACACCATCAGTAGAACAAAAAGACATCCTACAGTATGACAGAATATATTCATAAATGACATATCCGATAAGGGGTTGACATCCAAATTATATAAAGAGCTCACATACCTCAACAAACAAAAAGCAAATAAGCCAATTAAAAAATGGGCAGAGGACATGAATAGACACTTCTCCAAAGAAGAAATTCAGATGGCCAACAGGCACATGAAAAGATGCTCCACATCGCTAATCATCAGAGAAATGCAGATTAAAACCACAATGAGATATCACCTCACACCAGTGAGGATGGCTAACATCCAAAACACAAACAACAACAAATGTTGGCGAGGATGTGGAGAAAAGGGAACCCTCCTACACTGCTGGTGGGACTGCAAATTAGTTCAACCATTGTGGAAAGCAGTATGGAGGTTCCTCAAAAAACTCAAAATAGAAATACCATTTGACCCAGGAATTCCACTCCTAGGAATTTACCCTAAGAATGCAGCAGCCCAGTTTGAAAAAGACATATGCACCCCTATGTTTATTGCAGCACTATTTACAATAGCCAAGAAATGGAAGCAACCTAAGTGTCCATCAGTAGATGAATGGATAAAGAAGAGGTGGTACATATACACAATGGAATATTACTCAGCCATAAGAAGAAAACAAATCCTACCATTTGCAACAACATGGATGGAGCTAGAGGGTATTATGCTCAGTGAAATAAGCCAGGTGAAGAAAGACAAGTATTAAATGATTTCACTCATCTGTGGAGTATAACAACAAAGCAAAACTGAAGGAACAAAATAGTAGCCCACTCAGAGACTCTAAGAAGGAACTAGTAGTTACCAAAGGGAAAGCGACTGGGGAGGATGGGTGAGAAGGGAGGGACAAGGGGGAAAAGGGTCATTACGATTAGCACGTATAATTTGGGGTGGGGGGCACACAGGGAAGGCAGTACAACTCAGAGAAGACAAGTAGTGAGTCTGTAGCATCTTACTACACTGATGCACAGTGACTGTAATGGGGTATGTGGGGGGGACTTAATAATGGGGGGAGTCTAGTAACCATAATGTTGTTCATGTAATTGTACATTAATGATAGCAAAATAAAAAATTAAATGAAATGAAATAAATAAATAAATAGAAACAAGCCAAACGCCCATCAACTGGAGAAGATAAACAAAGCAAGAGCTTTTTGCCGTGGATGGACTGACATTTCAATTGCAGTTTCTCCCTTGATCAGTTTTGCTGCTGTTCCCGTGCCCAGCATTTTCTTCAAAGACACCTGTTTCATTCTGCTAAAGGTGTATTTCTGCTAAACCTCTTAAACCCCACGGAGATTCGGTTCATTCAAAGGGGAAGTTGCTGTTATATAAAATCATGTTCCCATTGTTTGATATTGCTTCTGATATCAAATTTCTTCCATTTTGTATACAATAAATTGACTGATTTATTTAAAGTTCCTGTTTTCATACAGATTTTTTAGGTGGCTGTTATTTCTGAAGTGATGTGGAAAATAAACACCCTACTTTACTAGTGGACACTAAGTTAGCTGTGGAAGTCAGTTACAGAACACATATTACTTGCCCATTATGTAGCTAAGGTAACAACTACTAACTGTAACAGGAAACCTCCAAAATGCCAGGAGCTTGGCTTGGTAGGAGGTGATTTACAGTCCCCAGGGAACAATTGGCAGCTGCAGCATCACGGCATCAGCCCCATAAACTCCAGGCTGACAGAGCTTTGCCCTGTTCAACTCAGGAGATGCCCAGGTGGCCTGGGCCTCAGCCCCCAGCTGGTGATGGGGCAGACAGACAGTAGGACAGCCCATGGGAGGTTCTGGGGACCCAGCCTGGAAGCAGTGTTTGTTAACTTCTCCTGATTGCATTCGGCAGACCTGGTTGTGGGGTCCCATTAAAACACAAAATGTTCTGTAGCCCCTGACTGCTGGGTTATGAGGGATTTTGTAGGCCATCTCAAGAATCTCCGTAATGAATAGCCATTCCTCTGACAAACAGCCAGAGAGAGTTCTAGGTGTTTGGGACACATCAGAGCACAAAACAGCTTGGTCCACAATCCTCTGGAGTTTACATCTGAACCCCAGGGGGACCCGACGGTGCCTGTGTTACTGGGGTCCAGTGGTGCACCCCAGAGCCAAATCCAGTGCATAGGGAATTCCCCACAGACACCCCTCAGCAATGTGGCCTACGGCTGTCCATCTCGCCAGCTCCAGCCTAACAAAACCCTGCTGCTGGGAAGTGGGCAGCCTGGCCCAGTGCGTGGAGAGGATGCTCCCTGGGGGCAGTGGCCCCGAATCAGAGGTGTGCATGATGAGTGGGAGCTTCCAGGTGCTGGGGGGCCAGAGGATGTGAGTCAGAGGGTCGGGTCAGCAGCCGCAGGAGGGCTGAGCGGTCCGCGGGCCCCCAGGCACAGGTGCGTACGCGGGGTCTCTGGGGGTCCTCTGCCACATCCCGGGCTGCTGTGCAGAATGCTCTCCCACTGCTCCTGGAAATCTGAGTCCCTCTGTCTTATTTCCTGTTCTGGAATTCTCATTGTTCACAGGTGAGTCTCTTCTGCCCATCACGACCCTTCCCGCTCATCGCTGCCCGAGCTGTCCCCTTTTCTGAAGCAAGCGGGTGAGTGTCTGCATCTCTGTTCACACTGCTCGACCTGCCGTCCCCCACGGTGGGTGAAGCCCAGCAGCCGGCCTCATCCCCAACAATCCTGTCTCACTCAGATGGGTTTCTGGACAACTCATGAGGTCTGTGCAGGAATCAGGCCTGATGTGTGCAAATGCCACCTTCTGCTCTGGGCAGGATGCATCCTCCACAGGCAGGTGGCATGCCCAGCTCCACAGGTCCCCATCCCTGTCCCAGAACTCAGTTTCTGCCTCCACGGGCTCCGGGGGGTCCTGCGCCTCTCCCCACAGAGCTCAGCGCAGCTGCCCGGTCGTGGCCACCTGCCCCCACTCTGCCGGCCTGGAGCTGCCCTCTGACAGGCGACCGCGCGATACCAGCTCAGTGACAGGCAGGGTACCTCCCGCCCAGGGTCCCAGGCCACCCACACCCTCAGAATAACTGAGACCCCCAGTGTGAATTAACCGTAAATGAGACAAGAGTAATGACACCCGATGTTATGAACACAGGTTTACAGAAGGTCAGGGAGGAGCTCCTGAAGCTAGACACCCGCAGTGCCTCCCTGACCCCACAGCACTGCTGGATATTCTGAAGCTTTGTCACGCGATCCAGTCGTCCTTGGGGAACACCACAAAGTCCTGGTTTAGCAGCAGGGTTAGCAGACATTCACATGCTGGGTTTTATTTGTAACAATCTTCTGAGGATTCCGAACCTGAAATAAAATGATTCTCAACAAGAAAACACCCAGAACACTCAAGTTTACCAACTTCTAATTCCCCACATTTGTCCTGTTCATTTAGAATGAATGCATTTGAAAGAGAAAAGCAAAATGTCTTTAAATGCCAGAAAAAGAGCAACAGAGGGCTGAACTGATGGTTTTCCACAGAAATGCACAGCAGCTATGACGGACTCGGGGTAAGTGGAAGTTTAGGTCATGGCCCTCCTGTCTGCAGCGGTAAGCACTGACTCCCATGCTGAGTGCACCAGAAAGCAAGTGGCGGGAGGGGGCGGCAAGCCCCCCAGCCACTCAGGTGTGGATGGACGCCACTGCACACGCTGCCCACCACAGTGCGGCCGAGCTGTGTCACGTCTTCCAGAAATCCTGATTTCAAATAACATGTTAACACCACCACCACTGGAAATCCCTGGTCCAGGTTGGTGTTGGTGGAAGTTCCTTTTATCCCACTGGACGAGCCTGCTGCCTTAGCATTGCCGTAAGAAGCCCCCTTCTGGCTCAGAGAAGCCCTGCCCGTCCCCCTGCAGGCCTAGCCTGCCCATGCGGCTCAGAGGATACAGTCCACAAGGCCCACCTGGACCCACGAGCTGCTAGACAGAGAGCCTCGGACTGTTTTCCTAACATTCACATTTTCAATAGAAAACAAACAAAATAAGCCAAACACTAAAAACGTGATTGAACATGAAATCAAAGCCCCCCATTTTCAAAGCTCCCTTCCCGCTTCCCTGTTCTTTGTAGCCTCCATGGCAGGAAGGGGGGTTTCTCGGCCCTTGGCCCTGCCCAGGCCCCCCCACCCAGCTGGCCTTGGCCTGCACCGCCCACTCTCACCACCTTTGCCCCCAGCACCAATTCACGAAGCTGACTCCAGCCTGATTACTGCCGCCTCCTCTTTCACATGTCTCCATATCCCCAGTTCCCCAGTGGGATCATATGATGGATTTCCAATGGGTGCATGCCGACCACGGAGGACACCTGCTCCCGGCACCTCTAGTCAGGTGTGTTATCAATGCCAGGTTTAACTTACAGCTATTCTTTGAAACTCCTATTTTTTATGGAAAATGCCTGTAAAGAAGTGTTTGAGGGTTGAACTAATTCAGTAATGTCATATTTGAAATATATATTTTTTACTCTTGCCTTCATTTGTCTTGTGAAAAACCATCTTTTAGGAATTAGGAGCAATGACTAGTCAGAGGCACAACATTATGAGCCTTCCTTTAGTAAAGATCACTTCAGAAAGTAGAAAATTATACTTTGAATGATACTGCATTTGCTTCATTTGAGGTAGATAATTGTAACCAAAATTAGAATATTTTATCTTCATGTTGCAGTGTAATTACATAGAAGAAAAAAGAAAATCAAGATTAAAAAGCCCCAGAGCAGGTTACTGTAGAACTATTAATCCAGTCCTCTTTTAATTTCTATATACTTGCAGGAGTTCTTATGCAATTACTAGAACAACCAATTAAGATCTATTTGTTTATGTGTATTTAAGCAGTTCCCTGCACAGTGGCCTAATAGTAATTAGTAATTTCCGTTTCATTTTATGGCATTCACAAAGTAGTTAACCTCTCTCTAAGTCTTCCAACTTTAGGAAAGAAGGACATTTTATAAGTGAGATGCATCTGCTGCCTGCGTGATGGGATTACTGTGATCCAGTGGTTTCTCATAAAAACAGCCAGAAAGGAGGAAAACACTACAAAACTCTATATTAATGTAAAGCATATGAATACTGCTATTACCATTAATAGTAGCATGTCCCATGCTGGCCTTTAGCCTCCTTGCTAGGAATAAAATTCCAGGTTTCCCTCTGCTATGTTCTGGGGAGGTGGACACCACGTGCTTCTGCAGGTTTTGCAATTCCCAGGGTCTCTGGTTTCTTCTTGTAAGAAGGCAGTTCTGTAAGCGAGGAGGTGGGACAGTGCCCTCAGGAGGACCGTCTTTTGCACGTATGCACAGGCCTGGAAGCTGTTCAAGGGAACGTTTTTTATTCCGTCTTAGAAACACACACTGACTGCTTCCCACAAGCTAGGCATGGTTCTTCCCTGTGGCCAATGTCTAGTCTCTCCCTTTACGCGTAGTTTCCCCGCCCTGAGGGGCCAGGTGAGTCTGAGAACTCGCAGGTGAGGAGCAGGAGGAGCTGGAGGCATGGAGACCCGCGTGCCTGCGTAGGGGAGGCACACATCTGCAGACCGTGGGGCGCCGGGAGCCAGCGGCCGCGTCCAAAGGCTGAGACCCGAGCTGGTAAACCTCCTTTTGGAAGAGCACAGATTTGGTAAAGGTGGGTGAGCAGCCCGGGACCCACCCTTGCTGTGACCCCCTCTGAGCAGCAGGACACAGAACCCGGCTGGAGCGCGCTCAGGAAGAAGGTGCTGCAGCAAGGCCGCTGTCCTGACACCCAGGGCCCGCAGAGCCCTGCGGAGGGTCCAGCGTGGCCTCTCCTGTGGCCCTTCTCTGCGCTCCCCAGCCCCCGCTCATCAACCAGCCACAGATCTCCAGGCCCAGTGCAGACAGCCCTTCTCCATGTCGCAGGCTAGTGGCCACTCTTTGTTCAGATGTGTTCGTCTCCAAGCAGCTCAGAAGTAACTCTGGGTAAATAAGTCACCCGGAAAGGCCAAATGCATGCAAAATAAAACTGTGCTAGCCTTGCTTCATCATTGAAAATCCAAATAAAAGGCAGCCTGATGACCGGGCAGGCTCAGCCTTAGGCCAGGGGGATGGGGGAAGAGGGGCCGGACTGCAGAAGCATGAGGGCCAGGGTCTCCCTGCAGCGCACCTCATGGCCTGGGCTCAGCTCGTCCAGAGGAGGCCGAGGTTCTCGGACATAGACCCACAGGACTTCTTCTCACTTATAATTTGTCGTTTTCTTTTGTGTTTCTCTGTCTTGCAACCACGTGCCAATGAGCATTGGGCATGTGGGACATTTATCACTGCAGGGCCACGGGCATGTGGTTGTGTGCATGTGCGTGCTGCCTGAGTGTCACAAACAGCCTGGATCTGTCAGTGGGAATTGAATTCAATAACTTTTGAGCAAAACTGTTTTGGGGAGGAAGGGGGAAAACTCAGGAATACCCTTATGATCCAGACATTCTGATAGGTCATTTCATAATTGATTGAATTGGAGAAAGAGTCTTTAATCTGTTCTGCCAGAAAGAATCAAGCTCCCCCATGAACTGCCCATCTAGGGCACAGCTCATGAGAGAGCTGATTCCACGGCTCCGAGGACAGCCGCACATGGGGCCCTTTTTATTCTTTTTTAAGATAGCATATGTGAAAACTCCTTAGCAAATGTTGCTTGTTACCAATGTATGTCTGGGTATTAACTTGTAAAATGTGCCGAGATCACAGGGCACACAATTCTATCATGGGAGCCACTCGGAGAGAAATCAGGCTGCTTTGACAGAAGATGCAGGGAAGTCCGGGATCAAGCAGATTGAAGGCTTCACCTCCGTACCACTAGCCACGCAGATGTCTGGCCCGGAATGCTTGCTGCATGGCATGCCATGGCCCAAAGTGCTCCAGCAGCCGGCACAGAGGGGCCACCTCTCCTCCAGCCCTGAGGCATCGCAGCCCCTCCCCAGGCCCCTTCTGAGCTGGCGCCCCCAGGAGTGCTTCGGTCCGGTGGGCAGCCACAGGAGAGGCGGTCGCGTGGCCACAGTGCAGCCGAGCTTCCTGCTGACCCACGAAATGTCCAGGAAGGCTCCCTGCCCTCTGCTCCCCAAGCACCCAGATCACCTCCTGAGCCTCCTCCCCAGGCAGGGGTGAAGCAGCACAGAGACCAGTGGCCCCTGCATCCCTGGATCCTGTACCAGAGGTCCTAAATCATGGGCGGAGGGCCCCTCGATGGAGGAGCTGGAGGACCATAGACAGAGCCAGGGGCCCAGGGAGAATAGCCCTGGCCTGCAGAGGGACAGGCACAAGAAGGAAGTGGCTTGAGTTTGTGTCAAGGAGCTGGAGAGCAGAGAGCAACGCTGAGATCATATGTGCATGAGCTGCTGTGTGCTGACCATCCAAGCCAGGGTCGGCAGAGAGTAGGGTCCTCGTTTCCCCTGGTGCCATCCCTGCTCAGTCCTCCACAGCCCAAAGCTCCAGGTGGGCCAGCCTGGCTCCAGGGCCCCCGCCTGGAGGTCCACTATCCCCTGGAGACTCAGTTCAGAGCCTGAGATGACAGGCGGTGACTGCGTCCTGTGAGATGCAGGCACCCAGTGATTTCAGCAGTTGTCAGGCCAATGGTACTGACAGACTCACTCATTTCTCTCTTCTTGTCTATATTCCAAATGTGGCCATCAGTTTTCATGGAAGCCCTGACCTCAGGTCCCCACTGCCCCAGAAACTTTCTGAGGACCTGCTTTCCATGGCACCACCACCAGACAGGACACGGGATTCTGTTTGTGTTTCCCAGTAAAGCACAGGCTGGTGTTTGCACTGCTGGGACCTGCCTTTGCTATGTAGTCTGCCCCCTGCATCCTTCACCTGCACCCAGACAAAGCTGTCAGCATGGCATGGAGTGACTGCGCTCCATCTCCGGGTCCATCTCCGGAAATAGCTGCATCACTTAGTTGGAGGACAGACCCAGCCAAATGCAGGGACAAAGCTGAGGAGCTGAGCAACTGCCAGGCAGGTAGCCGACGGGTGGGAAGGTTGGCATGTTTCTGACCTTACCCTTTATTTCAAAGGGGCATCGGGGCAATATTCTAAAGCAAGACTTCGGTTTGAGAACAATGTTTTAATGTTTTGATGTTTCATAACCATTTCTATAGATGAACCAAGTCATTCTGCCCAAATGCTGGTGCCATGGGCCCCCCTGGTTTGCCCCCTGTTCTGTGGATTTAGGACAGTATGCTTCCAAGATGCACCCAGAAACATCCTTTTTTCCCATCTTTTCAGTGTCCCTCAAGACTCATTTGAGGAAGTCAGTGCCTTGACAAATAGTTCATTGTAAATCCGTTGGCATGAAAACGCCGGCCACCGCCTGCTCAGTGCTCCTCTGGAAGGACAAAGTCCTCTGAAGAGGTCATCTTTGCATTTCATTCTCCGTGATGGGGTTAGGACCAAGATCATTAACACCCCATTATGCAGGTAGGAAAACAGAGACACAAGATCATTTAAGTAAGTAGGTGCAAATCAGTAACCAGCAGAACATGACATTTAATGCAATAGTGTTTTCAAAATCCATGACCTGTGCTAGTATTGGGGCATCTCCTGTCAACAGAGACCCTGAGGGTCCTCACACACGGATGCACAGTCCACACGAGAGTTCGGGCAGCAGACCCCGGCAACGGGAAGCAGGGATGTGAACAAGCCGTTAGGTGGCTCTACGGGTGTGTCAGGAGGCGCCGGCCCTGCTCACAAGGTGGCTGGCCCTGAGGACTGCCACAGACGATGGTGACAGTCGCTTCATTTACAGATGCCTTCGATGGCCTCTGAGAAAAGGTAAAGATTGACTCCTAAGAAGATTATTTTTAAATCACAAATTATTTTCCTTTTTACATGCTTCAATTCTCTAACCTTACCATCCATGATACTTCCAGGTATTATATTAAAGGTTATTCTTCTTAATACTATGTACTGTCCTTCACCATCATGTTCTACTATTTAATCTGGGTCTTTTACCCTCAGTGTATGTGCTGGTTGCTACCTCATGTGTCTGAGAATTCTGCTCTATATTATCCTTTCATACATTTTGTTGCGTTTCTAATGCCACTTAGCAAATGTAGCATCAAAGTAAACATACTACAGACATAATTGCTATCTCCAGGAACCCTTCTTAAACTGATGTTTGCAAGAACATCTAGGTTCTCAGGAGAGAGCTCTCCCGCCCCCTGGAATTCTGCGCATCCTGTCTTACCCCGGGCAGCTGCTTTTCCCGTTAGTGCCTTTCCCCTGAGAGCAGTGAGGGCACCCTGGCCTCTCACTCAGGACCTGCGCAGATGGATTTAGGGGGACACCTACCAGAAAGAGCCTCAGTAGACATTTGTTATGTGAGAAAAGCATGAATTTAGAAGTTCAGACATTTTTATTACTATAAAACAAAAATATTATAGGCTCATTAAAATTTTGGAAAACAGAAGAAAAAATAATCCTGCAATTATAATGGTTCCTTCTGTGTGTCACTTGGACTGGGTCACGAGGTGCCCAGATGTTTGGCTAAATATTATCCTAGATGTGTCTGTGAAGGTGTTTCCACATGTGATTAGCATGTGAACCCTGGGAATCAGTGACATGGGTGGGCCTCCCCAGGCAGGCAGGTGCCTGACTAGAACTCAGTGGAGAAAGGATGGGTCTGGTTTTCCTCTGCCTGGCCATGAGCTCAGGAACCTACCCCAGCTCCCCTGGGGCTCCAGCTCACACCGAGCAGAACAGGGACCTGCGGCTCCCGTAACTGTGCGGGCCACTTCCTCCCAATGCACCCTTTTGTGCTGACGTATCCTATTGGCTGTGTTTCTCTGGAGAACCTCAACTATTACACTTATCCCTTGAGCACATGTCAGGGTTTTGATGTATTTTTACTGAGGTTTCTTTTCCTTATTTTTATTTTTTGTAAACCCTGTCTGTATATCAGTTCCTCACAAGAGCCTGAGTAGAGACGGCTCCGTCTCCACTTGACAGACACAGAACCTGGGTATTGACGCACGAGGACCAGGGAGGCCCCCTGCAGCCCCTGCACCCAGGCCCACATGGGAGCGGCTCTGAGCACCAGCACAAGTCCAACCCAGGGTCTGCACGTGCGGCCGCAGCTGCCCCAGCGCCTCTGTAACAGAGGTGTAGGTGGGCACAACAGCGACTGTCCCATGACTCACCGCTCATCTGGGCTCAGCTGGCCTGTCTTGGGTTACTTGGTCTCCGCGCATCATAGTGGCCAGAACACGCCCTGTTCTCCTGTGCACACTGCAGGGAGGACCCACTCCCCCTACTAGTCATTAGATAGCTCGGGCTTGCCTGGCACAGTCATCTTACTGAAATGTCATTTGTGTCTAGAATTATTTTATCAGGAAAGTCTCCTAGGGGCAGCTGATGGGGCCACCATAGCTATTTTCAGGGCTCCATGAGACATCTTCCCAAAAGGCCCTCCTGAAAACTTTTACAGGTTGTATGCCCTTGCTCCAGACTGAATGTGTGCACCCCCCACGCCCTCCCCAAATTCCCATGTTGTCCTAGCCCCCAGTGTGAAGGCATTAGGAGTGGGGCCTTTGGAGGCCACTAGGCCTTGGGGTGGCGCCCAGAGGTGGGATCAGGGCTTTGTAAAGGGGCAGGCGAGCACTTGCTTCCTTCCTCTGCTCTCTGCCACGTGAGGAGATGAGATCTTGCAGCCGCCCCTCACCACACAGAGGACCCGCCGGGGCCTTTGATCCCAGACATCCAGCCCCAGAGCTGCTGTCTGGGCCGCCTAGCTGAGGCATTCAGTCATAGCCACATGGATGGGGCAACCCCCTGCAGGGGCCGGGGTCCCTCCTCGCCCAGTCCCATCAAGCTTCACATACCATTGCTTTCCTCACATTTTATTGGGAAGAAGTTACTTCCTCTTCCATTTCTCATATTGGAAATGCATCCAAGAGTTTGGGAATGTTTGCTCACTCTTTCTCTCGCTCTTGTGCGTGAGGAGGGCTGGCTGTCCTCTTAAAGGCTGTGCCTCCTTTCTTGGTTATATGCTTTAGGGACATTAAATCTCTGTCTTCCAAATTCATTGGACATATATTGGCACTTGTCATTTCTTTCCTTAAAAATATCTGGCACTTTTCTTCTTGCTATCAAATAATACATGGACAATGTAAAAATTCCAGAAACTCAGATAAAAATTAAAATCTATCACAATTTTATTATAAGTAAGAACATCATGGTTAACATTCAGGTATGTGTTCCAGTCATTTTTTTCAGTTAATAAAATTATTTTGTTTTTCAAAAGTGGGGCTGTGCAGTACATGCTGTTTGCAATACAATTTTCTTAAATTTGCTGCAGCACGAGCATTTCTGTGTCACCAGGCATTTCTTGCAGGGCATTATTTTTTAATGGGTGACTACAGTCAATTGTGAAAGCACCCTGGTTCCTGTGTCGGCTGCTGTGAAAAGGTCCCACACACCCAGGGGCGTAAGACGACAGAAATCTGTTCTCTCGCCGTCAGGAGGCAGGAAGCCTGAGGTCGAGGTGTCGGTGGGGTTTGAGGTTCCTGGCGTCTGGGGATGCCGGGTCCCGGGGCTCCTTGGCTTGTAGGCCATCACCCAGGCCCTGGCCTGTTGTCATGGGCACCGTCCCTGTGCCTCTCTGGAGTCTTGTCCTCTCCTCGTGGGTCACCAGCTGCTCCGGCAGAAGGACCACTCACTCCAGTACCACCTGGTCTCACCTGATCGTGTCTGCAGTGGCCTCGCCTCCAGATAAGGCCACATACTGCAGCTGGGGCGAGGGCTTCCACCCGTCAGCTTGGGAGACAGTTGTGGAACTGTCTCCTCGGGCTTCACAGCACAGCTCCTAGATCTTCCTGTGCATGTTGGCTGCGAACTATCTGACACCTGCACGACCACTCCCTCGGGCTAATGGTCCAGCGGGATGGCTCCCGCAGGGCCACAGCCACGTGCTGCGTCCTTTCCTGCGGTCAGAAAGGGATGCACTCCGCATATTGTCCTCCGGCCCGCCCTCAGCTCCCAGCCTTCAAGTCAGGCGCTGTCTCTGCAGAGGCCTGCAGCCCCTCGGGATAAGCTCAGCTCGGGCTGGGGGAGGCCGGAACCCAGTGAGTGCGGCATGACTCCCAAACGCTCCACAACAGAGCGAGAGGAAACAGCACCGCTCCAGCCTCCTCCCCCGTGGCCCTGGCGGAGCTGAGTGGTCAGGAGCTGCCCTCCCACAGGCAGTGTCATCCCCGGGCCCTCCTGGGCATTGGGCAGGACCTCCCAGCTGGCCCAGCCTGGACACAGAGGGACCGTGGGCCAGGGAGGGCTGCACGGCTGCCCCGGGGAGGCATTGCTGGTGCTCCTCAGGTACAGCTCAGCACCCCAAAGCTGCTGGGCTCAGGGGGTCCCCAAAGGCACACGGAGGCATTGGAAGAACTTTTGCACGATGATCAACCACACAAGCTGTATTTCCAAAGTGCTTGTGACTCTGAAGCTGAGACGCCCACGCAGGAAGGTGGCGGTCAGGTAGCCTCTGCTTGATCACCCGTGCATGCGGCAGGGGTCGCCTCCTCTAGGGAACCGCCCACCCCCAGGCCAGGACAGACACCGTCTGTCCACTGACCGACCACATCTGCTTCCAGAGGTTCTCCAGCGCCAGCCACTATCCTGAAAGCGGTCACAGGCCTCACGGGAAGTGTGCTGAGGAACAGGCGTGGGAAGAGCCACTCCACTCCTGAGCGGTCAGTAGGCTGCGCCGGCGGGTGGGCTGTGCTCCCCTGCAGTCCAGGTGGCTGACCCCATGGCCCTGGGCTTCTCCCCCGCCTGTGCACCCTGGGGACAGTTTCAAAAAAGGCGTGTGCTCTGCCTTCTCCAAAAGCATCCGTGAGACAGAAATTGTAGGCTATTCCCAATATCCAGCCGTAATTCTTTTACCCCGTTTGGGGCACTGAGGAGGGGGTTTTCTCTGCTCTGAAACAGAATTAGAGAAGATGAGCCAGCAAAAATTTTAAGCAGAGTCCTTGAGAAAAGATTTTCCAAGTTTCGCATTTCTTCCTCTGGGAGTAGAGCGTGATCCAGACCAGATGCCCACGCCCGGGGCAGCCTGCCCGCGAGCTGCGGTGATGGGCGCCTTCTACTCACCCCTTCTGTCTCCCAGGGAAGGGCGAAGTGTTGCTGTGGGCTTGCATGGGTTGCTTGTCTCCCCCAGGTGTTGAAGTCCTAACCCCAGTACCGGTGACTGTGACCTTATTTGGAAGTAGGGTCTTGCAGGTGTTCAAGTTTAGTTGACACCATCAGAGTGAGCGCTGCCCTTGTGAATCTGAAAGTTTGGGCCCAGAGACAGACCTGCGAGGATGGGGACACGAAGCCAGTGTCATCTGCACGCCAGAGGAGGACCTGAGGCCACCGCCGGTGGGTGGTGCCCAGGAGCAACTGTGCTCGGAGGCTCAGAGGGAAGCGTCCCTGCTCGCCGCTCACCTGGCACTCCGGCCTCACCTGGGGGAGAATAACTGCTGCTGCAGCCGCCCTGCTGAGGCACTTAGTTTGGCGGCCCCAGGAAACGTGCACCCGGGTGCTATGAGCCAGCAGCACACGTGAGGGATGTCCAGAATGGCCGTGTCACACCTCACGCCCCTGGCATTATGAACCTTCTCTCCCTGTCCGGGCCGTCGGCTTATCACGCATAGAGCCCTTCCTTAGACTTTGCCAAACATCTAGGACCGACGAAGCACCCAGAACTTGCCAGGGCAACAAGACATGTCTACACTGTCCTTCCTGCCCACACAGGAAGACACACTGCCCCCTCCTCCCCTGACATCCCAGCAAACTCAAGCCAGCCTCGGGCCATGATGCAGGGCTCCCACAGAACCTTTATTCCTCTAGCTGTCTCGCTCAAGACCAGAGAGCTCTGCATTGCACTGAGTTACCCAGTTCATTTCTAGTCTGAAGGCAGCCTGTGTAGAGACGGCAAGTGACTGCCCTTCCCGGGCTGCCTTACAAGTGGTGTGTGATTGCATCCAGGGCCGGCGAGCCTCCTGCCCTCCCCACCCCCGAGCAGCCCGCCGAGTTGGCAGGCAGCACCCCCAGCTTCCTGCCCTTCGATGCGTCCACCTCACTTGTGGCAAAATATAGACTCAAAGCAGCAGATCTTTAATCTGTAAGGTTTCCGACAGATAGCAGGTCACACGTTATAAATCCCATACATGCGTTCTGTTACACCCATGAATTTCTACATTTGATTATGAAATATAGGTGGAGACTTATATTAAATGGAATACAATGTGATAAGTTGACATTGAGTGCAATTTCTAAAATCCATTCATTTTAACTTATATCTCCCTGGATAAAGGGGGGACTTAAATCTCCCCATGAAGGCGGGGCTTACGTATCCCCAGGTGGTGGGGGGACTTCCTCTCCCCAGGTAGAGGGGGCCTTCTGTAAGAGATGCAGTCTAGTGTGCCCGACACAACTGGGGACTCAGGGTAGATTGCTTGAGTCAAAATCTGGGATGTGGCCCCAACCAGCTGTGTGGCCTTGGGTAGGTCACCGGACCTTCCCCTGTAAGCGGGGCAGTGGTAGGAGCCCCTCAGGAGTGTCAGGAAGACGGCATAGATGACTGCCGGCTGGTGCCCACACTGCTGCTGCTCTGCCTCTGCCGCAAGGTGGTCCCCTTAGAGAACACACGGTGATTTGGATCTACATCCAAACCAGCCATGTGGTGCCAGGCCAGCTGCCCCGCTCTTCTCGAGGGAGACTGTGACTTTTATTAATAAGATGGGGCTACTAGCAGGGGCTGTCCAGAGGAACAGAACCACCGGGGCATCTATAGAGAGAGAGGGAGAGATTTATTTTAAAGAATTGGCTCAAACAATTGCAGAGGCTGGGAGAGACCAAAATCCCGTGGGAGCAGGCCTGCAGGCTGGGGACTCAAGGCTGTCTGGGTCCACAAGCCTTCTGCTGGCAGAATTCATTCTTGCTCTGGGGAGCGTAGGCCTCTCTGGGCCTTCAGCTGATTGGACAAGACCCACCCACCTTGAGGTAATCTGCTTTACTCCAAGTCCACCTTTAAAAACACCTTCACAGAATCATCCAGAATAATGTTTTTTTAATTCAAAATATTTAAACTAAAAAAGAAGAAGAAGAAGGTTCACCCATTTCTCCCACCTCCCACCACTGACTCCTTGCAGCCCCCAATCTGGTCTCTGTTATCTATGAGCTTGGACTTTTTGTTTTAAGATTCCACATATAAGTTACATTATGCAGTATTTGGCTTTGTCTGACTTATTTCATTTAGGATACTGCCCTTGAGGTCCATCTGTGTTGTCACAAATGGCAAGATTTCATTCTTTTTACTGCGGAGTAATACTCCATTGTGTGTGTGTGCGTGTGTGTGTGTGAGACAATCACTCCATCCATCCATCTGCTGAGGCCCCACTGATGGACACTTACTCGATTTCAATATCTTGGCTGCTCTGCATGGCACTGTAATAAACATGGGGGTGCAGACACCTTTTCCAGCTAGTGTTTTCATTTAATTATCTTCAGATAAATGCCCAGGAGTCGAATTGCTGGGTCACATGGTAGTTCTGTTCTTAATTTTTTGAAGAACCCCCATACTGTTTTCCACAGTGGCTGCACCAATTTACATTCTCACCAACAGTGCACAAGGGCTCCCATTTCTCCACATCCTCGCCGACACTTGTCACTTCCTGCCTTTTCGACTACAGCCACTCCCACAGGAGGGAGGGGATATCTCACTGCAGTTTTGATTTGCACTGCCCTGGTGATTAACAAGGTAGAGTATCTTTCCACATGCCTGCTAGTCATCTGTAATGTCTTTTGGGGGGGGGGGGGAAGCCTATTCAGCTCTTCTCCCCACTTTTTAATCAGATTGCTTGTTTTTTTGCTATTGAGTTGTATGGGTTTTTTCTGTATTTTAGACATTAGCCCCTTATCCGATACATGGCATGCAATTATTTTGTCCCATTCGGCAGGTGGTGTTGTCATTGAGTTCATGGCTCCCTCTGTTGTGCAGAAGCTTTATAAAACGTCATCCCACTTGTTTATTTTTGCTTTTGTTCCTTTTGCTTTCAATGTCAGATTCAAAAAAGCACTGCCAAGACCTACACCAAGGAGCTGCCTGCCTGTTTCCTTCTAGGAGTTTCATAATTTCAAATCTTACATTCAAGTCTTTTAACCTCTTGACTTAATGTTGTGTAAGGTGTAAGACCGTGACCCAGTTTGATCCATTTGCATGAAGCCGACCAGTTTTCCCAACACCATTTATTATCTCCCCATTGTATACCTTGGCTTCTTTGTCGTAAGCTAACTGACCATATATACATGGACTTATTTCTGGGTTCTCTCTTCTGTTCCCAGAATAATGTTTCATCACGTATCTGGGCACCATAACCCAGTCAAACGGACAGGTAAAATGAACCATCACAGATGGATGATGTAGCTGTCCCCAGGACCTTGCCCCCGAATCCATGGTCCCTCCCCCCTCCCTCCAGAGAGAATAAAGCAGACCCCAAATGGCGATGGCAGTAGGTCTGGGAATCTGCAGACGGGGCAACCAGAGCACACGGCAGCCAGCGAGCATGAGCCTCGTGTGGGGAGCGTAAGTGCTTCCACAGTGGAACCTTCCATGGGACCTCTTCCCAATGACCCTGCCACCCTCCTCCCAAGCAGACCGTTAGTTCTGGGAGCAGGAGGATTTCGTGTCCCAGCACCTGGCCAAGAAGCTGTTCAGGACACACACTTGCTAACTGACCACTAAGCAAGATGAGGCTACCTGTCCAGACCACCCCCTCCTCTACCCCAGTCCCATAGCCCACCACCCACGTCACCGATCCAATGTTGGCAATTTGTCACAGGGACTAGACATAACGGTTAGGGTCCTGGAGCTGAATGCCATTAATTAGTGCCAGGATGCCTCCAAGGAGTTCAAACACCATTTTCCGCTGCCATTTTAACATTAGAAGTATAACTTATTCCCAGTTTTCCTGAAATGCCCTTTCCACAGAAGAAGGGCTATAAATAAATCATTTAACAAAGGAGGGGAACCATCAAGGTGTTAATTCTTTCATACAGTCCTACCTGCATGGAGCTGCAAGAGGTTTTCAAAGGTGCTTTAAAATTACAGAATATTTACACAATGGAAAGCTTATGGGCTCTTATTTTCTGGTACAACAGCCTGAGTCACAAATCAAACTTAAGATGAACCTTATATCCTTCCAAAGAGGGCTGGAGCAAGTACGTGTCCCAGCAGCCAAGCCAATAGGCTAAATGGATGCCACTGTTTCATAGATCAACTCCCATGCAAAAAAAGAACACAGCTACTCAGCCACAGAAAAGGCCCCTGGCACATGCATCCTCTCGAAAGCCACACTTCCGGCACCTCTGGAGCGTGTGCGGTGAGTGGTTCCCTCTGCTGAGCCCTATGGCTGGTGGAAGTGCCCGTGGAGGTGGATGCCGAGCACGTCCCTCCCACCAACCCAGCCACAGCTGCAGCTTTGCACACTTCTCCATCATTCTGAGCTGCTCAAGAAGAGGTTTACAATCAAGCCTTTTCCCAAAAAATAAACCTCTCAAGGTATTTGCAAGCCCATAAGCCTTGGGTTTTTGTTAATCTTCCTGATGGCTGGAAGGTAGTCAGTGCATCCTCCAACCAGGGCAGGGGGAGGTCTCCTGGGACATAACACAGTTCAAAGTTCAGGAGCTGCTGGAGGAAGTGCAGTGGAGACGAGCCTGAGGCCTGAAAGGGACACAGAGCCCCATGTAGACACAGCCCTGGGGCTCTTCAGTCCAACATCTGACCAGCTCCCAAACCCCACCCTCCCCTAAAAGCAAAGGAAATCAGGAAGACAGGGTGTCGGCCCATTTGGCAAGTCCCCTGCTTGCTGTGGCGGAAGATAATTTGCTACATAAATAATGAATCAGATGTGTGTTGACGTGGAATTAGTTCTTGGAACCATTTGTAGAGCAGTTGTGTGATTCCAGGTCAATTCCCAGAGACGCCAGGATGATGTTCAAGGTTCTCGTGACTACCCACCCTCGCCGACATTTCTTCACGGGGTCTCCTTGATTCTGTGTAGCTGTGGCTGAGAGTCAAAACCATTCAAGATGTGAAAACATCCTTTTTAAATGATAAAGGAAACCAAAGGAGCCCATCCATATTCTGTTGCTCTGTGGTCCTACAATTAGTATTTTCCTGCAACCTTCTTCACGGAGATTTCAAGATTAAGAATCATCCATGCAGAGAAGATTCCTTTTTTCTTTCTTTCCTGAAAGCCCACTCTGTTCACATGTCCAGGCAAGCCGAGTTGGAGATGACAGAATTCAAAAGACAGTGAGGAGATGGCAAGAGTTGTGAGGTGTGTGCGCTGGTCCTGCAGCCCCGTGACTCTGGGGGGTACATCCTGCCGGTGACGGGGTCTGAGGAGGAAGCCCAGGAGGCAGGGCTGAGCCAGGACGCCTACAGCTGCATCACGCCAGGAGGCGAGCTTACACAAGAAACTCTCAGCCTCACCCCACCACCCGGCCAAGAGGCCACTTGACCTTCCTCACCCTCCGGCAGGAACAACTGTCTGGAGGCGGAGGGGCTAAGTGGGGTCCACGCCCTCCTGGCTCCTTCCTGGCCCTGAGACATCCCAGAGCGCCGGCTCCGGGAGAGGGCCGTTCTCACTGGGAGCTGTTGCTGGATGGCTGTATGCAGCTGGAAAGAATTCCAAAATTACCGCCACGCTCCAGTTTTAGACATCCTATTTCTCTCCCCATGCCTGGGAAAACTGTTGTTCGGCTGTTGCTTGCCACCCGCACCAAGCCCCGCCTGCCTTCTCCAGACCCCATCCAACCCTGGGCATGCTCTCCAGCCCTCCTGCAGAGTGGCCTGTGTGCACGCAGGCCTTGCACCTCTGGGCACCTGTGGGGGCGATTTTACAAGCCTGGGAGGATGTCCTGTCCTACAGGAGCCCAAGGCTTTAGCACCAGATCTTGTAAAAAGTGGATGAAGTTGTAGGTAGAGTCCTTCCCAGAACAAAAGGCCTGTGCATGCCAAGTCCACACTAGTATCGGAACTGCCACTGGGCTATCCTGTCCACTTCCCACCCTCCAGCAGGGCCACCTCAGGCTGTCACCGGGGTCTTGGAGCTCTTGCACAAGCAGCTGAAAACTGCTTTACAGCAACTCATAGTCTAAGAAATGGGAGTTGGCAGAGTGTGGTGGGCGAGAGTCCTGATTCAGGAAGAGCCAGGCCTGGGGGCAGCTCCTAGGAGCTCCGTAAGACTTGGGTGGGGAGGGAGCCCAGTGACCCGACCTCCCCCTGGCCAGCTTGAGGACTGAATTAGATATTGCATGCAGCATGGTGAGCCCGGCGTCCCCGGTGCCCTACGCATGGGAGAACCCTGTCCAAGGCCACAATCTGCCCTTCCAGTCACTCCACCACCAGAAGCTCTCAGCTGGCTGCAGGGTGGGCAGTGCTGCAGCGAGTGTCAAGGCTGCCTGCTCAGCCTTCAGCGGGGAGGGCCGAGCAGGCAGAGGGAAGGCATGCAGCTGCCAGCATGCCCTTGGCTGCCCCGCACGAGGGCAGCACGCTGGGGGATCAGGGCTCTCAGTCTGGCAGAGACAGGACACAGTGAAATGCAGGCAGCGAATCAGGTTGCAGACACACAGGGGTCGCTCCTCAAAGTCAGAGGAAGCTGTCCTCGTACCCTGGGCGGGTGGGCAGACCTGACTGGGGCAGGTGTGCAGCAGGTACAGGAAAGCAGAGGTCACTCGGCGAAGCTGGCCGAGAACTAATACTGATGCAGACTCAGGATGCACCAACCGGGACGGGAGCATAAGGGACAGACAGAAAACGCAGTGGAAAGCTGGGAGGTGACCAGAAATGCAAGCAAAGGAGACGTGCATCCCACATCAAAGGAGCCCCTCCAGCCGCCTCAGAGCTTATCAGACCAGCAGTCGTAATCTGCTCACACGCTGAGTTTGATGTGTGGCACTCATCCTGTGTGAGAACTCTCCCCAGCGCTCTCCCCTCCTCCGTTCTTCAGCACCCGGCCCCGTGCTCATCAGACACAGTGTGCACGGCTCTCGGGAGCCTGCCCGGCTGTACCTGGAGCTCGCCGCCCCCGTGCCCCCCTGCCCCGCAGCACGTTCTCCCTGTTGCTGGGCATTTGGCCAGTTTACTGATGTGGGATCATGCAGTGTTTGTCCTGGGACTGCCTTAAACCCAGATCTCAGGGAGCCGTCTGCACCCCCGCACACCACAGCACCGTACACGGGGCCAAGATGTGGAGCTGCCTGTGTGTCCGTCACCGGGTAGATGGATGGAGACAATGGGCATGTGTAATGGAATGTGATGGCACCTTAAAGGAGGTCCTGCGTATGCACCACCGCAGGTTTCAGAGAACTCGGACCACAGCAAATGACTTAACCCTGGTGGCCAACACACTGAGTCATTCAATATTTGAGATGATTTAATCTTTCTGTGTACTGATGTTTTTTTCCTTTGTAAGGTACACAAATCAGAGCTGGTTCCTCTTTCTGCTTTGTCATTATTCTGAGGCTTGTGTCTCGGAGATGGAAAATCCCTTTCCAGGTGGCCGTGAACTCCTTGGAGCACAGCCTTCCCTCGGCAGCACAGAGGATGGCCACCAGCAGGGTCCCACACCGTGTGCAGCTTCATAGTCCGCCTCCTGAGCGAGGGCAGTGCTGACGGTGGGCATGGGCGGGGCCCCAAGGGGACAGGGCCACCAGGGGATGCCCGCTGTCCTCAGCAAGGCAGGGGCTGTGCCCATGGCGACTTTGGGGGTCCTGGGCTGGGCCCCCGAGAGCCACGGAGGCTGGAGCGCCTGTGGGCCTCCCTCTGCTCCCCAGCGCTCAGTGCTTTGGGACTGGGCAGTCTCAGTGTGTGCGTTTGGTGAATGGACTCTCAGGAACACACGAGGAAACTCGTCTCCCTGCCAGGATCTGCGAGAGTCTGTGCTCATGTGCCTAAAACGGCCACATCCACATGTGGCAGGACACCGGGACACGCGTGGACCAGCCCCTGCTTTGGTCTTGACCAGGTAAGCTTGGGAATCAGCCTCCTGTCTTCATGAGGCTCTGCTGTTTCATTTATTTTTAAAAAAATGATTCAAGACAAACACACTTTCTTTTGTTCACCAGACGCTCATGGTGAGGCTCCGATGTAAGGTCAAGAGTGGTTTGTTAAATGCAGGAAGGGGAAATCGGGGCACGTGGTCCTGGACAGAGTGGCTTTCTCTGCTGGAGGCACCCGGCAGGGGAGGAGGTTGAAGTCGAAGCCCCTCTGTGGAGACGGGGAGGAGGGGTCGGGGTAAGAGAAGGGGGGGCCGCGCCCTCAGCAGGAGCCCACCCAGCCCCCCCAGAGGCTTCAGTGAATTGCAGGGACAATGGGACAGACAGACCCTGTGTGGAAAGACCCCAGATGGGCCCGGGGACTGTCGGACCCTGGTGAGGCAGGAAGTGGTCGAGAGCCAGCGTCCTGCGGCCTCCAGGCTGAAGGGCATCAAATCTCTCCCAACCTCAGCGTTCCCCTCTGCGTAATGGACGGGTGCACGAGTGGGAAGGTGAGCTGGAAACAACTGGCCCCGAGAACAGCAGCTCCGTCCTCTGACACCCTTGTGGGGAAAGAAACTGGCTCTCTTGGCTCAGCCTGGGGAAGGAAGGCCCAGCCCCTGACCGCTGGTGCCTGCCCTGCCTCTGAGCATCGAGAGAGAGCTGCCTGCTGGCCCCAGGGTCCCCAGAAGACACTGGTCCTGTCCATGGTGTTTCTGTGAGGCCCTGCTCATGTGTGCAGGGCCAGCCCCACCAGGATGCTCTGCGGAGACCGTCTCCCTGTCCTGCTGCAGCCATGCTCGAACCCCTGGGTGTGGACAGAGCTCAGCCCTGGGCCTGGAATCGCCCTGCTCACCCACACGCACTGGCGCTGCAGATAACCCAGGGTGCTCAGACATACCACACGCCCACCCAGGCTCTCGGCCCACCCGGCTGCAGGGCTGCCCACTGGTGGCAGAGGTGCCAAGCCGCAGGCTCAGGTGACCAAGGCCCGCCTGGCTTGCAGAGCCTCCTGTAGGCCAACCAGATCGTCCAGCAAAGATTCCATTATTCAACGTGCGAACTCAGCACCCTGGTGCTCCATCCCTCTTCCTCCCCAGCTGGCACATGGCAGGGGCAGCCCAGGGCCACAACTGGACCCACCACAGGGGCTAATCAGGACCCTGTCCTGAGCACTCCGGGCCATGTACCCCCATTCACCGTGTACCCCCATTCACCGTGTACCCCCATTCAGCAGAGTCCACACGATGGGCTTCATCTGTCAAGTGGGGCTGGACCATCTCCACTCATTGCTCAGCAGGTGGTGGGCCCCCCAGACCCCGGTGAGTCCTTCCCTCCTCCCAGGGCCTTGCTTCTTGCACTGGGCCTCTGGGAACCAGGCTGCTCTCAGTACCATTCCCAGGACTTCCACACCATGGAGCTCCCCACACAGAAACACACACACACATCCGTGTGCATACAAGTGCATATACGCATATATACACATGCACGTGCAGGCACACATGAACACATAAGGTGCATACATCTGCCTGTGCACACATGAATACATGCACATATACACATGTGAATGCACACAAGTGCTCACGTATGCACACGCTGGCTCTGATGGAGGCCAGCAGGGAAGAGGTGGGGGTGTTTCCCCTGCCCCCATCTCCATCCCTGTCCCCGGCCCCCATGCTCTCCTCCCACAGGGAGGCCATCTGGAGTGGACGCATACTGTCTGGCCCCCGCTCTGTGAGGAGGGGCAACTGGTTTTTGGGAAGCCCTCATTTACCATGGTGACCCCTGGCTTTTGAGATGTTTGTCTTGCTAAAGAATCCACCATATTATTACTCTTACAGAAGTAAAAAGAAAAGCTGACTTTTCTTTGCATAATGCCTTAAAGATTTTTGCAACAATACCAAATGCCTCGGACTAAATGAGGAAAGGAGGTACTAAAGGAAATGTGGGAAAAAAGCAAGTCAATAACACTGTTCAAGATGAAGGACAAGGTTTCCCAACTGAGATCTGCTGTGAAGAGCCCGGGCGTGGTGGCCAGGCCAGGGGGCGGCTGGGAGGAGTCCCCTGGCCGCTCAGCCGGGTGCACAGCATTGTCCACACATCGCGCCGTGGCCCTGAATGGGGACGTTTCACTGCACATGACTTCCTCCTCCAAGGCCTCTGTTACTTCCCCTCAGTAATTAGTACTCGAAGCCTGCTCGACGTGGGGTTTTCATGAGGTTCTGTGCACATGTAGGTTTATGGCAGCATTCAGGGAAATGAGTCTATTTCTGACAGGCCTTCCCCCTCCCACTGGGCTCATTCAGGAAAAAGGTCCCCAAATCAGAGGAGTCTTGGTGGTGCCTGGAGCACTAGAAAGTGAACGACTGTCTGATACCAAGGCTGGGACCCCTGCTGAGCCCCCTCCAGTCTCTGACCTATTGTAACCTGCGCCCAAGTCTTGCCAGGAAAGGCGAATGCTCGTTCCAGCATAAGGCGCGTAAGGAAAACTGCAAGATGGCCAGTGATCTTCCCCTCCTTCCTGCGTCCACACGCGAGGCCGTGCAACGTCACCACTACCCCCCGGTGAGACGGGGCGTGGTCCCCACCCCTGCAGTCCGGTGGCCCTGTGACCTGCTTTGGCCAACAGCACACAGCAACAAGGCCTCGAGCTCCACTGCCCTGTGAGCATGCCCAGAAAGCCAGCTGGAGGATGAGAAGTGGGAGCTGAGACGAATCTGACCAGCTGAGCCCCGGGGCCAGTCCCCAGCACCACCACCCGCGCCCCCAGGCCAGCTTGCGGCCATCCGTGGCCCCTGAACAAGGCCCCCTGGGAGCAAGGCTGCTCAGCCATGTCAGGTAGCTCACCCACAGATCGTGTGCTGGGGAAACAGCCGTTGTTCTAAACCGCAGAGATGGGGCTAGCTGGCATGCTGCAATAGCTAATGGCTGCAGAGGCTAGAGGGCATGCCCAGGGCCTCGTTGGGAGTCCGCCATCCCCTGAGCCAGCTTCCCAGAGGCCGGGGTGCTCACTGCCCCTGGGGCTGCATTCCTACTGAGATGCCACTCTTTGTCCTCCATGAACCTCTGTCGTAACGCCAGAGATATGCTGCTTCTCGGAGGAAAGCCTCCTTTGAATCCTGTAACTGCTGAGATGTGACCACAAGCTCTTGGCTTGCTCGTGTCCCCAGGACATCAGCAGCGTGGCCAGCTCAGGGCATCCCAGTGGAGACCTGAGGCCATCTCTGCCTTGTGACCGCCAACCTCGCTGCTCAGCCCGTCAGAAGGGCCCAGGTTCCTTCATCGCCCCAGAGAGATGCGAGGACTGCGGCACCTGCTCAGAGCTGTATGTGCTGTGGAGCTGCAGAGCACACGGCAGGCAGAGACCTCCGGCCAGAGGTGCCACGGTGAGGTCAGGGGCCACACTGGCCACGGGGCCTCAGCTTCCCCAGCCCAGGCTGCCTTCCTGGCTCGGTTCACGACACGAGCCTCACTGACTGCAGGTCAGCCTGGCACCTCCACGGGGACCGCCCAACACACCCCTCGCCATGGGAGCCCAGGCCGTCACTGCCTTCGTGGTTTACAGTCAGCCCACTTCACCAGCGATCACACTCCCCCTCTGTCTTGACGAGCGTGGTGGCAAATCTGGGTGTCGCCTCCGCTGACTGGTAGATTCGCAGCTGCTCCCCAGCCCCCTTCCAGCCACTGTGTTTGAGCTTGTCACTGATCTGGACGAACCAGCGTGTGAGCCGCCTTCTTACTCTGGGCACCTTCCCACCTCCTGAGGCTTGTGGGCGCAGAGCCCACCTCCGCGGGAGAAGCGGAGCATGCCCAGCGGGGCTCCCCTGCCTGCTGCCCTAGAGCCAGTTCGGCCCCAGTCTCGTTGGGGTTCCTCCAAGCCGACCTGTCGGCCTGGGACTTTGTATCAGTAGCTGATGCTTCAGAGAAGCCAGCGGCAGCCCCACAAGGCCCCAGGACAGTCCTGCGGCCCGAGGCTGCTCCTCCCACCACAGAGCTTCCTGCCTGAGGGCCAAGCTCCCTGGAAGATCCCTGCGCTTCTGAGCCACTCCTTGGCCTGCCGGCTGCACCCGAGGCCCTGGCCTCTCCCCACACCAAGTCCCCTCCTCTTTCCATCAATGCCCACACATCCTGGAAGTGACCAAACGCACCACCATTCCCGCGTGTTCTCCTGGGTTGTTCATGTCCCCGAGGCCACTTCCCACCTCAGTCGCCCAGATCCAACCGTCCTCTCCAAGCCCCTCTTCAATACTTGTTAAGTTTTTTAAGTGTTTTTTCTAAATTTTGTGTTTCCTCTTCAAAACACAGCTCCATGAGTTTTACTCACCTCACCCTCCCCCTTCCCTGCAAGGAAACCCTCACCCATCACCTGATCCCATGTTCAGGAGGAGTTCAGGGCACAGGGTCCCGGTCCCAGCCCCACACTGCTGCCTGTGGCCTGCAAGCTGTGTTCCAGCCACCACACCCCTCACCTGTCCTGGAGACCCACAGGCGCCGTCCTAGGCAGGCAGCCCCGCCCATCCTAGACCAACCCCATCGGCCCTTCAGGACCTACCCGAAGGTACAGTTTGGCCAAACCCCAGGTGAGTGTCCTGGGCTCGCAGGGCACAGCAGAGCTGGTACCTGGCTGGCCACTCTCTTCTTGGGGCAGGTCCTCCCTCTGGACAGATTCCAGAGATGGTCTAGTGCGCTGCACAGCTGCAGGCCACCCGCTGGTGCAGCAGAGCCTCCCAGCACCGTAGCTCAGCAGGACATATATGGCCAGAGGAAGCTGGTTGGAGGGTCTCTTTCCCATTGCCCATGGGTTGGCTTAGGCTCTGGGGTGAGCGCAGCCAGGGGTTCCTCCAGCCAGGACGCTGAATGCGGGAAGTGGCACAAGGGGCCAGGCAGCTGGGATCTGCCCGACTGTGAGGCACCAGCCTGGCCAGCCACCTCCCAGGGACGCTGGGACCCCCTCATCTGCCATCATACAGTTTGCTACTTTTTTCCCCAGCCCAAGCACACGTGTGTGGAACGTACAGATGTAAATCCACACATCTGTGCTGCCAGTGAGGGTGCCAGGCACCCATCCCAACAACATCTCCAACAGATGAAATAATCACCTGAGTAAATCATGCATAATTTAGAAATATCATTTTGAAGAAATGCCTGCTCTTCTATTTTCTGTTTAATTTTATTTCTGCTCTTCAGATTTAACTTTCTAGGCTTATAGTCACAGAAGGCGTCTAGTTTCCCGTCCAGCAGATCTCATCTATAGACTTATTCACATCATTTTGTCAAAATCTTTTTGAAGTTCTTTGCTCTGCCCACGATTTGCTTTTCCCTCCACTTCAGTTTCAGGTCAGCAGAAAACACACCAGCTGTGAAATTAGCCTGCACGCCCACACGTTGGCACTCTGCCCACGTGACGCGCGGGCCGGGGTGCCACGTGACCGGGAGCCATCGCCCACCTTCTTGGCGTTTGCCTCCTTTTCCAAAGCACACGCTTCGGATGGAAATTTCCATAATTACCTCAGCACAAAGGTGAGTTTGTTTGGAAAGTTTCAGCAATGCCTACTCATCTGTTTTGCAGTTGTGCAAGACTGGGAAAGGGCCGCCGTGGGAAATGGAGCAAACACTTGCATGGCAGGAACTCAAAAAGTCCTTAAGTTAAAACCCTGCAGGGGTCCAGCATTCAGAGAAGAAAATACAGGTCAACTGAGTTTATAACCTTCAAATCCTTCCCCAAAACATCCCAAAGTATTAAAATAGAAATACATGATTTTCCCAGTGCGGTTCCTGCAGGACGGGCTGGGGCCAGTGTGATGCTCTGAAGGTTTTTCCAAGCGGATGGCCCCTGTGTGTTCTCATCCAGTGGGAGACTTCAGACGCCTGAAAGTAGCTGCCAGATTTCATAGTTACAAATAAAACATGAGATCAAAACTCTCACGTTAGCCGGATTTACATTCAAGTGTACTGACTTTATTTTCTTCATTCTTGGAGAGCTGAGATGAGACTAGTTTGGAGAAAACGTGTGCTTCTCCCACTGAGCAGTCTTGCCGCAGCTGGAGAAGCAAAGGCATCCCGCCGGCCGCGCGCGGCTTGGAGGGAGGGGTCCACGGGGAAATGGGCCGGGGTGTCCTAAATCCCCCATGCGCAGACTTAGATGGATATTCTAGTCCCATCACAGCGGTGACTCTTTTGCATTTCCCTGACCTTGCTACCAGAACTCACCTCCAGGTCTGCCTCCCTGACTTTCATCCCAGAAACCACAGAGGAAATCCAACAATCTCTCAAGTCCATGTCCAAAACTTGTGTCAGGGTTTAACTCACTGACCCTTGACCTGTACTTTGTCTTCCTTTGCTGACATGCCCCTTCATGCCTCTGCATTACACGTGGTTCCCTTCAAGCCCCTCTACACACCTTCCCTCAAAATTTAGTCTGATATTTGTACAACCGAGCCCTTCCTGGGGGGGCCCAAAGAGCCACCCGAGATCCAGATAACTGAGCTCTCTGTTTCCCCAAAACAGCACACTTTCCCAGAAGGCACCCTCATGACCTTTGCCCCTGAACGTCAGGACCATCACCTGTGACCTTCACCAACAATCATCACCCACAACCACAGCCCTTGGCAATGGCCTCTGAGCTTCCCTCCACAGCCATCGCTGGGACCACTGGTGGTGACGTCACCACGACCTTCACTGGCACCGCCGCGACCACCATCATTACCGTCACCAGCAGCCATGGCCTGTGACCTCCCTCCCCCATCCCGCAGCCACCGCCGTGACCGTCACCCACGCCTGAGGGGTAGCCACTGTGAATTCGAACCTCCTCATTGGGGTCTGAGGGCAAAATCTGAAAACGGGATAGATCCAGGGTCTAGGATCATATCATTGGAAATAAAACCTGTGCAAACATGTCAACTGGAGAGATGGGCAAACTCAAACATGGTCCGGGAGGTGGCCTGGACCGTCCACAGTCACCGCCTCTCTTCATGCAGCACTTAAAGCACGACGCGGGGGCTCTGCCCAGACAGACATGCACCCCCCACCCCGGAGCCAGGGCAGCAGAGCCAGCAGCCAGGCACAGTGCCCCTGTGGGGTGCAGCGTTTGCAAGCTTTGCTTCAGTTCACCTTCAAACTCAGAATCTGTTTGACATTTCTTGTATGAAGTAGGTTTGATTCACGATGTATGAGTTTTCAAACAAATGCTATATATTAGCCTGTGAGCCAAACCTGGCCAAGAACCAGCAGGAATATGGACCATGTATCCAAACACCTGCCTTGTTCATTATAATGACTGACAATGATCAGGATGGATACTCACATATATTTTTCCTTTTTTAAAAGTGCGGCCTTACTTTTTATCCACGTAATGCTGTACCAGTTTTTAGCAATTTGAAGATGTTCATCTTCGGTTTTAGATTTCAGCAATCCAGCCACTTCATCTGCAGATGATATTTACTGTCCTTCTAATGGTCTGGCCGCTATGTTCTTAAATCTCATTTTTCCTGGTATGTCTAATTTTTAACCCTGAAAATATAATAATTTCACTTCTTTTCCAGCTGCAGGGCAGGTAAATAAATTAAAGAAGTGTACACACATGGAGCTCTTTTACCTTCATTTACTCTATTGATTATTGCTTAGTATTTCCCCTTGGAGGTTGATTCCTTTCTAAAGGAGGAATTTAACTTCTTGACCAGAAATACAAGGCAGGGAATTGGTGAGTTTCCTCATTAAATGCAGCCCACCTGCTCTTTCTCCCTACTTTTCTCAAAAGTTGATTAAGACACAAATGATGAAATAGATTCTCAAATCATACACATATTTAGCACATTAATAAATACCTAGGATGTGTGAATGAGCACATGTACATGTGTGTGTCTGTACACACATATGTACATGATGTGTATGCAAGTTTGTATGTGATCAATACAGTTCTGTGTGTGTCTAGATGGGTCCTTGGTCTAAAAACGTTACCTGCCTAAGTAGGACAAAGTGTGTGGATTTTGGAGGTTTCACATAAGAAACAATCATTTCTGTGAATTTTTCTCTACTATAATGCAATATATAGACACACAAATATTAAAGTTACAAGCGTTAATATTTCACCAGTGGCCAGTCGAGCTGCATTTCTCATTTCCAAGGGGGCCCCATACAAGCAGTGAGTCGTTTTAATAGACATCACACATTAAAAAGGGGAGGAATGTTAAGTCATGATTCAGCCGGGAGCCGCGGGGCACAATATGCTCTGTGGGTCAAAGCACACCTCCTAAAGGAGCTGGCGACCTCAAACAGCATCTTTGTTATTAATCCGGAAATTGCATTTTTAGAAATGATATTTTCAACTACATAAGTCCCTACTTTCCCCCTGTGGAATTCTTTCCCCTGAAAAATCAAACAAACTTCCCTTTGTCCCCTCGAGGTGGAGAGCTGGCCCTGGACGCCCTCAGACAGGGTCAGTGTGCCCTTGCGGCCAGCGCTCTGACAGAGATGCAGGGCTCCCATGCGAAGACCTGCACGGATGGCCTTTCTGGGAGTTCCGGGCCACATGGCTGTGTGTCCAGAAGACAGATTGTCAGGCCGAAGGGCGGCAGAGGGGTGTTGGGTGCTGGCAGGCTTGCTTCCAGAGGGCCATCTGGGCCGTGTCCTTCCCTTCCCTCCAGGATGAAGGACAGTCCTAACCAGCAGGACAAGGCTGGGACAACTTGTTCCCAGGACAGGCAGCCCACGTGCATTACTTAGGTCTTGTTTATTTTCTGAAGGAATATAACGTGTGCCTAACAACAAGTGCCCTTGAACGCCGTCTGACCATCCAAGCCCAGGCAGGTTTCCCCCAGGAGGCCTCAGGGGCCGTCCACCCCGGCTCCTCCTCAGCTGGCTGTGTAGTGGGGTTACCGTGGGGCAGACTATAAGGAAAGGTCTCACGTGAGGGAACCACAGATGCACTCACCTGGCCTCCAAGGACTGGGCTCTGGTCCCGGCTCAGCCTCTTGTGAGCCAAGTCATCTTGAACCAGCCAGTCAGCTTCCCCTGCCTGTCCCCGGGGCTGACCATCACCCTGCTCATCTCCCGGGGCTGTCGGGGGCCTCATCCCTGCAAGCATGCACACGCGGGTGCTGACATAGCATACTCTGCAGGTGTGAGGGGCCACCTGCTCACTGACGTGCCCTTTCTTCCCACTGCCCCACCACAGTGCCACTCTGGTGGGAAATTAAGGACGGCAGAACAGGGCTCACCCAGAGAAGCTGGTCAGTGGTTTGGGGTGGCAGCTTCAGAAGATGCAAACGCCCAGCTGGAGGAACTGGCCGAGCCGAGAGTCCACAGTCCTGCCCACACAGACGAGGAGGGGTCTCCTCACTGTCTGAGACCAGACGTACACCCCCAGCCCCGTGGAGCACCTGCCGGATGGGGGACGAACAGCCCGGTGCCGCCAGGTACAGCCGCCACTGCAGGAAGAGTCGTCGGAAATGCGTGCAGAAAGGAAACAGGCATCCCCCAGCGGCTTTATGAGCCAGGCAAAGAGTGGGCATTTAGGGCCGGGACCTGATACAGGATCTGTAATTGCATGAATGCATTTCAATTAATACTGCCTTAAACACTCACCATTTATTTACAGTGGAGTCATTAACCCACGTGGTGAACTCAAGTAGGCTCCAGTATCAGCGATAACACGGACAATTAACATAATGTAACACGTTCCAAGCATTCCTTCGGGCTCCTAATTATGGTAGCTCTACAGCAATAAAATAGTTTCCTGTCATTCCTTAAATGATGAGAACCGACATTCAAAACACATAAAGCATTTATTTAACGTTAGGAAATTATTTGCTTGTCCGAGACCTTGAAGCTCTGCAGACAGGATGCTGTTTCAATTTTCTCCAGTTAGAGACTCAAAAAGTTATTCAGGTTCCAGACATCATAATGAAAAATGGGTTCTTAAAAAGTCATGCACTCATTAATTACACTCTGATTTGCTAAAACGTCGGTCTTCCCTAATTCTCTCCCACATGGTTCAAGTGGATGTGAAGTCACTTGCTCTTCCATCCGTCTTGCCACTCTGACACCCCAGAAGTTTTGGCTGGATTTCTGGAAAGCGGGTGGTGGGCACTCTCCATGTGACTGCCCAGCCTCGGGGACCATGTCCCACTAGCTCCCTGGGCCGAGACGCTACACTCCGGAATAGGATGAGGTGACTGCTGGGCCTAGAGGGCACCTGGCCTTCGTACCCCTCGCTGACTCAGTTCACGGCCTTTAGGCGCCGTTGAAGTGCTAACCAGGCAGGGTGACCCCGTTCCGAGGCCAGGAGCATCTGAGACAGGCCGACAGGCCAGGACAGCAGCATCCAGGACCTCAGGAAGAGAGGCTTGCGGGTCAAATGCCTTACAATAAATTCACCTTTCTGCTTTGTTTTATTCAGGGTGCAGGGTTTAATTTTTGATGATTTCAATAAAACTGTTGTTTTATTCAAACATTTGGATTGACCATCCATTCTAATCATATAAATGAGTTATTTTCCTGTAAAAATGCCTTTTTAAAGAAGGACTTTTCTCTAACGAGAGCTCCAGGAAAAGCACAGAAGAACTTGGGGCGGGGAGACTCCAGCAGCTGAGCCGGAGCAGGTGACAGCCACCCACAGGGCAGGAACAGCTGGGCCAGATGCGGTTCTTCAGGGGGGATGCCAGGGAGTCCTCAAGGACAAGGGGAAGGTCACACCAAACACGCCTGCTGCCCAGCTTCAGTGCTTCCCTAACGCAGCTCAGGACGCATCTAGCTGGAAGCCCTCGGACAAACTCTGACGCCGGGGCATGGACGGATCGAGTCCCCCCGAGTGACCTCTGTGCCGCACAGAGGGCAGAAGGTAGATCATCATTCCCCTGACCACCATTGCCTGAGAGTGTAAGTTGGGGGGTCTGCCTCCTGGCCTGTCCAGCTGCACTACGTCATTAGCAGTACAGACTCACAACTGTCACACATGTGAACTCTAGACATAGCTGAGGCCGCGATCTATGCAGTCAACTGTGCATTCACATTTGGGAGATTAGGGGCAAAAAGCTATTAGGTGGTGCCTACCTGTCTGGCCAGCTCAGGTGAGATCGGCTCGTGCATGACGCCTCCCACCTGTGACCCCGGCAGTACTGGTTAGACTCGTCAGGATGATCACTGCACACTGGTGGTCTGGTTTGATAATTACCACACATGTATAAAGGAACACTTTTATGTAAAACCACTTGGGAATTTCGAGTCCTGTGTGACCATCAACCCCATGAGAGTCACCTGGAGGACAGACATCAGGGGGCTGGCTGGCTCCGCACGGGGCACGCCCGACCCCCGCCGGTGCCAGCATGAGGGCCGGACCCCTGGAACCTCCTCCCTCTTTTCCAGCCAGCTTTACTTTTGTAAGACAAGAACTCCAGTGTAACTACTCCCGATGACGCCTTCAACTCCGCGGCGCGGACTTTCCTCCCCAGCACGACCTGGACTGGATGGCAGGCACAGCGGGGGACGATCGGATTTCTGCTCCTCAGTCACTACAGAAAAGTCCAGGCTTTGCTTGTAATATGTATTTTAAGATTTTAATCCATAATGATTAAAATTCAAGTTATCTGTACATTGGATGTATGGAAACTTAGTTTCCCATAGCTTATTTTCATCAAACAATGTGTTCTAGGAAGATTTGTAAATATACTTCCCCAACTACCGTGTCACAGTATTATACTATCTTAATGACAATGAACTAAAGACTCACAAGTTCAAGGACAAGGAAGAGTCCTGCCTGGAAAAGTGTTCAACTGTCCGTGATAAAAGTAAAGAACAGTACGTCCTCCTGGCTCGGGGCTTCCTCGCACTGAATTCCTAGCAAGAGCAACAGGCCGGGAATGTTCTCGACCGTTATCCTCCCTAAAGGACAGTTAATTGATGGAGCCACAAATAGCGCTCATGGCTAAATTACACAATGCCTCCAGGTATCTCACGGACAAACCCACGGTAGAAAAGTAGCAGAAGAGGATGCTTGCTGACCACACAGCAAATGCGTGCTGAGACCATGAGTCTTGAACACCCCACCCAGTGCAGTGGGCGCAGGGATTCCACCTCTGCTCTGGTGCCAGGCGGCCCCCCAGAGCCATGGCTTCTCACCTGATGGGGCACCACCGGCTTCCACACCCCCTGCAGGACGGTAAATGATCGGATAATTACAAAACGACCATATGTGTATGTTTCTTGTTTTTGCACAAATTTTAAAAAATGATTTCTGGAATGGACGTATCATGATCTTTTTCCCAGAAATCTCTTTAATATCCAGCAGGGCAATTAACAGACTGCAGAACACACCTGGCTGGTGGGGTGGAATGACGTCCTGCTTTATGAATCCAGCTGCAGATGACAGTGCGTGACAGTGCAGAGGACAGTGGCGTTGGCATCCCTCCAGAAGGGACTGAGCCTAAGAAGCATGTGGCCCTGTCTGCTCAGGGTCTCAGGACTTGGTGTGGAGTAAAATCACATGGAAGAGAAACACTTGAGGAAGTCCGGAATGAAGTAATGGCGATCCTCAGCCAGTGAAACCTGCCCCCCATCACAATGCAGGGAACACTGCTCCCTTCGGTGAGTGTGCTCACCGGGCTCCATACATCATCTGGGAAGATTCTGTGGTCAGTTCCCTCCATCAGCCCTGTGTTGGAATCAGGTGCCAGGAGTTCTCCAGCCCACTGACCTTCCGCCAACCCAGCCCCACGAGAGATCCTGCCACAGGCTGTAGGGAAGGCCTTCTGTGGCTGTGATGCTCCTGGGTATCAGACACTGTAAAATAAATGCCCGGGGAGAACACCAGCGAGGATAATGCACAAAACGAAACTTATTCAAAGATGTGGTAGGCAGTGGTATTTATACTCAGCCTGTTTTCCACTTTTCCCCTTGATTTGTTTTCTAAATTGAGAGATTCCTATATCTGTTTCGTTTTATTAAAAGCATTGATAACAAAAAGCCTCTTTTGCTTTTTTTCTACAATATTTCTGTCATATTAAATTTTTATAATATTCTAAAATACTGGCAAAAAAGCTCAAGTTCAACACTTTATAATACCTCAAATTTTAAATTGAAATCGTACTAGTTAATTTTTATCTGTTACTAGAATACAGAATGTTTATTTTCCCTAAACTGCCAGAGGAAGTACACCAAATTATGTATATGATACGTTTAATACACCAAAACAAGGTCTGAAACCTGTAGGGGCCCTGACAATTTAAAGGCGACAAAGATTTTAGTTTCAGTTGGTCTGTCTTGTTTAATAGCACAGACATTTTTTCGCTCTAGTTCACATCTATATGAAACGTTTACTAGAGCTGAACAGTTACCCCAGGATTAGTGATGGACCTGGGGTCTGGACGTCAGAAGCATCTCAGAGGTCTGCTGGGTCTTGGTCCACTGGAGTCTACTTGGGGTCACCAACCAGGTCCCTTCCTTCTCAAATAAGCATGGCCACTAGAGTTTGGAATCGCATGTACAATCCCTTCTGCAGCAACTGGAAGCCAAGACAGAGACAAGGAATAAAGGGTTAGGACGAGCATGATTACAGAGAAGCAGTGAAGCGCCGGCTCATCACAGTGTCCCACCTGGGCACCCAGGAGTCGATACTGAATTGTGTCTGCCTGTGCAAGAGGCCTTTTCCCAGGGTCTGCTGGCAACTGAGTCCATATGCAGCCAGAACTACTCTTTCCCTGATTTCAGCAATGATCAGATTATATAAGTACTTAAAACAGATTTAAATAATATCATGAAACCAACTTACACCCAACTGAACAAGGCAGTTTCACAGTAAAGTCATCAGTGGCACCTTATTAAAACAAGGATGGACAGAATTTTAGCTAAGGATAAGGTCTGATTATCTGAACTAGAAAAAAAGAATCCTTGAATATATTCCATTTGCTTTGATGTTACTTATGTGCAACAAATGCTCTCTACATCAGTGATGAGATTCAAGTGAAACATTTACTTTGAAAGATCTGTTCTTTGTATGTGCACCTTCTTTATTAGACCAAACGTTCTTGAGGAAAATATTTACATTTTGCTCTGCCTTGCTTCCCAAAATTGTCTAATATATTGTTAGTGATCAATTAATATTTTATGAAGAAGAAAAATAATGATGAGGGGATGAATGAATGATGGCACTGGTCTCTTTAAAAATCATATTATATCAATGTTGGTGGGCTTAGAAATTTTGAGAAAAGTCAAAACAAATAAGTCTCTTCTTCATTAAAATAAATAGAAGAACGAAAGTTTCTGAAATGCCCTGTAAGCGTTAGTCCCAAGGAAATCAGGCTTATTTGGCATTCATCATCAATTCAAAATGTGTACTGCTAAATGTTTTTGATACAGCAATTGCTATGTATTAGTATTGCTTGTTTTTTTATCTCAGACTTGTTTTCTAATTATTACTTTTTTCTGATGGCACAAGTAAACATTTGATAAGTATTTGTCAAGTCAAGTGAGTGGCAATGACACTTTTCTACCATAAAAGAAAGAAATCTTAATAAAATTTTACTATGACCTATAACCACACAAACTAATTTCAAGTTCCTCTTTTCCTTTTCAGGCTTTGCTCACACATGAGTGTGTGTGTGCATCCTGTTTTAAAAGTTGCTATTATAAAATATATGCAGTTTTGTTCTCTGCTTCTTTTTTCTGAACATAATTATTACATTTTGTTACAGTATTCATAATAATCTTTAAAATAGCTATGTGATACCCATGACGTACGTATTGCACAATGTTTTAACCATACGTCATTGTTGGGCACTTAGGTTGTTTCTAGTTGTTCACTGTTTAATATAACATTCCAATTAATGTTTTTGTATCTGTGATTTGGTACATCAATCTTTTATAAAATTCACAAAACATTAAATTTACCATTTTAACCATTTAAAAGTGTACGATTCAGTGTCTTTAGCACACTCACAATGTACTGTGACCATCACTACTATCTAATTCCAGAACATATTTCATCACCCCTAAAAGGAGCCTGGTGTCCATTAAGCAATCAGTCCTCATTTCCCTCTCCCACTAGACCTGGCACCCACTCACCTTCTCTCTACCTCTAAGGGTTTGAATTTTGAGGACACTTTATAACTGGAATCAGACACTATGTGGCTTTTTTCATCTGGCTCCTTTCACTTAGCATGATGTTCTCAAGGTTTACCTGTGCTGTACGATGTTTCAGAACTTCATTCCTTTTTATGGCTGGGTAATATTCCACTCTATGTATGGATGCCATGTTGTAATCCATTCATCTGTTGATGAACATCTGGGTTGTTTCCATCTATTGTCTATTGTGAATAGTGCTTCTATGAAGGTTCACGTACATGTCTTTGTCTCTCAGTACATACCAGGAAATGGAATTGCTGGAGCATATGGTTATACTATATTTAACTTGATACTATCATGATGGATACATCTTCTAAATTTGTCCAAACCTATAGCATGTACGTAGCACCATTTGTGGAAGACTATCTTTGCTCCATCATACTGTCTTTGTCCCTTTGTCACAGATCAGCTACTGTATTTAGGGAGTATGTTTCCAGGCCCTCTCAAGTTCCACTGATATATTTGTCTATTTTTTTTAACAACACTACACTGTCTTGATTACTGTACCTTTATATTAAGTCTTGAAGTTGAATGGTGTCCATCCTCCAACTTTGTTCTTTTCCTTCAATATTGTGTTGGCAGTTGTGAGATTTTTTGCTTCTCCATGTAAGCTTTAGATTCAGCTTGTCAATATCCACAAAGTAACTTGCTGGGATTTTGACTGGTATTGCACTGAATCTATAAATCAAGTTGAGGAAAACTGACATCTTGGCAATATTGAGTTTGACTATCCATGAACATGGACTATCTCTCCATTTATTTTTTCTTTGATTTCATTCATCAGAGTTTCATAAGTTTCCTCATATACATCTTGTACATATTTTGTTAGATTTATATCTAAGTATTTCATTTGAGGAGATGCTAATGTTAATTATATTATGTTTTTAATTTTAAATTCCACTTACTCATTACTGGTACATATGAAAGTGGTTGACTTTTGTATATTGACCTTGTATCCTGCAGCCTTTTATCTTACCCTGTAATTGCTTATTAGTTCCAGAAGTTGTTGATTCTTCTGGATTTCTACACAGATGATCACGTCATCTGCAAAGACAATTTTATTTCTTCCTCCCCAACCTGTGTATCTTTTATTTTCCTTTGTTCTTCTTTTTCAAGTTTGTTTCAGCTATGTGGAGTTCTCTGAAATTCCACATGAATTTTAGCATCAGGTTTTCCATTTATGCAAAAAGAGAAAAAAAAAAGGACATTGGGATTTTATAGGAATTAACTTGATTGCTTTGGGGAATAGTTCTATTTTTACAATATTAAGTCTTCCAATCCTTAAGCATGGGATGTCTTTCACTTCTTTCTTTTAGAAATGTCTTTCAATGTTTTATAGTTTTTGGTGTGTGAGCCTTGCATCTCCTTACTTAATTTTATTCCCAAGTTTTCTATTCTTTTTGATGCTATTATAAACAGAATTTTATTTATAATTTCAGTTTTAGATTGGTTGGTTGGTAATGAATATAAATACAACTCATTTTTGTATGTTGATCTTGTATCCTGCAACTTCACCAACTCATTTGTTACCTCTAATAGCTTTTTTTGTGGACTCTTTCAGGGTTTCTAAAAGATTATGTAACCTGTGAGTAGATATAGGTTTGATTCGCCGTTTCCAGTGTGGGTGCCTTCTGTTTCTTTTTCTTGCCTAATTGCCCTTTCTAGAACATCTAGTACAATGCCAAAGAGAAGTAGTGAGGACAAACATTTTTATCTTCTACTTGACATTAGGAGTAAAACTTCCAGGTTTTCACCATTGATGATGTTAGCTGTGTGTTTTTCATACATACTCTTTATCTAGTTGAGAAAATTTCTTTCTATTTCTAGTGTTTTTATAGTGAAAAGGTGTTGGATTTTGTCAAATGTTTTTCTGCATCAGTTAAAATTATCATCTTTTTTCCCTTTCATTCTATTAAGATGATATATTACATTGTTTGATTTTTGTATATTGAAACACTTGTATTCTTGGGATAAATCCTATTTAGCCATGGTGTTTAATCCACTTAATATGCTGCTGGATTTGGATTGCTAGTATTTTGTTGAGGATTTTAGACTTATATTCATAAGGGATATGAACCTATAGTTTTCTTTTCCATTGGATGTCTTTGTCTGGCTTTGATATCAGGGTAATAGTCGTCTCATAGAATGATTTAGATAGTGTTCCCTCCTCTTATATTTTTGGAAACATTTGAGAATGATTGGTATCAATTCTTCTTTAAACTTTGATGGAATTCAACAGTGAAGCCATCCCGTCCTAGGATTTTATTCATTGGAAGGTTTTTAATTATTGATTCAATCTCTCTATTTGTTGTAGATCTAGTAAGATTTATTCTTTATTCTTGAGTCAGTTTTGGTAATATGTGTGTTTCTAGGAATTTGTCCATTTTATTTAGGTCATCCAATTTGTTGGCATAAAAGTGTTCATTGTGTTTTCTTATAATTATTTTTATTTCTGTAAAGTCAGCAGTAATGTCCTTATTTTCATTCCTAACTTTAATAATTAGAATTGTCAGTATTTTTTCTTGGCTAGTCTAACTAAAGGTTTGTCAACATTTTTATTTTTTCAAAGAACCCCCTTCTGCTTTCATAGATTCTCCCCATTGCCATTCTGCTCTGTAGTTGATTTTATCTCCCAGTTGATCTTTATCGTTTTCTGGCTCTTGCTTCCTCTGAGTTTCCTTTGCTCTTTTCCTAGTTCCTTAAGGAGGATGGCTGGCTGGTTTACTTGAGGTCTTTTACAAGGCAGGCATTTATAGCTACGAGTTTCCTTCTGAGCCGTGCTTTCCCCTACCCAGTCAGTTTTACCCTACTGTTCTCATTTTTATCCAATGCAAAAATTTTCTAAATTCCTTTGTGATTTATTCATTGACTTGTTGGTTAAGAGTGTGATGCTTAATTTCCCCATATTTTTTTAATTTTCCAGATTTCCTTCAGCCATTTATTGCTCATTTAATTTCATTGTGGTCGGAGATGATACTTTGTAGGATTTCAGTCATTTTAAATTTATTAAGACTTGTTTTGTGACCTAACATTTGGTACTGCTATACCCACCACAGGTGAGGTGGGCGCTAAGGTAGGGAACCCTGCTAGAGGAAGAGATGGCCACTTCATGGTGACAAAACTGCCCATCCACCATGACATAGGACATGCCAGATTAAATGCCCTTACACCACGGCTTCGGGTATAGAACATAAAAGCTGAAAATACTGACAAGCACAGATGAGTAAGCCCGCAGTGTCCGTGGGAGGTTTTACCACAGCCCTCTCAGGGCTGCCAGGCGAAGCCGACAGAGGCATGTGAATACAGACAGCGAGAGTGAGGCGACCAACACCTGATCCGACTGGCACGGGAAGAACTCGCCCAGCAGCCGTCGGGTGGGCACATGCAGTCCAGGGAGTCTGCACAGGCTGGGTCGGAACCAAGGTCACCACAGATGGCCAAGGACTGCAGTCCTCCAAACTCATCACGACAGGGTCGGCCTGGCAAACAGTGACTGCAAGACCACCACGCCTCCCCACGGGTCTGAAAATGGAGGGCAGTCCCAGGTAGGCAACTGACCAGAGAAGAAATCATGACAGAAACACAGCAACAGTTCGAACAGAATGTAATGACCATCTTGCATATTAAAATGCACAGCGTACAGTAAATCTGTGCACAAGGAGCTATGTAATGCCTTTAACTCAAATATTACAAAAGAAGAAAAGCTGAAAAGTAATGTTGCTCTTAATTATTCAAATGATGTGCATGTACCTTAGTAAAGTTTCTAGTTTCCTTTAGATAGGCCCTACACATTTCTCATTAGGATTTTCTCTTAGGCACTTCATGAGTCCAGCAGCCAGAACTGCAATGAGGCTGAGGATGATAAAGTGCTGGCCTTGAGTGAAAAATCTGATTGGGCACCAGTAAGACAGCCATCTAGTAAACAATATTGCAGTGCAATACCTTAAAGAAATAAAAACCGATGCACAAAACCAATGAGGAAGGAAACAGCACTGTGGAACCCTGACCAGGGCCCCGGGTCTCCCTGTTGCCTCCAGTCCCACCACAACTCAGCGAAGCGCTGCTGGGCTTTTGCAAATTAAGCTTTTTTCCTATTTTATGTGCCATTTGGCTGATCGGGTCAGGGGTTATTTTCAGGGGATGTATTAGGAGAGATGAGGTTTATTAGCATCTTGCTTGGTGTTTGGCATTGTCAGAGGGCCTTGGCTGACCGGCTGGGGTGGCTGAGGACACAGCCACAGCTGGTTACAGGGCCACAGACCAGGAGCTGACACTAGAAAGTCACTGAGATAATGGACCCCTGGAATCAAGAGACACCCCCTGACCACGTGAGGGCTGCAGAAGCACCAGCCTGACACCAGGGCTTTGCCCCTGCAGTCAGCAGAGCAGGCCTCACTGGTTGCCCCCACAAATCCCAGGCCGGGGCACCTGACAGGTGGAGCCTAGCTCCCGAAGGCTGGCTGCAAGGAGCATGTGGACTCAGGGCTTGGCGATCCCGCTCAGAAACAACAATGTCATTAGGGAGTCCTCACTTCTGGACGTGAGCCCTTCTCATGACTGGTGTAGTGGGGTCCGGGAACCCTAGAGGCCACCCAGCTCCCACCCGCACACTCAGCTCAAGGACTGCCCTGCCGGGTTGACAGACAGAAATCGCGGTCCCAGGGGCCATGGCTGCCTCCGCGGGGATGTTTTCTCTGTGAGGCCACCTGGGCAGGTGGCCTCAGTCTGTCCGTGCCACAGCCCAGTGGGCGGCATGCCTGGTGCTGGGGCTGGGCTCTCGGTGACCTGGGGCTCCCTGTCTCTGTGCCCCTCCTGCTTCCCCGGGGGCTGTGCCACACCCCGGGGCCATCGGCAGCCAGCCGTGTGGAGCCTCTGATCGTGAACCTTTCAGCGCGGGCTTCTCTTCCCTGCGGGGTCTGCAGCCCGGGGACAGGCTCGCCACAGGTAAAGGTAGCTCAGAGGGGAAGCCCCGAGGGGTGGATGGCACTAGCCCTGTCTGCCTCCCTTTCCCCTATCTGCCATCCAGTGAAAACCCTGTTATCCCTCGATAGGCCATCCTGAGACAAGTGGTCAAAGCAAACTCCCAAGACAGTCACAGAGAAAACATTTCCTGATCTTAGTCTCTGGCAAACAGTTGTGTAAACTCTTGAAAAGCAGAACTTTTTATAAACTGTCATACAACATTAATTGTGGGGGAAACCCTGTGCTAGTTTTAGGTAAATGATCTCAGAGCCTTGACCTCTGCCCCTTGGCCTCCAGAAACAGGCCCCAGGAACTCAGCACAGCCATGCCGCTCTGAGAAAACTTCCTGGGAGAATGAGCCCCGGAGAAGAATCGGATCGCCTCAGAAAGGTGGTTTCAGAAAGCGGTGTAGACCTGGCTCTCATCCCGTCCTTGCACGCAGAACAGACCACTCGTTCTTTACACACCCACCCCCAGCTCCCAGCACTGCCCCAGGCCGGGCCTCCTCCACACACCCAGGGAGCGCGGTGCCCGAGGGTGACCCTGATGCAGGATGAGACAGGTTCTTGGATGGGGGAGGGTTCAGCAGCAGGGCTGCCTTAGGGCCTTAGCAGACCCCAGAGAAGGGTGCCACCCATCATGCCCTTGCTCCTTCCTCTGCTCCTCAGCAGGCACTGCCCAATGGGGGTGCCATGGAGACAGGGGCGGGGTAGGACAGTAAACAGGCAGCACTGCATGGGGATGCGGCCAGGAGGCAGGAGAGCAGCTCCTCAGAGGCTAGAGAAGCAGGACTGGCCCCAGGGACAAAGGCTGACTGTCTGGGAGGAGAGTGAGGGGGACACAGGTGGAGAAGCCGCCGCGGGGAGCATGGCCAGGCCTGCAGAGCCGTGGGAGGAAGGCATAAGGCTCAGCAGTGGGCACTTGGGGCCGGCTCCTGCAGGTCCCAGAGTGCTTGGCGAGCCAGGGCAACACCTCCACTCTGCCAACAGAACCTGGAGGCTTACTCGAGGGGCCACCGAGCTCAGCCCACTGGGTCCTCCCACCCCTGGCCACGCCTTCACGCCCAGTGCTCGTGGCCAAGTCCTTATATAAAATGCGGCCAGTGTGGTGGCAGAGCCAAGCGGTATCCAGACAAAAGTCACACCTCATCTCACGGTGCCATTCTCCACAGGGAAATGATGAAGACGTCACAGAAACAGCCCGAGCACACAGAGAGTTGCCACCCCACGGACGCCGGCTTCTGCGCTGGGCCTCAGGGAACAGTGGTGGCCGCTCAGCCCGGGCCCTGCTTGGTGGACAAAGCTGAGGTTTCTGGTAGGTTTGACTGGTTTGCATTTCAACTGTGTGATTTGTGTTAGTGCCACTTTGATTTCCTTCCGAGCCTGAACCTGAGCTGATCCATATTTCCAAAGTTAGCAGGCCTTTATTGATTGATTGACAAATTGATATTCTTTTGAGGGATTCCCAAAGATTCGTAACTGGAGGACAAGTTAATTTGAGGATCACATTCCCAGAGCGCCCCTGCTGGTGAGCAAGGACCACAGACCCCCATGGGCCCAGAGCCCCGCCTGCTGCATGGGCGAGCTGAGGCCTTCAGAAAACTAACTGAGGTCAGGAATCTCGAGAGGGAGAGGTGGTCATGGCAAGGACAGTGTTTCTAGGAAGACTTTTCCTTTAATCTCACTTCTTGGCCGGTTTGCTGGGTGGTCAATACCCTGATGCGCCTATGCCATGTATTAACTTAGTCTCTGCAATGAAGTATTTTGAGAAAGACAGTTTCTTCCCATGCCTGCTCATGCTTTGTCCTGCTAAGGGTGGGCTAACTGCTCCAGCACACAGACGCCTTAAGGGGTTCAACGCCACAGAACTGTGCCTCTGTCCATCCCGGAGCAGTCTTAGAGGGGGTGGGGCTCCACTCCGTGAGGTCACTCAGGGACTAAGGGCCCGTGGCCTCCCAGCTTTCACAGGTGACCTCTGAGTGCAGCTCAGGATAGGATGGCAGAGTAAAGGACAGATTCCTTTAGGGCCCAGACTGGAAGTGGCACCCTGCTCTCCACCCTCAAGCCATCACTCAGAACTGGGATGTGGACATGGGGACCATGAGCTGGAATTTAGATGGGGGCCCAGGAGGACACTCAGTGTCAGTGAGGGCCAGCATTCACTGCATGATGCCTATTCTAACACATGAAGGAGGCAGACACCACACCTTTCTGTAGGCAATTAACCCAGAGCTGAACAGGTGGGTCTGACCATCAACACACAGGGTGAAACTCAAACTGCCCTGCCCCATCACCCAGGCCACCTCCTTCCTCTTGTGAGAAGCTGGTGGCAGGACAGCGTCTGAGGGTGGACACACACCCAGGGGTTTTCTTCTGTGGCCCTTTCTGGGGGGCTCTCTGGTCACAGAATGTGTGGAACCCCCCCCCCACCTGTTTTCCTGGCCTCACGTGTGCACATCCCCGAGTTGTTCCCAGGACACTCCATGGGCAAGGTCCACAGAGCGCATCGCCAGGGTGAGCACTGAATGCGTGAACCCACAGCAGGCTGCCCAGGAGCCCTTTAGGGCTGGACTGGACAGGCACTTCCCAAAAAGCCATGAGGGGGTGTCAAGCCCAGCTGCCACCCGGGCCCAGGGGCTTCAGGCCCCACAATCAGCACAGCGGCGGGGCTCTGCCCCGTCACCAGGCCCCACCGACTGTGAGCTGGCGCGGGGCACGCGGCCTCCCTGCTCACTGTGCTGAGGGCACTGCTGCAGCAGGACGCAGGACGTGCTGGGCGAGCGAACGGCTCACTGGGGAGGCCGGCGCCACACCCAGGGGGCCAGGGCATAGGACATAATTCCAAAAAGACAGATGCAGTGAACGAGTGTTATCAAGTAGGGCACTGACAATATTTTCTGACCCTCAGATGGTTCCAGCAAAATATTCTGGGTTACATTTTCCTAAAAAGTTCTCATGGATTTACAAGTTCAGGAACAGGGTGCTTCAGGAGGAAGGCCAAAGCCCAGACTTGCAGAAATGGAGTCAAGGCGACTGTGAAGAGACGCACCGCCACTGGCCGGCACCTGGACAACCACTCGGGCGCGTGTTCTGGGGATGCCTGCTCGCGCGCCCTGGGACACTTCATCACACGCCTTGGGGCGCCTGACAGGACAGGGCGGTGTTTTCTTCAGCTTGCTTTTCAGAATTCCCTGGAGACACTGAAGTGAATTAAAAACCTCATTTTGAAAGCCCACAATCTGGGTGCCACGCGCCCCCTTGGCCACATGCTGGCTTGGGCCGAGGTCCTCTGGCCGCCATGGACAGGAGTTCAAGTCCCATCTAAATCGCGCCTCTGTCTTCTCCTTATGAACTCGCTGGGCTCCTGCCAAGTCATTTCCAGAACGCACCCACCTCAGCACAGCCCGGAAGCGCGTCCAGTGACCCGGTTTGCAGGGAGTCACAGGCAGCCGGCTGCAGCAGGTGATGGCCCCCAGTGGCCATCAGAGGCCAGAAAGGAACCAGGGGAAAGGAGCCCACTGGAAGGAAGGACGAGGCAGATGGACTTTCACCCGCCCCACCTGGCGGAGCCCGACCGGCATGCCACTGCACGGCTTGGCTCCCCTCGGCCAGAGTGGCACCACCAAGCCGGCCTGCCCAGGGAGGTACTGATTATATCCACATGCACGAAGCCAGTTCATGGTCCTCGCAGGCAGCCAGCACCTGGCCTGTAAGAAGAGCAGCCTGTCTGATTGAATCGGTCCCGGGCGAGCTCCCTCACAGCGGCGTGCAGGGGGCCAAGCAGGGAACAGGGAACATCTACTGAGCACAAAACGCTGAGCCGCCTGGCCCCTGGACAAATGGTTTGAGGGGAAATTATCAGCACAGCTGTTCAGCATTCCATACAGAGTATAATCGTACTCTTAATACTTTGTAACTTCAGTGGGGCCGAAGGGGGTGCTTTTATATAACTGTTTTACAAGTCTAGGGAGCCTCAGCGTCCCTACATAAGCTACTAACCTCTGCTAAAGCCTAACAGCAATAAGGGTGAGAGACATGGAAGGAGGGGGTGGGGAGGGAGGGGAAAGGGGGGCAAGGGAGGAAGGGAAGCAGGGAGCTAGGAGGAGGGAGGAGGGAAGGACAGGGGGAGCGGAGCCCACACACAGGTTTAATGCTTGGCCATAGCTGTCTTGAAATCCATAACAGATTTTGAACAGGGAGTCCCATGTTTTGATTTTTGGATGGGCCCCACAAATTCCACAGCTGGTGGTGTTGGGCTGAGTATGTCTCACCTGGTCCAGAAAACACCCGTTTACTCATCCCCGGCAGCATCACGGTGAGGGGCTGCCGACCTGCCCACATGTATTCTGGGGAGGTGGTCAGAGAGGCCCACGGAATGACCCGAGGACGACGGTGCTCTGCAGGGGACCCCAAGCTGGCCGGTGGTCCCTGAACTCTCCCTCCCATTTTGATTAGTTGCCACATACAGTGTTTTGGGGTAAATATAAGGACTTTATGAACAACAAAAACAGAGAAGTCTTCTAAAGTACTGGTCCGCTGAGGTTTGAATTTAGAGACCACAATCTTACTACACTGTGGTTTCAGATTACCTCACTACCCAAATCCCATGATTTGCCTAAACACTGCATCAATTGACCAGATTACCTTTTTTTATTGGAAAAAAATCACAATTGTCTTCTTCAAGGAACCAGTCATCTCACTGTGGAACAGAAATGTTAACAGATAGAATGAACTTCATCTTTGATTTACCCAGAAGACTTTCCACTGAGCACAGAGACCAGCTGTCCTCCCACCATTAATTTGGAGAGACTGAGAGGAAATCATTTAAATTGCAAGTGAGGTGAGTTTCCTGCCAGTGGAGGTGTTGACCGCGAGGGAGGCCTGCCCACGGGACGCCATGGGACTTCCTCCTGAGAGGTCTCCCGGCACCTCGTAGTGCACGGTTCCCTGACTGTACCTTCCAGATGTGCTTCATGGGGGCCGAGAAGTGCCCAGGCTCACAAAGGACGTCAAGGCCCACGGCACCAAAACCAATGCCCGGAGACTGAGGAAAGGAAGACCCGAGTGGGGCGCGCCCTCCCCCTCCTGCGGGAGCCCCTGGCCGGCAGAGCCCAGGCCCTCTGGGCTGTGGTTCGGCCCTCAAGTCTCCCTGCTAAGCACTCTCTGGCCCACAGGACTGCAGACTGGCAAGTCCTCCGCCATTCATGGTGCCCAGCGCTGTCCAAGAGAAGCAGAACGCATGCCACACATATATTATTACATTTTCCAGAGCCACATTAAAAAAAAAATTAATGGAAACTGGTGAAAGTGATATTAAAAACATGTTTTCTTTAACCTACTATATCCAAAGATTGTCATTTCAATAAATAATCAATACTCAGTGATTATTAGAGACTTTGCAGTCTTTCTGTCCACCAGGTCTCTGATATCCGCTGTGGGGATCAGACGTAGGGCCCATGTCAGTTCAGAGAGTGACATACATTTTAAGTGTTCAAGAGCCACAGAGCCCAGTGGCTGCCATACTGGACAGCGTAGCTCTAGACGAAGTCAAATGCTCTTGTGTGACCTTATTTCAAGTATGAAACTGATACTTGCATGATACAAAAAAACCTTCCAATCAAAGGATTTATTTCCTTCTGGAATTTTTTTTCACTTGACATAATTGCATTTTAAAGGAGAAAAGGCAACAACATGGTGGGAGCCAAGTCTGGGCACTGGGTCAACAATGAAACCCAGAAATGTCGCATAACACAGACGTCAATCATTTCCACCACCCTCTTCACCCTGAATGTCCATGGGTTGTCAGCGCACTTCTTCCGTGTGAAAGAGACAGGTGACTTAAAAGGTGTAAAGATGTGGGAGGAGGTGAGCAGGGGAGGTGACAAATCTACTTTTATTTGAAGATGACCTGATGCAGCGAGAACCCACCTGGGCCCCCACAGGCACACCTGGGACGGGTCTTTGCGCACAAGTGACATTCGGGGTGCTCCAGGAAGGAGCGAGGGAGCATGATGGGGCAGCGGGTGAGCAAAGCAAGGAGGCGGTCTCCGCTGCAGCCTGGATCCACCTGCTGCTGTGGGAACTCGGGAGGGCTCCCCGACCAGGGGCGAGCCTGGAAGGCCTGCAGGGCTGGTGAAATGCAGATCACTGACCCCACCCACCCCGCATGTCTGATTCAGTGGTGGAAGGCGCAGCTGAGAAGTTGCGTCTCCAGGTGCTGTGGACTAGCTCACTATGAGAACTGGCTTTAGTCTGGAGCATGAACAGCGCCACAGAACCAGGCCCAGCGGAGTCCAGGGGTCAGGTGTGTGCATCCAGCCATCGGCTGCACCTGCAGGGGGCATGGACTCCTGGCAGAGGCGGCCCCTGGTGGCCCAGTGCCATTCATCACTTCTGTTGGAAGCAGACGGCTGCACAGTCAGCAGGGACTCCCTGCCCTGGGGGAAAAGCACCTGGCCGGGCCACCAGCTCACCCTCTCCAGAGTCCAAGCAGGGACTAGAGACACCAGGGTGCTGGGGCATCTGGGGATCCCAAAGTTCAGTGTAGCAGAGGAGGGACGGGCACAAGAACCTGGCAGCCAGGACATTCTGAGAATCTGACCAGGCCCATCAGTGGGGCTCGGGGGGCGGTGGCCTCGCAGGAAACCAGGGTTAGGACATTTGTTGGGCCTGTGATTTTCAGGGCAAGTCCCAATTGACTGGGAGGAAATTGCTTCGTATTGAAACCTGCCTGCATCTGCCAGGAGCTGCCCAGTCTGCCCTCCTGCTCCAAGGGCTGGGCACATTCTCATGTTCTGCCAGGACGGTTTTAAGGGAAAATTAATAATAGGTTTGCAAATTAGGTCACCTAAGACATAAGTGATAACAACCGGTAATCTTGTAAAATAAGAAGTAGACAATGACTCCTTTCTGACTTGTGGGAAATCTCTTTAAAGGGACCGTCAGCACACTTTCCCCGGCCACTTCTCTCAGGTCATACTGAAGCCTATTAAAGCGCTGAGAACAGCAGTAAGACATGACTAAACAGAAAATTTCCTTTATGACAGCGACTTAAGTGAATATAAAATAAAGTTCTAACTTGACCCTCACTAACAAGAGATGTTGTAGGCAAGAAGGGGTATGGAGACCAGTAGGGAATTCGAGGGCCCCAGGTGAACCAGGTGGCATGGTACCAGGTGACATGGTACCTGACAACGTGGTCCTCGTGATGTGGTACCTGGTAACATGGTACCCAACAATGTGGTCCTGGTGACATGGCACATGGTGATGTGGTCATAGTGACACAGTACTTGGTGACATTGTACCTGGTGATGTGGTACATGGTGATGTGGTACATGGTGACATGGTACCTGACAACGTGGTCCTGATAACATGGTACCAGGTGACATGGTACCTGATGACATGGTCCTGGTGATGTGGTACCAGGTAACATGGTACCCAACAATGTGGTCCTGGTGACGGGGTACATGGTGATGTGGTACCTGACAATGTGGTCCTGGTGATGTGGTACCAGGTAACATGGTACCCAACAATGTGGTCCTGGTGACGGGGTACATGGTGATGTGGTACCTGACAACATCATCTTGGTGACATGGTATCTTGTGACGTGGTACATGGTGACGTGGCCCTGGTGCTCCACCCTAATTATCTGGGGCCTCCCTGAGCAGAGTGTTTTACTGGCATCAGACCAGAGCTGCTGCTTTCAGGCCCCACAGAGCTTTTGTTTATATATGGGTTCTCTCTCTCCTTTATGCTATTCAGATTTAAACTGTGAAGTAATAACTATGTATTGGCTAAGTCATTTAAGAGGGACTTTAGTAAGACAATATGCTATACCCTGGGATTCCTACCATACCGCCCTGTTTCTTTTTCCACCTTTAAAGATGCACAAGCTGCTCCCCACTGGGGACCACCTGAGCAGGGGGGTGCCCAGGGCGCCCACAGGCCGGGCTTGCTCTAGCGCATGCGGCACCATGCGCTCTGGGGGCCCCGAGCATGCGCAGGGTGGCTGGTCCGAGCTGAAATGTGTCGTAAGTGTAAAATAACCCTGGACTGCAGACAATGAATACCGAAAGGAATGTGAAATATCTCACTACATTTTTTAATATTAGGTACACGTTGAAATGATATTTTAGATGTTCTTGGTTAAATAAAATATATACGAAAATTAATTTCCTCTATGTCCTTTTACTTTTTTCAATGTGACTATTAGGAAATGTAAAATTACCCATGTGGCTTCCTTCCTAAAGTTAAAATCTATACTCTTAAGAACTCAGTTCTAGGAACAAAGTGTAAAACACACCACTTGTAAAATACTGGAAAAAATCATCTCTGTCCATAAGCTTATTCCCCAATTATACAAATTTATTTGTTAAGAACCAAAATATTTCCCAAGTTTACTAGGCAAAATTCCTCTAAAAATTAAATGTGCTTCATTTTTTTAAAAAGAAACATTCCCCCAATGCTAAAGGAGGTTGCTGGAAGCATGTTTCCATGGCTGGCCTTGTCCCGCTCCATGTCTGTATTGATTGGGGAGGATGTGAAGTCACTCATGGTCGGCAGAGAAATGCTTTTAGTTCCACTGCATGTTTGAGCCAATTGCCAAAACATAGCATTGGTTTTCTTGTGCTAGTAACCCAGCTGGATGATGGAGGTGGCGTCCTCCAGCGCCATCAACAAGGGCCATGTGTCTTTGCTAGCGAAGCGTGTTGTAGTGAACTCGGTTGTGAAACAAACTTGAGCTTATGTTTCCTGGGTAACTTCTACCCTGATACCCACCCAAGGAAATGGTCCCTGCCCGGATGGAGCTTATGTTTCATGGGGGACACACAGCAAGAGAACAGACAACATTTAGGCAAATGATACTGTTCAGACGGTGAGCAGAGCTGCAAAGAACACAAGGCTGGGGAAGAAAATGTGGTGGGTGGGGAGCGTTTTAGAGAGGGTGTGGGGTGTGGGCCTGGGGGACATGGGAGGTGTGAGAGACCTCAGTGACGTGGTGAGACACAGGACCCGAGGGGAAGCTGTCCTCGGCACAGGGCCAGTCCAAGAAAAAGCCGGCAAGGGGCTGATAGGGTGGGGTGAGGGCCGGCAGCCTGAGCCCCTCTCCCTGGACTCAGCCTGCGCCTGCTGGGCGGGGCTGGCCCTGAAGCTGCGTGGCGGGCAGCGTGCTCCTGGTGGCGCCACCTCCTCCCACTCTGTCAGCACTGGGTGGGCCGAGGGCTGCCCACGACATGCCTTTATTCCCCAGTGGGCCCCCTGGAGGATGCAAGGCCTACTGCCTCCAGGAAACGGAATGTGACTCCCAGACCACGGCACAAACGGCGTCACCTCACAGAGAACCAGAGACTGGTCAGCCTCTGAGCCCACACACACGTCTGTCCCACAGGGCACACTTGTCATCCCAACAGGCACTCTGTGATTCTGCAGGGGACGTGGCCAGAGTGGGCGGGGCTGGGTCCCGGAGGTCAGGGGGTCCCCAGTGAGATCAGGGTGGGCACCCGGGTGGTCAGGGCGCAGGACTGGCTGATGGGAGTCTGAGCAGATGGCGTCAGCAGTCATGCTCAGAACAGACCTGAAGGGCCAGAGTCACCCAGAGGTGACTGTAGCTGGCAGTGGCCCAGGCAGGGTGAGAGCACGTGGCCAGTGGGACTGGGCTGGGGAGCAGCCTGGGCCTCGTCCCGAAGGTGAGCTGAGAGGATATCCTGAAGGCCAGATGTGGTCCCAGCCCTGAGGGAGGCCGATGACCCGAGCCGGCGGGTGAAGCCTTCATGGGGACCCTCGCCCAGGCCCCTGGAGAAGGCTCTCCCCCAACTCTCCCGGCTGTGCCCTGGACCTTCGAACACCTTTAGAGCAGCTCCAGAGCCATGGGCGCATGGAGGTGAGCTCTCCCAGACCCTGTGTGAACGTCCCCTGTGTGCGGGCCTCCTCCACGCAGCGCAGAGCTCCCTGAAGCCTGAAGCCTGCGCCTTCCTGCCGTTCACTGTCTCCCTCAAGCTGGCTGCTCCTTGAAATGGGCAGGCAGGGGACCTCCGGTGGCCACCGCCTCTGCAACCAGCAGCCAGGAAGCAGTGGCCTCATGGCTGGGAGAGGCTGGCTGCAGGACCTGAACATACACCCTACAAGGCCCTCTCGGGGATGGAGGTCACACTGCCCACAGCTTTCGGAGGTGCTTGAGCGGTTCCAGGGGCCAGAGCCCTGCACTGCACTGGGCCACACACCCGTGGTGCTGCCAGGGGGGCTCTGGGGCCTTCCTGCTGTCTCCACCACACTCCGCCATGTGTGCCATGAGTCCCCTGTCTCCTCCCTCCCTGGGTGTGCTGCAGGCACCCCAGCACACCCCATCCACATCCCCTGTCTTTCCCAGCCCTGAGCACGTCGGGCTTGGCACACGGGGGCAACAGACACACCTGCTCTGTTGTGTGTGACGGCTCTGAGTCCAGGTGCTCATTAAAGTTTGCTCTCAACAAATAGCAGTTTCTCCTGCCCAGTGAGCATGCCAAGAGGGTGTGAGGTATGTGTGTACGAGTGTGTGCATGTGAGTGTGGGGGATGCGTGTGTGCGCAGTGTGTGTACATGTGTCTGCAAGTGTGTCACCCCACACAGAGCTCCCTTACAGCAGAGCCTGGGGAGGTTCTGCAGTCAGCGTCTGGGCTGGAGCCTAGAATTTGGGGTCCTTCGAACACGTGCCCACTGTCTGGGGAATGCCTGATATTCAACACCTACTCCTTTGTGAAACAGACCAAGCTCAGAACACGTCCGTGTCAGTCCCAAACTGTCCTCAGCTGGCAAGAAGTCAACGTGGTACTCATGGAAACGTATTCCAGAAGGTCACATGGAGGCCCAAGTGGACATACCATCCTGGGGAGCCTGGGCCGGTCTCTGCTGCCTCTGGTCCCAGCACTTCCCGACAACAGGCAGTACATGGCTTTGCTTCATGCATGTATACGTGTTCCTGTGTAAAGACAGCTGATTGAATGTAGAATGCTGAGGCATTCAGACAGAACATGCAGCCCGCAACACGGCCCCAAGGCCTGGGCGACGTGCCCCTGACATGCACATGCTCCCCGGGAGGCACGTCACAGTCTTCCTGCATTTAGGAATGTAAGCAGCACCCTGGCACTTGTCTGGGGCACTTTAATCATCAAGAAAAATGAGAAAATGTGGTTCTAAACAGACCATGAGCAAGCCACTTGTCCATGGCAGGATGGCTGAGACAAGAAGGGCGGGTGGCTCCGTGAGGCCTCAGGAAGGCGATTCAGATCTGCATGTCCCTCACCATGAGGTGGGGGCTTGGGGTCACAAGTTGCAGTGAGTAGGGGAATTTGTGAACACAGAATCCCCATACAATGCGACCTCCTGCCTTTGAGAACATGGAGTTGGAGGGAAGATGAGCGCAGGAGGCCGTGGCAACACCCGGCCCCAGGGCTCTCGATGACCACGGGTCGCCCGGCCTCCAGCAGGGCCTCAAGAAGGGTGGGGCTGCCGCATCCTCCAGGCCAGGGACCCCCCCAGGGCTCCCAGAGGAGGGTCGGCGGGGACACGCCCCTGGCAGGCTTGCTTTTGAGACTATGACTGTGTGGCTCCCAGTGCAGGAGGCTCAGACCCCTAAACGGCACGGGGGACATTTCAGTGTTCTCAGTAAATTACAGGAGACAGTGTGCATCTACCAAGGACACAGACCAAAAGAGTAAATCCTCAAATGCCTGTCTGAGACTGGATTTGTGTGGAAACCCTGACTGCCGTGCTCTGCAGCGTGTTTTATAAATAATGAAGTATTCCTGTTGCTTTAATTATTTAATAATTTGATTGTCACTTAATAAACACCAGTCTGGCGACACACTGTCCCTGCAGAGAGAAAAAGTCCTCATAGCAGGGCTCAAAGGTGAGGAAAATACTGGAAATAACTGATTTAACACCCCATTTTGCTGTCATCTAAGATAGATGGAGTAGATATTTAGGACGCGGGTCATAATCCAAAAACAGACCCCCTGCCATTCAGCACAGACCCTCCATCTTTCCGAAGAAGAGAATAGCACCCAGGGGCAGGCAGGCCTCTCACCACAGTCCCACGCCGTCACCACGTGGATATGGCCGGGCTCCCCGTGGAGGGGCAAGCTGAGCCAGACCAGGGGGCGGCTGTGCTGGGCTTTGTAAGGGAGCTGCCGGGATCAGTCAAGGCAGACCCTAACTAGGACGTGCGCTCCTTCTGGGAAGACCGTGGCTCACTGCCAGCACAGCAGATGGGCGTTCTGCGGGGTTGCAGGCGCCCTGGCTCTCCAGCACAGCCAGGTGCAGAGCAGGTGGGAGCTCTGGACTGACCGAAGCTGGCTCAGGTGTGCTCCCTCGAGGCCGCAGCCTCCCACTAGGGCCTCACAGCCCGGGACCTGCTGGAGCCGCGTGCAGGCTCCAAGCTCATGTGTCCACAGGGTTCCTCACAGTCTTTCCTCGGTCATCTTCCGGAACACCGTGCCAACCCCTTGCCTCCCCAGCCCACCACATCCCTCCATCTCTGAATGTGGGATCCTGAAGTGCACTTCACGCTGCTTCCTCCTCTGGCCCCCGCCAGGCCCTGCTGCCCCATGTCAGGCTGGGTGTTCCCCTGAGGGGAGGAGCCCCGGGGGCCTGGGGGCATCTGAGGGGCCGACCAAGGCGGTGGTGATGCTGGTGGGATGGGGTGCATTTACTTAGTGAAAATACACTTTTGTATATGTGAATTACACTTCAGGTCGATTTTTAATCCAGTTGGGATACAGAAGATTCGCTGATGAGCAATCGCTCTAAATGAATTGCAAGACACTTGGTGCTATGTGAGTTCAGAGCCCACAGAAACACCTGGACCCGAATAACTGAGACAATGCTTCATGGTAGAGGCAAGAATTATGTGGGTCTTGAAGATGAGATAGACGATGGATGGATGAATGGTAGATGGGTGGAGAGTGGGTGGATGGAGGGATGGATGAATGGACAGACGGTGGATGGATGGATAGGTGGTAGATATATGGACGTAGATATAGATACACGGATGATAGTGAGAAAGGGACAGAGGTGGAAAGGAAGGACTCTTCAGGTAGGAGAACCTTTTTACTTCTGGGATACAGAGAGACTCTGGCCATACATGGTGGGAGCAGCTGTGGTCCACAGACGCACTGGCATTATGTCAATCATCTAAACATTAAGGTGGCCTAAGTAATGTAAAATATATTGTTTAGAGATTATTTCTAATTTGTAGTCAACATTCCTTAACAAATATGTCTGCCTTGATAAGAAACGATTTCCAAAGTGGGCTATCACCTCATTTCCATAAATTATTTTCCCCTACAAGTTTAACTGCCAACATTCCCCAGAGTTCCCTGTACATTCCCCTAGGATTTTTCTCTGAACTCCCTTGCCTTACTGAACTTGGGGGGTTACATGGTGTTTTTCTCCCCCCAGTAAGGGGGTATCTGGAGCTGCCAGCTGCCCTGTCTTCAGGCTGGGCTCTCGTTGCCGCCCCACCATGTGGATAGCAGAGGGAAGGGAGCACAGAAGCCTCACTGGAACCCAAAGGGCTCTCTTCAAATGTTAAAGAGCAAAGATAGCGTGAGGCTTAGAAAACTCTATTCCCACAGGAAGGTTTCGTTTCTGGGCCTCCTCACACATGGGTCCAAACAGCACAGGTCTGGGCTGCTTGAGAAGGACTAGGACTGTGCACTACTGCCAGTAGCTGGTGGCCGGTGGCTGGTGGCTGGTGGCCAGTGACTGGTGGCCAGTGGCTTGTGGCTGGTGGCCAGTAGCTGGTGGCCGGTGGCTGGTGGCTGGTTGCTGGTGGCTGGTGGCCAGTGACTGGTGGCCAGGGGCTTGTGGCTGGTGGCCAGTAGCTGGTGGCCGGTGGCTGGTGGCTGGTGGCCAGTTGCTGGTGGCCGGTGGCTGGTGGCTGGTGGCCAGTGACTGGTGGCCAGTAGCTGGTGGCCGGTGGCTGGTGGCTGGTTGCTGGTGGCTGGTGGCTAGTTGCTGGTGGCTGGTGGCTGGTGGCCAGTGACTGGTGGCCAGTGGCTTGTGGCTGGTGGCCAGTAGCTGGTGGCCGGTGGCTGGTGGCTGGTGGCCAGTTGCTGGTGGCCGGTGGCTGGTGGCTGGTGGCCAGTGACTGGTGGCAGACTCTGCTCTGAGCTCCCACGTGTACATCCCAACCTCCCCCATCACAGATGCCTGAGTGACCACTGAGCAGGTGGCCAGCCCTGGAAATTCTTAGATGAATTTCCATGAAAGAGAGACCATGGAAAACATCCGTTTTAACTAGCTATCATTTCAAACTTGTGTTTGCACCGTTTGGGGGAACACTGAAGGGCAGCACTTCCTCTGTGGTCCCCTTGCGGCCACACACATGCAAGGCTGTCAGATCAGCATTCCCAGGACATCCTGCCACGCGGGGCTCTGCTTCTCATGTGCACGACCAGCGCTGCACAGCCTGCCTGCGTGGACCACCCACCTGGCCGTCGTCCGTGATGCCCTGTATCAGCCTGCTGGACACTGTCAGGAGGCCAGGAGCTCTGCTGAAGCCCAATTGTAGCCCCTGGCATTTCCAGAGGCCCTGGGTCCGTGGAGGAGTGGAGGCAATAGCAGTATTAATAACGAGACAGCAACCACAGCAGAGGCAGGGAACGGTTCTTGGGCGTCATAGGAAGCGCTCCCAGACGGGCTGCGCCTGCAGAGCCGCCTTGGCAGAACCTCCGACAGGCCTCTGCCTCTGAGGGTCGGCCAGCGACCATCGCTTGGGCTTGGTCCCGGCCACTCCCCCACCAGCCCAGCACACCCCCAGAGGCCCCCGCTTCCTAGGGAGTCAGGAAATCAAGAAAAATGAATTTCCATCAATTTCAGGTTAAAGAGGTGAATGAAAGTTCTCCATTTTAATGGAAGGAGCACATTCCCACATCCAGGGGGCTGGGACCCTGTCTAGTCACTCTGCAGACTGTAAATGGGGTGCTAACCCAGGGCACCAAGGGGCACGGGCCAGGACAGGGGCCCTGGGGACGGTGGGACATTCGGACACCCAGGGAGGGCAGGTCATTCCAGTGCAGCAGCTCGGTGTGGTGTGGAAGCCAAACCGCCCCGTGTGCCCCACACTCACGTGCCGCCGGTGCTGGCCGAGTTCATCGTCTGACTGGGGCAGGCTGTTGGGGAGCTTGTTCCGGGGCACATGGGGGGCCGCACACAGCCATCAGACAGGGGCCCACAGGCAGATCTGCATCCCCCGGGACAGCCTGAGGGCCAGTCACGGGGACAGAAAGCCTGCAGGTCAGCCAAGGAGACAAGACCAGCACAGGGGCGGCATGCAGACGGGGTGCACGGTAGGTCGTAGTCGTCCACTTTGGCAGTGAGCCAGTGAGCAGGTGCCCACGTGCTGTTCAGACAAAAATGACACAGGACCAAATGGGCCACAGGACGTGGCGTCGTGGGAGCAGAGCCACTCAATGCTCTATCCTCGTCAAGTCCCGGTGATTTCTGGATGTGGGGTAAGGGAGGAACGTCTGATTTCTTTAAACCATCATGACCGTCATTTAAACCTTCATCCAGCAGTCTAGGTTCCTGCTGAGCTCTGGGGCAGTCAGGCAAGCGTGAGGCCATTTGCAGGTGGTAAACGGTAGGTTCAGGCTGGGAACTCTGGTGTCTAGGGCACGTCTGGGGGAGGCGTCCAGAAGACAGGGGACAACCAGGCCTAGGCTGAGGCCTCCAGAAACGCACGTGGGCGTCGTCCATGTAGATGAAAATCCACGGCAGCGGGGAGAAGACCAGGCTGATGCAGGCATCCCAGGATCCCCATGCCCAAAGGGCAGGCAGGTGAGAAGGGGGTAGGGGGTGCAGGGGTCAGAGCTGACCACATATGTGGGTCTCAGGGAGAGATGGGCAGAGCCCAGGTGAGATGGCCTGTCCCCCTCCTGGCACCTGCCAGGCTGACTCCATCCTTCCTCCTTCTGCCCTGAGACCCTCGGTCATTGGCTGGCCTCCCGCAGGCTCCCTGTGGACTCAGAGGCCTCAGAGGTGGTCAGGCCTTTCTTCTGCACCCCCGGGGGCTGAGCAGGGGCCTGGTTTCCCAGCCCCCAGCAACACTTGCCAATGCACATGCCTGTGGTCGGAGGTTTATGGGCAGGGCGACGACTGCGTGTCCTCTGGGCCTAAAATCCCCCGTGATCCCAGCATTTCAGGGGCCTGTGGGTCCAGTTTTCAGTGTGCGGAGAAACCTAAGCATCATCCTACAGATGAACAGACACACGGATGTTTGGTATGTTTGATCAGCAGATTTTGATTCTCTGATTGGAAAGGCCTGGAAAATCAGCTTTTGTGGTAAAACAGAGAAACAAGGTGTCTGTCTCCCACGGGAAGTAGGCAGGAGCCACCTTGAAAGCTTCGAGTCAGGGTGTCCCAAAACATTTTCCAAGCGCACACTCCATAACAGCAGCAAAACCCATTCTGTAGGCCCCACGTTCCCCAGGCACTGTGCTGAATCTGCCAACAGCTCCCTTTCAGTGTTTCCCACATGGGACGGCCAGAGACGGCCAAGGGGCCAGGAGGCCAAGGAGGAGGTCTGCCCCCCTGCCCTCTCAGGAGGCATCCAGTAAGCCAGTTCCTCACTCCTGCCCTGGTCCCAGGACTGGGCGTCATCAGCCCCACTCCACACAGGAGGCCACTGAGGGTCACGGCCAACAGCTCGAAGGCAACAGGAGTGACATTCCAGCACGGCCTATGGGGCCTTGACCCCAGGGACACTGCGCCACACCGTCCAAGTGACCCTGACCCCAGGACGCTGCGCCACGCAAGGCCACTCCGCAGAACTGCAGGATGCCATGCAGCCGCAGCTGGGTCAGGACAGCCGTGTGGGCTGACAAGGCCTCAGGGGTATCCCTGGCCCCCATTATCAGGGCCTCGAAATCAGCTGGAAGTGGAGGAGTCCCTCCCTGAAGAGGAGGCCAGCCAGATTGATCCCGTGGACACAGCTGCCCCTGCCGGTGCTTCTCCAGGGCTCTGGAGGGAACCGTACTGCCTGGCACCGGCCCCAAGCCACCCAGCAGGCCCACGGGCTGGCATCCAGCCCTGCCCCGCAGAAGCAAGCCCTGGTTTTCTCCCTCCATGCTCTTCACCCGGGGTCGGCAAAGCCTGGGGACATGACGGAGCAGTGGCTTCAGCGAGGGAGGCATGCAGGGTACAGACAACTGGGCAGAATCTGTGGAAGTGAGCCACAGTGCTCGACCAGGGTGGCCCAATCCCCATCCCGCCATCGGGCTTAGCCAAGAAAGGTGCATTTGTTCCCCTCCCTGTGCAGAGGTTCACTGAGAGGCAACTGAGCACCACCCTGAGTAAAGTGCGGGGACTTTTCAACCGTGTAGCCCATGGATCTGTCTAAACTCGCCTGCGAATCTGTATTTTAACAACACTGACCCTTGGAGTAAATGCGCTCTGCACCCAAGTTTTTGGTGCCAATTAGAATGAAACATTGTCCTGTTAGAGAGTTATGCATGACCAGAGCTGTTGCAATAACATTTCTGAAAGAATGGTAAAGGTTTTGTGTGACTACAGTGTGACCCATAGTTAATTCTGACACTTGGAGTCAGAAGCTGAGGATGAGAAATCAAGAAATGCCTTTAAAACAGTTAACACCCAGCACCTGCATGGAGCTGTAATGGCCTCATGCTCTTCTAAGCATCTTATAAATAATAATATTCTAGACTTGTTTTAATAGTAAGTGATTAATAATCTTAAAATGACCTGTGATCACATAATTAAATCTAATAGCATGCTGAGGTTTATGATATTGAACGACCATGATTAATGGAGGCAGATGTGGTCAGAGTTCCGAGGGGCGGCCCAGCGTTCCAGAAGACCGGTCCCCACGTGTAGCCCAGGACCAGAGGGCCCAACCTTTGACCCCTGGGGTCCCTTGAGACGGGGGTGGGGTTTGGGGATCATTCCCCCAAACTTAATTAAGTGAAGCATTTTGCAGAAATTGGAGTTCCCCATTCAAATCATGTTTTAAAATGTTGCAGTGACAAAACATTTGCCCCAAGGTTATTTTTGGCTTAAAACAGGTGAGACATCAGACGTGTTTAGGGTCCTGATTAGGGAGAGGTTCAGGGGTTGCAAATCACAATGAGGTGATGATCCAGGCCAAATATTAGGCCAGAAACCCCATCATGGCAGAAACAGCACTGAAGGTAAGCCTATTTGGAAACATCCCATTTCCCAGCAAAATAAACTGTGTTACAAACAAATGTGATCTCTGAACACTTGCATTTCTGACAAGGCTTTTGCTGCAGGCAGAGTCGTCGTCCCTCTGCACACACGCAAAGGAAACAGCCTCTCTACCTTAGCTGAGCAGAGGATCCTCTAAGAAAAACTGCCCGGGAATGCCTTTTGCTCTCCCATCTTGATAATCGCTGTGTCTAAAAGGAAAGCACGTGCAGCCCCACGGGGCGGGGGCGAGCCCTCTGGCTGCGGGGACTGCTGGCCCTTGGGGTGGGGTGGGACGGGTGAGGAGGCCGCCCATCCCTTCTGTTTCTTGTCTGAACGATGAAATGTACCAAGGAGCCACCTGGAACCCACCCTGTGTGGGGCTTGGTCGTGTGTGGGTGGGGGGCGTCTGTCTTAACGGTGAGCGGGTGAGGGCTCAGCAGGGCTGCCGGGGAGCTGGGCGGCTGGAACTGGCAAAGGCAGACCGGACAGAGTGCCCAGCCCTGTACTCACTCCCCACACCTCGGGCGGCACCCAGGTGCTGCATGAGGCAGCCTCCCAGGGCACCTCTGGAAAGTCCCCAGGAACACGTGGAGCTGGGATGGCTGGGCTGTTTTGCTGAGTGCGAACAAAAGGCCTAGGCCTGCCAACGCTCCCATCAGATCCGCCTCCAGCTGGCTCTGCAGAGCGGCGGCCCCGCCTCATCCTCCAGGGACCGGGCTCATCCCCGACTTGAAAGGGAACCCTCATGATTCGGCAGATCGCACACCGGCCTCCAGGGAGATTAGCCTGACAGATGCACACACCCTGGGCTTCGCAAGGAGTCCATGAGTAAGTAGTTGAGGTTCTTTGCGTTATCACACCTTACATACTGTATTGTCGACTGTATAAGGAGCATATGTTTACTCTTCCTCAGACACAATTCATATTGTACAGAAAAATGCAGTTAGGTGCCCGAGTCCAACTGTCCCCTTGTCTATGCAATGACACCCCGAGGGCACTGAAGCTGAGGCGTCAGGGAGCCTGTCCTATTTATCGAGGCCTTTCACACAGACAGAACCCAGCCGACATCCCTGATCCCGGATGTGACTGGCCAGTTATTCACTAGAGATGACAGAGTAATTGTGCCTGCTATGTGCTGGGGAAGGCTCCTAGCTTCTGGCCCTGCGGGTTGGGTACCAGCTGCCCCAGACCCACAGAGAAGGAGATGCCAACCTCCACGCTGGGTCTGAGCACCTGGAGGCAGGAGGGCCTCTCTTCTTAAAGAGATGACCACTGGCGCCCCACCTCCCTGCTGCACTGGCCAGGGGTGCATCACCCAGTGTGTCCTGTTCCTATGCCATCACCCACCCACCTGGTCAAGCGCACAGCTGCCCTTTGAGCCACGCAGAGACCTAGTTCCACCGTCCCCACCACAGTGAAGCTTTGCTTGCTCTTCTTTAAAGAAAAACTTAAAATGGAATGAAACTGCAGGCAGGAAAGGTGAGACGTCCGCTTGGAAACCACGAGACACCTGCAGGAAGGTTTAGTCCCCCCCATGGGCACTCTCTGCTCCCCTCGGACTGCAGCATGTGCCAGGGCACGTCCTGAGCAGGGATGTCCTCTCCAGCCCCCTTGGGGTCTTAGCAGCTGGCTGGGAGGGCAGAGCCCGGATGGCCAGGGCGTCTGGGAGCCCAGGGGGACGCCCTCCAAAAGTCGCCGAGATCAAGGTCCGGGGTCACCGCCTCCCGCAGCCTGTGTCAGCATGTGGCTCGTCCTGCCAGAGTTCCCACAACTCTACGGCCTGCTTTGCCCCAGGGTCGGGTTTGCTCCCATCCGCATCAGGGCCCAGCTGCTCAGTGTATTAGCATTTTGCAAGAATTATTGCAGAGCAATGGCTTGTGAGACTGTGGGTTCCTGACATCCCGGGTGGGCCCATCAGGAGGGCCAGGCAGCGGCCTTGGGCACAAGCCACTGCTGCCCACAAGTGGGATTTCTTCTTTTTCAGGAACCTCAGCTCCACTCTGGAGGCCTTTCCCTGCTTGCTCAAGGCCACACGGATCACCCGGGATAATCGCCATGATGTAAAGTCGCTTGTTACGGGCTTTAATCACCTCCACAGGACACCTGACCGCGAGACGCAGGTTAACGTCCTAGTGGCCAGGGCCATGGGCTGCCAGGTAGACAGCATCCGGACCACGGCTCCATCCCACCAGGCAGGCAGCTCCGCCTCCGGGTCTGCTGCAAACAGCAGGCAACACAGCACAGGAGAGCGTCCGCCTCCTTCACGCCAGCAGCAGAAGCCTCACGCCTCTCTGGCCTTCGAGCCGGGCCTGGCTTCCCAGAGACGAGACAGAAATTGGAGACAAGCCCCAGGAGCTGGGAGGGCCGTGTCTGAGTGCCGGGAACCCACGTGGACAGCCAAGCAATGGCACGACGCCTTCAAAGGGACCTGAGGGGTGTGAAAGCAAACTATGTGGAATCAAGAGACCAAAGGTCCAGCCTGGAGGGTGGGCAGGCTGCGGCCAGGGAGGGTTGCTCTAGTTCTCGGCCTCAGTTTCACTCTCTGTGAAACAAGAACAAAGTCACTTGCTCCTGCAGGCCGTGCACAGCTTCCTGAAGGCACAAGACTCAAATAAACTTCGTTGCTTTTACACCAGGATGAAGAAAAGCATGGGAAAAACTCATAGCAAGAAGGCTGCACACCAGCCTGTCCACCTGGCCTATCACCCTGCCTATCCCCTGGCTGGTTCCCCCTGCCTATTCCCCTGCCCGTCCCCCCACCTGTCCCCCTGGAACTGGTAACAGTGACATTGTGCAAAGAGAATACTGTTTCCCAAGTTAGTGCGACCTCTGACAAAATGTCAAAATAACGTCTAAAGAGCAAGATAAGAAGATGAACAGGGGTAGAAAAAGTATTTGTTTGACCCCGAAGAAAACAGGTCAGGGGAGAAAAGGGACCACGACGGGGAAGACACGTGGCACTCGATTCCCACCCACACACCATGACGACCTTATCAGCCGCGGGGCTGAGCATTTCTATCAAAAGCCAATGATTAACCTCGAAACACCAGCAGACACCAAAACCCAGAGCCTGGCGAGGATGTGCTGCGTCCTCGGCCACCGTGCAAGGCCATTCAGCGTTTCTTACTAAGCTGACACTCCCTGTGCCGCCCATCAGTCCCGTTCCTTAGTATTTACCTAAAAGACTTGAAAAATTATGTCCACGCAAAGGCAGATGTTTACAGAAGCTGTATTCATGATTGTCAAAACTTGTAAGCAGCCAAGATGTCCTTCAGCAGGTGGTGGATAAACACGGTGGTCCGTCCAGACCGCGGAATCATCAAAGCCAAAAGCAGTGAGGCGCCCGACCATGAAAACACGAGAAGGAACCCGAGATGTGTATTAGTCGGTGAGAAGACTGATTCTGCAGGATTCCCACAAGTGACGCTCTGGAAGAGGCAAAACTGTGGACACCGATAAAAGATCAGGGGTGGGGTGGGGACCAGGGAAAGGTGGAACACAGGGCATTTTTAGGGCAGTGAAACTCGTGTGGAGCTGTAATGATGGCCGCATGTCATGTGAGCCCTCGCGGAAGCTGTGGGCCTTGGGTAACAGTCAGGCCGGTGTATCAGGTCATTAGCGCAACAGACGCCACGCAGCCCCATGCCACTGCAGCGTGCGGGCAACAGAGGACCTGCCGGTGGGCGGAGAACAGGCGGGAGCTCCACGCTTTCTGCTCAGTTCTGCTGCAACCCTAAAACGGCTCTGAGAAAGAAGCCTCATGACTTTTTAGAAAGGTTATCAGCCTGGATTAGCAACAGCGAAACCCTAATCCTTTCCTCCCTTCTTTCCGTAGGCGTCACTTGCTGTCCTCCTGCGCCCCTGAGGGACACAGCTGTCCTTCAGCCTTTCTTCTTAGCTGTCATTTTAGGAACATCGCTGTCCTTCTAGGCATGTCTTTAGCTGTATCCTACACATTTTACTATGTTTTGTTCCCATTATTACTTAGCTAAAAATATTTTCTAATCTCCACCATGATTTCTCCTATGACCCATGGGGTACTTGGCAGAGTAACACGCAATTTCCAAACATTTGGCTATTTTTATATTGTGTTTCAGTTACATGTTTCTAGCCTAATTCCACCAGGCTTAGAAAATATTAAGTCCGTGAAATCAGATGATAATCAAACATAAAATAAAATACACCATAGAGAGCAATACATCTAACAGCTGGTGTTTCAAAAAGACACTTAAAACTGATATAACCCTAACAGGGTTAATCAAGAGGAAAAGCACATATTAGCAATGTAATTTATAAAAAAGCAGCATCAATACAGATCTTAAAAACTCAAAGAGGTAAGAGGATACTATCAATTCTTTTACGCAAATACATTTAAAAACTTAGATAAAGTGGAAACACAAATATAAATTCAAAATAAAAATAATGATCACAACAATATCAGAGCACCATCAGACACCCGCAGTGTTCCAGAGCGCATGTTTCTCTACATGCCAGGCCAGCCTTTATTTGCAGCATCCCTGTGGTGGACACTTACTTATCCTAAAGATAGGCTTTCTACCCAAAATATACAAGCTAGTGGAAGATTCAAGGGGGGCCTGCATTGCAAACTCTTCAATCACTATTTAAAACTTTTTTCTAAGAGCAGTAAAAGTATAGAGTGCTCATTTTAAAAATAAGGAAAATTTCAAAAACTAAAAAATGAGAATACAAATCTCCTTCAATCTTTCTATCCAGTGAAAAGTATTTTGAGCATAGCTATAGGTTTTTCTCTAGTTTCATTTCTGCATTTTTAAGACGTCCGGATCCTATGCCGTGAGAATCTGGGGCCCAGCTTTGCACTTAGTTGCTCTGGACATTTTGCCTGGTCACTAGGAAACATTTGAAAATAGGATTTAAGCCGCTCCCTAACAGTCTCCGGTGAGAAGACACCATGACTCACCCAATGGCTCCCGCAGGGTGAGCGAGCAGCCATCCCATGTCCGAGTGTGCACTAATGGGTGTCATGGTGCAAATGTTATTTCTCCATTCCATTTTAAAAGTACACAGCTTAAAATTTTTGTCTTCATAAAATAGCACATATTCACTGTCAAGCACAGAAAATGCACTTAAGCAGAGCCTGCTGCAGAACCATGGGTGGGAGGTCGGCTTTGTGAAGAGCGTCCTCCTGGCCCGTTACCCGCTTCCCGCCACTTCCAGCTGCCGCTTCTCATGCCTCCCCACCCCCATGCAGTCCTGCTGCGAATGCCCGTGAACCAGGAGGGTCTTACCAACCTGCAGCTCCACCCATGGGGGCATGGAAGGCCCGTGGAGTCATTCCACCCCCCCTGGGGACCTGGATCCTGCACACCCTGAGGGCAGGGAGGTGGCCACATGCCTGAGATGCAGGATGGGGGCACCCAGGGAGACAGCAGCTCCAAGTCTCTGAAGTGCCGGTCCCAGCAGCGGCCCACTGGCCCTCACCAGAGTGGGCGTCGCCATCTACCTGCCTCGCTGGGGCCCTTGGATGGGGGAGTGTGTATGTCCTGTGTGTAGAGTTTCTGCCTAAAAGGTTCTGTCCTGGGACAGGAGACCTCCCACCAAACCAAGGCTCCCAGCACAACCGGGACAGGGCCTCACCCAGCCCTCCCAGGAGAGTCCCTCCCTCTCTCCCCTACCTCTCCTCTCATGTTGGCTATGGTGTAAAGCTGGAAGGAGGCGAGGCAGGAATGCCCTCCCATCTCTTAGGAAGCCTGAAGGGGCAGGCAGAGAGTCCTGGCCTGGCTCTGCCAGGAGGGGCTGTGCTAACTCACTGGGGGAGCTGAGCTTCATCTTTCACTGATGTACACCCCCCATCCTCCAAAGGGTCCTTGAGGCTGATGACCGCTCAGCCTGTTCACCTTCCCTGGCCCCGGCACCAATGCTGAGACAGCTCCAGGTCTGCAGTCTCATATCAGGGAGCCTCTGGCAATGTCAGAATGGCCTCCCACCAGACCGCCAGCATTCACTCATCACATGTGTCCAGTACCAAGGTGCAGAGGGGAACTCAGGGGCTACACTGAGGAGGAGGAAGCCCTGCTCAGGGGCACAGGGTCTGGCAGAAGTCAGACTAGGAGGACAGAGGAAGACAGACAAGACAGAGGCACCACCTGGGGATGGAGAGCTAGCCAGAGAATCAGAAGAGTTCCCCTCCCCCATCTCCAGAAGTATCAAGGGTCCCTACCCCCATTTGGGGCTGTCAGTAGGAAAAGCATCCCCCTGCAACAGGAAGAAGCCAAGATCTGACCACAGGTGGGTGTGGAGTCTGAACTGACATCACCTACCTTATTTACAATCCTTAATAAGAAATGAAACTAAAAAACGATCTTAAGTTGGTAAAACTGTGAAAGTCCTGGCAGACTTAAATGCAAAATTGTGGTGAAGGAAGATTCCCAAGCCCAGAGCATACAGAACCCCTACCTACAGAAGTCACCCCTCTTCAAAAGTAAGTCCACAAGCAAATGTGACCATGAGTGGGAAAGAGAGAATACATGCCCTCAAATGTGGAGATAATTAAACTCTTGTCTGACAAAGACTATAAAATAAGACACTGTAACTCTCTCAAATTACCCCACGTGTACCAGGTCACCAGATCAAGACACTCTGCCTTCCATCCGAAAGTGTGCTGACCAATGTCCAGAGCACACCCCATGCCCACATCCTGGCTGCTCTTCTCTGCACTCTACTCCTCTAATGTGTTCATGAACAAGTCAGTTGTGTGTATCTCCATAGTTGTTCACTGCAATTACAGTTGTTTAATTACATGATTTAATTAAAATCATCAAAACCAATAAAATATGAAACAAAAAGAGGGGTGTTTTTTAAATAAAATACCTTAGAAAAAATGAGAGGGAATAGCTAAGGGAAAAGCATGTTCTTGTTTTGTAAAAGGTAGCAGTGAGAAGAGGAACATCACCTACAAAATGATGCTGGCTGACCTGCCACAGATTTCAGAATAGGATGGTATGTCCTAGTGTTAAGGGAAAGACTGTTCACTTGGAAATATGGAGCAACCAAATTATCATTCCAGATGGAAAGAAAAATAATGGTGCATTCAAAGATAGAGAAGACATGACTCAGGACCTCACTGACAGATCTAGAAAAGGACATACCTCAGTAAGAAAAAACTGAACCCTCAAGTAAGAAGTAAGAGGCAAAGAGAGATGGTAAGCAAGGAAATTGTTAAAACTAGGTAAATAATAAGGAGACTCTAAAATGCTAAGTAAGGCTAGTTTGTTAGCCTGGTTGAAGAGAATGACGGGAACTAAGGATTTCTGGTGTTCTTGTACAATCAGGTGATTAGTAGATATTGATTAGCTTTAATCAACTTATAGTTAGATCTGATATTAAACCAGTGCAGGAAAACAAGGAAGTAAAATAAAATCTATTAATTTAACAGAAAACCTGAAAGACAGGGGCAGGAAGCAGCAAAAACCACCCCCAAAAGACAATTTTTAAAAAATGGTTTGTGACTTGGGTTGGCAAAGATTTCTTGGGACTCATACTGTAATAATTATGAAGAGAAATGGATCAACTGGACATAAATAAAATTTAAAGTGTGTGTGTATAAGGCACACCATTAAGAATGTGAATAGGAAAGCCATAGACTGAGAGAAGATACCTGAAAAGCTCTACCTAAAAAAGGACTAGTTCACAGGATGCACGGAGAAATCATACCACCCCATTATAAACAGACAAAGAGCTTCCAGAAAGATGGCAGCATGAGCAGGGCGGCGGAAATCTCCTCCAAAAACCATATATATTTATGAAAATACAACAAATACAACTATTCCTAAAAGAGAAACCAGAAGATACAGGACAGCACCCAGCCTGCATCTACACGTGAGAGGACTTGGCACCCTGCGAGGCGGGTAAGATACGGAGCCGCGACCCGGCGGGACCTGAGCACTCACCCACCCCAGCGCACCGGCGGGAGGACAGGATTCAGAGCTGGGAGGGAGTGGAAGTACAGGCCCGTGAAATAACCAGCCCCAGAGATCTGCGCTGGGAGTGCTGACATACATCATGCAGTGTATCGGAGATTGGAGAGGTTGCAAGGTCGGAGCCGGGGAACGCACCCGGGTCCTCGCAGCCGGCTCCCCGGGACAAAAAAAAGCACACGCTTTTTTAGCAGCCATAAAGATACAAGGACCCAATGGAGGAGCAGGATCATCCCAGCACACTCAGCCCAGCACACTGGGAGTCCTGAGGAATTTCGAACCCCTTGGGTGGTGACTGGGAAAAAGTAGCTGCACCGAGACTTTCCACAGAGATCAGCAGCCTCCCATTCGTTCCCACGCCAGCCAGAGCTACAAAGGGCCCAGTGGAGCGGCGTGGCCATGGCTGCGGAATAGTGGAGCAACAGCACCACCTACAGCATCCTCACAGAATCTACTCCCGGCGGGCGTTTTTTGTTTTTTCTCTCTTCTTTCTTTTGTTTTCTTTTCTTTCTTTTCTTTCTTTCTTTTTTTCTCCTTTTTCTTTTTTTTTCTTTTTTTTTCTATTTAAGTCTTCAAGAGCCCAGCTGACATACATGGCACCTACCAGCACCCACTTCTATCGCCATGAAAAGACAGAGGAATATGGTACAGACAAAAATCACCCAGACACAGACAACACCTGAGAGGGAACCTGAAGGGATGGAAATGCACAATATTCCTGAAAAAGAATTGAGAACAAAAGTCATAACCATACTGATGGATCTACAGAGAAATATGCAAGAGCTGAGGGAGGAAGTGAGGGAAGTGAGGGAAGTGAGGGAAGTGAAGAAAGACAATGCAGAAATGAGACAAGTGATCGACGGGCTTAGCAGCAGACTGGACGAGATGCAAGAGACTGTTAATGGAATAGAAATCAGAAAACAGGATACAGAGAATCTGAGGCAGAGAGAGATAAAAGGATATCTAGGGATGAAAGAATATTAAGAGAACTGTGTGACCAATCCAAACAGAACAATATTCACATTATAGGAGTACCAGAAGAAGAAGAGAGAGAAAAAGGGATAGAAAGTGTCTTTGACTTCCCCAGCATGGGGAAGGAAATAGTCTCACAGTCCACGGAAGCCCACAGGTATCCCAACACAAGGGACCCAAGGAAGACAACACCAAGACACATAATAATTAAAATGGCAAAGATCAAAGATAAGGACAGAGTATTAAAGGCAGCTAGAGAGAGAAAAAAGATCACATACAAAGGAAAACCCATCAGACTATCATCAGACTTCTCAACAGAAACCTTAAAGGCCAGAAGAGAATGGCATGATATATTTAACGTAATGAAACAGAAGGGCCTCGAACCAAGAATATTGTATCCAGCACAATTATCATTTAAATAAGATGGAGGGATTAAACAATTTCCAGACAAGCGAAAGCTGAGAGAGTTTGCCTCTCATAAACCACCACTACAGGATATCTTAAAGGGACTGCTCTAGAGGGAAGCACTCCCAAGGCTAAACAGATGTCACCAGAGAAAATAAAATCATAGCAAAGAAAGCAGACGACCCAAATACTAACTAAAGGCAAAGAATAAAACACCTAGTATATAAAGAATGGAGGAGGAAGAATAAGAAGGGAGAGAAATAAAGAAACATCAGACTGTGTTTACAATAACTTAACAAGAAAGTTAGGTTAGATTGTTAGATAGTAAAGAAGCAACCCTTGAACCTTTGGTAACCACGAATCTAAAGCCAGCAATGGCAATAAGTACATATCTATCAATAATCACCCTAAATGCAAATGGACAGAATGCACCAATCGAAAGACACAGAGTAATAGAATGGATAAAAAAAGCGAGACCCATCTACATGCTGCTTACAAGAGACTCACCTCAAACCCAAAGATATACACAGACTAAAAGTGAAGGGATGGAAAAAGATATTTCATGCAAACAACAAGGAGGAAAAAGCAAGTGTTGCAGTACTTGTATCAGACAAAATAGACTTCAAAACGAAGAAATTAGCAAGAGATAAAGAAGAACATTACATAGTGATAAAAGGGTCAATCCAAAAAAAGGCTATAACCATTATAAATATATATGCACCCAACACGGGAGCACTGGCATATGTGAAACAAATACTAACAGAATTAAATGAGGAAATAGAAAGCAATGCATTCATTTTAGGAGACTTCAACACACCACTTACTCCAAAGGTCAGATCAACCAGACAGAACATAAGTAAAGACACAGAGGCACTGAACAACACACTAGAACAGATGGACCTAACGGACATCTACACAACTCTGCACACAAAAGCAACAAGACACACATTCTTCTTAAGTGCACATGGAACATTTTCCAGAATAGACCACATACTAGGTCACAAAAAGAACCTCAGTAAATTCAAAAATATTAAAATTTGGCCAACCATCTTCTCAGATCACAAAGGTATAAAACTAGAAATAAATTTTAAAAAGAAATCAAAAAGGATCACAAATACATGGAGACTTAACAACATTCTCCTAATTAAAAATGGGTTAACAACCAAATCAAAACAGAAATCAAAGAATATATGGAGACTAATGAAAACAACAACATAAAGCCACAGCTTCTGTGGGACGCAGCAAAGGCAGTTCTAAGAGGAAAGTATATTGCAATCCAGGCCTATTTAAAGAAGGAAGAACATTCCCAAATGAATAGTGTAAAGACACAATTACTGAAATTGGAAAAAGAAGAACAAGTAAGGCCCAAAGTCATCAGAAGGAGGGACATAATAAAGATCAGAGAAGAAATAAATAAAATTGAGAAGAATAAAACAATAGAAAAAATCAATGAAACCAAGAGTTGGTTCTTTGAAAAAATAAACAAAATAGATAAACCCCTAGCCAGACTCAATAAGAGAAAAAGAGAATCTACACACATAAACAGAATCAGAAATGAGAAAGGAAAAATAATGACGGACCCCACAGAAATACAAAGATTTATAAAAGAATATTATGAGAATCTATATGCTAACAAGCTGGAAAACATAGAAGAAATGGACGACTTCTTAGAAAAATACAACCTTCCAAGACTGACCAAGCAAGAAACAGAAAAACTAAACAGACCAATCACCAGCAACGAAATTGAATTGGTAATCAAAAAACTACCCAAGAACAAAACCCCTGGGCCTGATGGATTCACCTCTGAATTCTACCAGACATATAGAGAAGAAATAACACCCATTCTCCATAAAGTTCTCCAAAAAATAGAAGAGGAGGGAATACTTCCAAACTCATTCTATGAAGCCAGCATCACTCTAATACCAAAACCTGGCAAAGACCTCACCAAAAAAGAATATTACAGACCAATATCCCTGATGAACGTAGATGCAAAAATACTCAACAAAATATTAGCAAACCGAATCCAAAAACACATCAAGAGGATCATACACCATGATCAAGTGGGATTCATCCCAGGGAAGCAAGGATGGTACAACATTCGAAAATCCATCAACATCATCCACATCAACAAAAAGAAGAACAAAAACCACGTGATCATCTCCATAGATGCTGAAAAACCATTTGACAAAATTCAGCATCCATTCATGATTAAAACTCTCAACAAAATGGGCATAGACGGCAAGTACCTCAACATCATAAAGGCCATATATGACTAACCAACAGCTAACATCATACTTAACAGCAAGAAGCTGAAAGCTTTTCATCTAAGATCGGGAACAAGACAGGGATGCCCACTCTCTCCACTGTTATTCAACATAGTACTGGAGGTCCTAGCCACGGCAATCAGACAAAACAAAGACATACAAGGCATCCAGACTGGTAATGAAGTCAAATTGTCACTATTTGCAGATGACATGATACTGTACATAAAAAACCCTAAAGATTCCATTCCAAAACTACTAGAACTAATATCTGAATTCAGCAAAGTTGCAGGATACAAAATTAACACACAGAAATCTGTTGCTTTCCTATACACTAATGATGAACTAACAGAAAGAGAAATCAGAAAAACAATTCCATTCACAATTGCATCAAAAAGAATAAAATATCTAGGAATAAACCCAATGAAGGAAGTGAAAGACCTGTACTCTGAAAACTACAAGACACTCCTAAGAGAAATTAAAGAGGACACTAACAAATGGAAATTCATCCCGTGCTCTTGGCTAGGAAGAATAAATATTGTCAAAATGTCTATACTACCTAAAGCAATCTACTCAATGCAATCCCTATCAAAATACGAACAGCATTCTTCAATGAACTGGAACAAATAATTCTAAAATTTATATGGAACCACAAAAGACCCTGAATAGCCAAAGCAATCTTGAGAAGGAGGAATAAGCAGGGGGAATTACGCTCCCTGACTTCAAGCTCTACTACAAAGCCACAGTAATCAAGACAATTTGGCATTGGCACAAAAACAGACCCACAGACCAGTGGAACAGAATAGAAAATCCAAACATTAACCCAAAAATATACAGTCAATTAATATTTGATAAAGGAGCCTTGGATATACAATGGGGAGATGACGGCCTCTTCAGCAGCCGGTGTTGGAAAAACTGGACAGCTACATGTAAGAGAATGAAACTGGACTACTGTCTAGCCCCATACACAAAGGTAAACTCAAGGTGGATCAAAGACCTGAATGTAAGTCATGAAACCATAAAACTCTTAGAAAAAAACATAGGCAAAAATCTCTTGAACATAAACATGAGCGACTTCTTCTTCATGAACATATCTCCCCGGGCAAGGGAAACAAAAGCAAAAATGAACAAGTGGGACTATATCAAGCTGAAAAGCTTCTGTACAGCAAAGGACACCATCAGTGAAACAAAAGACATCCTATAGTATGGGAGAATATATTCATAAATGACATATCCAGTAAGGGGTTGACATCCAAAATATATAAAGAACTCATGCACCTCAACAAACAAAAAGCAAATAAGCCAATTAAGAAATGGGCAGAGGACATGAATAGACACTTCTCCAAAGAAGAAATTCAGATGGCCAACAGGCACATGAAAAGATGCTCCACATCGCTAATCATCAGAGAAATGCAGATTAAAACCACAATGAGATATCACCTCACACCAGTGAGGATGGCCAACATCCAAAACACAAACAACAACAAATGTTGGCGAAGATGTGGAGAAAATGGAACCCTCCTACACTGCTGGTGGGAATGCAAATTAGTTCAACCATTGTGGAAAGCAGTATGGAGGTTCCTCAAAAAACTCAAAATAGAAATACCACTTGACCCAGGAATTCCACTCCTAGGAATTTACCCTAAGAATGCAGCAGCCCAGTTTGAAAAAGACATATGCACCCCTATGTTTATCACAGCACTATTTACAATAGCCAAGAAATGGAAGCAACCTAAGTGTCCATCAGTAGATGAATGGATAAAGAAGATGTGGTACATATACACAATGGAATATTATTCAGCCATAAGAAGAAAACAAATCCTACCATTTGCAACCACATGGATGGAGCTAGAGGGTATTATGCTCAGTGAAATAAGCCAAGCCGAAAAAGACAAGTATCAAATGATTTCACTCATATGTGGAGTATAAGAACAAAGAAAAAAACTGAAGGAACAAAACAGCAGCAGACTCACAGAACCCAAGAATGGACTAACAGTTACCAAAGGGAAAGGAATTGGGGAGGATGGGCGGGAAGGGAGGGACAAGGGGGAAAAAGGGACATCATCATTAGCAGATGTAATGTTGGGGGGGGGGCACGGGGAGGGCTGTACAACTCAGAGAAAACAAGTAGTGATTGTATAGCATCTCACTACGCTGATGGACAGTGACTGTAATGGGGTTGGTGGGGGGGACCTGATGAAGGGGGTAGTTTAATAACCATAATATTGCACATGTAATTTTAGATTATTGATACCAAAATAAATTATAAAAACAAACAAGTAAATAAACAAAGAACCTAATGCAAAAATGATTGAAGATTCACTCCACAAAATAAAATATGTTAATAGCCAATAATAAGCACAAACATGTCCAACTTCATTTGTCATCAGGAAAACACAAATTAAAATCTACAATATGATATCACTCATACCTATCAGAATAGCTAAAAGTCAAAAAAACTAACAGCACCAAATGTGGTCAAGGATGTGGAGCAACTGACATTCTTACATATTGTTGGTATAAATGTGAAATGGAAAAAAATACCTGGCAGCTTTTTTACATGTTAGAGATGCTCTCACCTTCTTACCCAGCACCCCTCCCAGCTCGTAACAGCCTTCTTATCATGGCCAAAACCTGGAAACAGGCCAGGTGACCATCAATAATTGATAAGCAAATCGGGGTGTTCGTATGTCAGAACTCGGCTGACAACGAGAGGAATGAGTGCCCACTGCTCACAACAGCGCAGGTCAATCTTCAAATCACCACACGGAGTGACAGAAGCCTCATGCAGTGAGACTCACACCCTAATTCCATCTCCCGTGAAGTTCTAGATGAGGCAAGACTGATTATGGTGGAAAAATAGAACAGATGGGAATAGACAATGGTTGCCTTTGGGGGGCGGGGGCACATGTGAGTGGCAGGGACAGAGGGCCTTTGGTGCAGGAAAGGCTCTGTCTTTCCAGAAGCTGGGATTCTACAGGCATACACATTTGTCAGACCTCAGAGAAGGTGAATTAGGATTTGTACATTTTATTTATAATGTGTAAGTGTTTATGATACTTATCTCCAAACAAAAAAACTATGAACAAACACTGACCTCTAGATAATGACGTGATTGCTGAAGTTTCAGGAGGCGGTATAGGATGTCTCCATGTGTTCAGATGCATCATGAAGCAAGCACAGGGGACGATAGTGACAGCATTGCGGCAGCACAGGGGCCAGGGTTCATTACAAATTATGAAGTCATTTCTATTTTGCCCTGTATCTTAAGTTTTCCATAACAATGTTGAACAAGTTAATGTGAAACAATGAATTTAGTGGTAGAATTAAAACCAAATATATTAGTCATCAAATTAAAGAACCTGCTTAAATCTCTGCCATAGAGGACACAGACGCTGCCCATCCCATCTCTGCCAGTGTCCCCACTGGAAACCAGTGACTGGGTCACACTCAGGGGAGGGCTTTTGGAAAGGGCGCATTTCTGAAAACCAGCTGGCGCAGTCCCCTGCTGTCTGGGTTCATATCCTCCCCAAACCTCTCTGCGTTCTTGTTTTAGCAACGCCCGCCGCCTATGACCGCATGCTGTCTTGAACTTTGCAAGCCCATTGTCAGTCCCTCCCTCACACTCCCCGGGGGCGACCGCTGGAAAAGTGTGGTGACACTTCAGGTCTTTCTGTTCTAATGACCCATATATCTATGCACACATACAGCTTATGTGTTACTAAGGCCGTCAGTTTTCCACGCAGTGAGCAGATGCCCCTCATCAGGGGACGTCAAGGCCAGTTGGACAGACCCGGGGCCTTTGCCTCCTTTCTGCTGCTCAGACAGATGCTGGCAAGTGCTGGTGCCTGCAGAGAACATCTGCCCTCATAACAGGCATGCAGGGCTTTTAAAGAACAAACTACTTTTGCAATGACAATGTCTGGAGTATTTAAAAGTCATTTTGCTCATGAGTTAGACACCACTGTAACAAGGCATGAGACATTTAGTAGGGAAGAGTTTGAGTTCTCATAAAGTTCAAGTCTTCCCAAAGGAGGGGTGAGAGCTGAGAGGGAAAGTCTGAGCCCCCCATCCAGGCTTTAAAACATGTTGTGTTCATCCAGACCCTTCTATGGGAAGAAGGCCTTCTCTGGTGCCAAATGAAAGGTCAGGCCAGAGAGGCCTTGGAAGAAGACAAATCCTGGGAGAGGCCCCTCTGGGAGAGGTCAGAGGGCTGTCCTAGATGTTTTGTCATAAGGAAAACTGAGGAAAGTGTGGATGTTATAAAAAAAATCTGTGGCCCAGGAACTTGCTGGCCTGAGGCTGCATGCGGATTAACCCGGAAGCGTGCTAGTGGGCACGCACAAGGGGTTGGAGGGCGGCGGGTGGAGACAGACCTTATCTGACCCAGGCAATGTGCGCCCCCTGCAAACCAACATGCTCATCATGGTGCACATGAGACCTGATGTCTGATAAAAAATACTTGTGAAAAGCACTAGTATTCCCATTTTTAAAGAAGCGCTGTCACTTTGCCCCCTAGAACCTCCAACCCCACACAAACTGCCTGGTCGCAAAGTGTGCTCTGCCCTCAACTACCCACCCCAGGCTTCCTGAGACAGGCACAGTGGTCTCTTCACAATTTCCTTATAATCATGGGATTGATAAACTATAACTCTAACTGTATCTTCACCTAAATAGCTTTATAAAAATACAATAAAGCCAATTCACAAGTCAAAAGAGCATGTTGTCAAGCCATGCATCCTTCTTTTGAATTCAGGAGCCATGGTGACCAGCTGTGGCAGAGGAGAGATGATGTGACCTCCTTTGACATTCTTTCCCAGGGCAGGTGAGGTCTGTCCCTCCCTTTGAATCTGGGCCAGCTCCTGGACCACTCTGATAGCAGGAACAGCAGCCGTGGGGCCATGTGACCTTCCAGACCGGGTCCTAGAAGCGTGGCAGCTCCCACTCCCGTCTCTCGGAACACTCACGCTTGGAGCCCAAGGTAAGTGCCGAAGAGCTCTGACTCGCCCTCTAAAAGGACCTTCGGAAGAGGCCTCTAGACGAGCGGAGAGGACGGGAGGCCAGGCTGGGTCAAGGCACCAGGGAGGTAAGAGCTGCAGCCACCCGAAGAATGGGTCCCCCTGCCCGCCGCCCAGCTGTCTGCCTGGGCACCATGTAAGCTGCTTGGCAAAATGCTTCCTGCGCCCCTGAGCCTGAGTCCTTGAGCAAGCAAATAGTCTGTTTACAAGCACTAAGTTTAGAAGTAATTTGTTGCATAGCAACAAATAATGGGACCCTTTTCAGTTCAGGGAGTGCTGGATGGGCAGCTGTGTGTCTCTCTCCGTGTAGCCTAAGACCAACCAAGGCCAAGGACTCCCTCCCATTGGGCTACTCACTTCTGGGGCTGGGTTACCATGTCAGCAGCCTAACTCTGCTGGAGGCCATGGGGCGAGACCCTGAGGCCCCACAGAGGGGACGCAGGGCTGCCTGTCCAGCACGACTGGGGTGAGACCCACCCAGGCATCAGACGTGTGAGGGAAGAAGCCACTTGGGGAGGGGATCCCAGTCAGTCCCTCAAAGATCAGAGACACCACCCAGCTGAGCCCTTCCCAAGCTTCTGGACACAAAGTCTATGGCAAACGAGACAGTGAGCTTACACCACTGTCAGGCAGCAGTAAGGATCAAAATACCATCCTTACAAGTCACTGGCTTTATTGCCCTGAGAAACCAAAGTGAGTTAGCATTTCTCCCTTCAGCCTCCAGACCAAGAAAATCATCACCACTTTCCTGTTGGGAACCCAGCACCAGGACCCTGAGTGACCATCAGCATCAACAGCCCTACACAAGGTCGGAAGGCTTCCGTTGCTCACCCTACCCCAAACCCCGAGTTTTCACGCGACTTGGCCTTCCCAGAGCCTGCGGTATTACTGTTCACCCTACACATGTGTCCTTCCTCCTGATCAGCAAATACCCGAGGTGGGCAGTAGGAAGGAAGCCACGACAAACTCAGAGCTGAATCCATTTCTGAAAATACAGTCATTTCTGAACTTCCCAGAGCCAGGATTTCTTTTTCTAACACTAGTTATATTAGAAATGATAAAATATTTACATACAGACAAAATAAAGATCAGAGAAGAAATAAATAAAATTGAGAAGAATAAAACAATAGAAAAAAATCAATGAAACCAAGAGTTGGTTCTTTGAAAAAATAAACAAAATAGATAAACCCGTAGCCAGACTCATTAAGAGAAAAAGAGAATCTACACACATAAACAGAATCAGAAATGGGAAAGGAAAAATAACGACGGACCCCAGAGAAATACAAAGAATTATAAGAGAATATTATGAGAATCTATATGCTAACAAGCTGGAAAACATAGAAGAAATGGACAACTTCTTAGAAAAATACAACCTTCCAAGACTGACCAAGCAAGAAACAGAAAAACTAAACAGACCAATCACCAGCAATGAAATTGAATCAATAATCAAAAAACTACCCAAGAACAAAACTCCCGGACCAGATGGATTCACCTCTGAATTCTACCAGACATATAGAGAAGAAATAACACCCATTCTCCTTAAAGTTCTCCAAAAAATAGAAGAGGAGGGAATACTTCCAAACTCATTCTATGAAGCCAGCATCACTCTAATACCAAAACCTGGCAAAGACCTCACCAAAAAAGAATATTACAGACCAATATCCCTGATGAATGTAGATGCAAAAATACTCAACAAAATATTAGTAAACCGAATCCAAAAATACATCAAGAGGATCATACACCATGATCAAGTGGGATTCATCCCAGAGATGCAAGGATGGTACAACATTCGAAAATCCATCAACATCATCCACATCAACAAAAAGAAGAACAAAAACCACGTGATCATCTCCATAGATGCTGAAAAAGCATTTGACAAAATTCAGCATCCATTCCTGATTAAAACTCTCAACAAAATGGGTATAGACGGCAAGTACCTCAACATCATAAAGGCTATATATGACAAACCCACAGCTAACATCATACTTAACGGCGAGACGCTGAAAGCTTTTCATCTAAGATCGGGAACAAGACAGGGATGCCCACTCTCTCCACTGTTATTCAACATAGTACTGGAGGTCCTAGCCACAGCAATCAGACAAAACAAAGACATACAAGGCATCCAGATTAGTAAAGAAGAAGTCAAATTGTCACTATTTGCAGATGACATGATATTGTACATAAAAAACCCTAAAGACTCCACTCCAAAACTACTAGAACTAATATATGAATTCAGCAAAGTAGCAGGATACAAAATTAACACACAGAAATCTGCTGCTTTCCTATACACTAATGATGAACTAACAGAAAGAGAAATCAGAAAAACAATTCCATTCGCAACTGCATCAAAAAGAATAAAATACCTAGGAATAAACCTAACGAAGGAAGTGAAAGACCTGTACTCTGAAAACTGCAAAACACTCCTAAGAGAAATTAAAGAGGACACTAACAAATGGAAATGCATCCCATGCTCTTGGCTAGGAAGAATAAATATTGTCAAAATGGCTATACTACCTAAAGCAATCTACAGATACAATGCAATCCCTATCAAACTACCAACAGCTTTCTTCAATGAACTGGAACAAATAATTCTAAAATTCATATGGAACCACAAAAGACCCCGAATAGCCAAAGCAATCCTGAGAAGGAGGAATAAAACAGGGGGAATTACACTCCCTGACTTCAAGCTCTACTACAAAGCCACAGTAATCAAGACAATTTGGTATTGGCACAAAAACAGACCCACAGACCAGTGGAACAGAATAGAAAATCCAAACATTAACCCAAACATATACAGTCAATTAATATTTGATAAAGGAGCCTTGGATATACAATGGGGAGATGACAGCCTCTTCAGCAGCTGGTGTTGGAAAAACTGGACAGCTACATGTAAGAGAATGAAACTGGACTACTGTCTAGCCCCATACACAAAGGTAAACTCAAGGTGGATCAAAGACCTGAATGTAAGTCATGAAACCATAAAACTCTTAGAAAAAAACATAGGCAAAAATCTCTTGGACATAAACATGAGCAACTTCTTCATGAACATATCTCCCCGGGCAAGGGAAACAAAAGCAAAATGAACAAGTGGGACTATATCAAGCTGAAAAGCTTTTGTACAGCAAAGACACCATCAGTAGAACAAAAAGACATCCTACAGTATGGGACAATATATTCATAAATGACGTATCCAATAAGGGATTGACATCCAAAATATATAAAGACCTCATGCACCTTAACAAACAAAAAGCAAATAATCCAAATAAGAAATGGGCAGAGGACATGAATAGACACTTCTCCAAAGAAGAAATTCAGATGGCCAACAGGCACATGAAATGATGCTCCACATCGCTAATCATCAGAGAAATGCAGATTAAAACCACAATGAGATATCACCTCACACCAATGAGGATGGCCACCATCCAAAACACAAACAACAACAAATGTTGGAGAGGATGTGGAGAAAAGCGAACCCTCCTACACTGCTGGTGGGACTGCAAATTAGTTCAACCATTGTGGAAAGCAGTATGGAGGTTCCTCAAAAAACTCAAAATAGAAATACCATTTGACCCAGGAATTCCACTACTAGGAATTTACCCTAAGAATACAGCAGTCCTGTTTGAAAAAGACATATGCACCCCTATGTTTATTGCAGCACTATTTACAATAGCCAAGAAATGGAAGCAACCTAAGTGTCCATCAGTAGATGAATGGATAAAGAAGATGTGGTACATATACACAATGGAATATTATTCAGCCATAAGAAGAAAACAAATCCTACCACTTGCAACAACATGGATGGAGCTAGAGGGTATTATGCTCAGTGAAATAAGCCAAGCCGAAAAAGACAAGTATCAAATGATTTCACTCATATGTGGAGTATAAGAACAAAGAAAAAAACTGAAGGAACAAAACAGCAGCAGACTCACAGAACCCAAGAACGGACTAATAGTTACCAAAGGGAAAGGGACTGGGGAAGATGGGTGGGAAGGGAGGGATAAGAGGGAAAAAGGGGCATTACGATTAGCAGATGTAATGTTGGGGGGGCACGGGGAGGGCTGTACAACTCAGAGAAGACAAGTAGTGATTCTATAGCATCTCCCTACGGTGATGGACAGTGACTGTAATGGGGTTGTTGGGGGGGACCTGATGAAGGGGGTAGTTTAATAATCATAATATTGCACCTGTAATTGTAGATTAATGATCCAAAATAAATTATAAAAAATAAAAATAAAAATAAAAATAAATAAATAATAAATAAATATTTACATACAAATGTCAGATCATTAAGTCCTTAAACTGAGGATACCCAACATCTATCAAACCGCGCATTTACTCCACCCATCTGTTTTCTGCATGTTGAGCATCTACAAAGTGCCAAAACAGAAAAGTATGGAGAGACTACTCACGAATTTTTGTAAGCCCTCCTACTACATATTTTCCAAGTCTTAAAATAAAAGAGGGTCTATAAAAAGCAGAATTTCAAAAGTTGGGGAAATGAACATTTGAACTTTCCTACCTGAGCTCAGCGTCTTACGTGATAAACAGCCAGAGCAGCCCACGTGCCGGACCACAGTTTTCTCCAGAACCTACCAGAAGGGCAGAAAAATACATGCTGGGTTTCCTGCCACCCTCAGATCAGCAGGTTCCCCATAAAATAGATACATGGCACGTTGTGACAGTGTCCTTGCGAGGCACACAACTTCTCATAAGAAGGATGGTGTCACCCACAAACCCCAAAGCAGAGGCGCTTCGTCTAGGATTAGCATCTTTAGGCTGTTCATGCTAGTGGAGAATTCTGTGTAAATTCTGCCCCTTTCCAAAAAATGGCCATTCTATTCAGCAAATTATAATTTAATAGGTCGCAAAAGCATGCCATACAAAAGATTTAGTTATTAAAGGACACAGAAAAATTTGACATAAAGCAATAAAATTTTCTATGTGGCTTATGCTATAAATAAGGGACCCACGATGATAAAATTATTTAGAAAATAATAATGCCGAGTTTGAATTTCTTAGACTTATACTTGCAAGATTAGAAAGTTTGAAAAATATGTTCGGTTTCAGTCCTTTGAACTGCTGAAGTTCTAAAACCCCAATTGATTAGAGCTTTATTGTTAGTAAACAACAATCCTAAGAAATTGAAAGATATGTTTTCCATGCAGTCCAAGTATTCATTTCATTGTACAACACAGCCCAGGAGATTTGAGCATTTAAAAGAAATTTTCCTGTTTTCTCTCCCTCGCCACTGATGGCTCACAGCACAGAAACTGCCATTTCAACTGTTGACAACACCAGCTGGCAGGCGGGCCACCTGCCAAACCCACTCTCGGCTCTTCAGGGCCCCTCCCGGGCCGCACGCCAGCGGGGGTGGCCACGGTCCACCCAGGGAAGCCGGTCTGCGCGTGGGAGCCTCCGGCCTCGCCAGTCTGGGCCTGCTGCTTTCCGCCCTGGGGGCCTACACAGACACGATCCGGGAACTGTGCGGAATCCCAGCTTTTCTGTGGAAACCGCAGCCCTGAGTCTGCGGCAGGGCCCCCATGACCTCAGCGGGTGGTGAGGACAGCTGGCCATCTGGGGTCCTGGCCTTCCAGTCTCTGCTGGACACGGAGGGGTGGCAGTGGGTGGGCCAAACAGAGATGCCTTTGCCATCCCCGGGAGCTGGAGGCCAGGCAGGAGGGGTGAATACACATTTAAACACAGAGCAGAAACAACCCCTACAGGGAAAGAGAAAGCGGCTGGGAAAGGGGCCATGGGCAGCATGGTCCTGAATGGTGAGTAGTGGCAGAGCAGGTGGGCAGGAACATTTGCCAGGTGGAGGGCAGGGCCCCAGACCTGAGCAAAAGCAGGCGTGGCTGGAAGGACATGGTGCAGAGCCTGCCGGCAGGTGCAGCTGGGTGACAGCCGGGTGGCCGCAGGAAGAGGACCCGTGGGGACACCCAGAGCAGCAGGGAGGATGCAAAGCCCCCTAAGAGGCCGAAGCTCAGGAGAGGCATTCCCGGCGGGCACCCCCTGTTGGGCAGAAGGCAGACCAGGGTGGAGCCTGGGAGTGGCTGAGCCACAGACCTGCTGGCACGTGGGGCAGGGGCTGGGAGCAGGGCTGGGTGCCTCTTGGGGTGTGGCTAGTGGACTTGCTTGCTGACTTGGGGGCAAGGTGAGGGGCCGGAGGAGCCCACGGGAGGCGCCAGGAGACCCTCCACAGAGGCGGGAAGCAGGCTGGGGAGGAAGAGGTGCCCTGCCCCTTCCAGCCCCGTTTTCCCCATCACGGGGCTGTGGCCCCTGGTGGCCCCTCTGCTCAACAGGACCGGGGACCAGTGTGGACCTTGGCGGCTGCCCACCACCCCACCCTATGAGGCTGCAGGGGCTCCAGCGAGCTTCCTGGAGAGAAAGGAAGTGAGAACACATGGGGGGACCCGGAAACCCCACCATCAGACCTGGCATTGTCACGAGGCTCAGCATGCTGCTCGGAGGGACATGGCCCTGCAGGGGAGCCTAGGACCCCAGCATCCCACACTGTCCCCACCTCCCGGAGGGGTGCCGGGCCTGGCGAGCCTCCTGACCCAGAGTGGGGGCACCACACTCACATCACAGGCTTAAATCCTGCAACATCCCGAGTCCAGGCCTGTGGGGAGCACCCGGGGCAGGGCCCCCTCCAAGTTCTGGGACACCCAGGCAGAGTCAGACCCATTCACGGTGATGCTGTAAACACACCAGTGGGACAAAATGGTTTCCCAGGCCCCAGGCAGAGGGCAGTGCAGGCTGTCGGGGGCCCCAAAGGCATGGAAGTTGCAGCATTTTTCTAAGTGTGGCTATTCTTATCATGATTAATTGACTTTAAAAAACGTACACAGGTGTTTAGTACATTAGCCAGAGACAAGATAATTTTTTATTAAACAAGACATGTAAGTACAAGTACATTATAACATGTGTGCATGCTGTGTGTATACATGCATGCATTGCATTTACATTTCTTGTTTTATACATATTCACATATACAGCCTTAGCCATTTCCTTAGGCCTAAAGCAACGTTTCTCAAACTATCTTCTGCTCTAGAACACGGCAAATGTTGCATGATCATAATATCATTTTATTACACAGAAATGCCATCATATAGATTATGACTTTGTGTAACAGATTTTAATAGCTTTCCCTTATTTTTCCCTGGAATCTATAGCCTTGACTTGTCTGTAACATAATCCCATAAACATAATTTCTGGTTTATGACAAATCATGTCAAGTGCTCACCTGGGGACTGCTGGAAAATGCAGCTCCACCTCGCGGAGCAGGGCTCAGGGCTGCCCGGACACCAGCCTGGGAGCTCAGACCTGAGCTGGGTTGGCTCCCAACCCTCCACGCAGTTTTGTCTCCACTTTGCTTCCTGCTGCCAGTAACCCCCTGGAAGAATAAGAACGTTGCGTCTTAGATATGAAAGAGGAGGGCAAGGCGCGGCCCGAGGTTGTCGGTACCGATGAGCCAGCAGGGCCGGTCGGCGGCAGTGGCTGAGGGGTGTGGCTGGGGACCTAGCGGCGAGGGCCCCAGGGACTGGCTGACAAGGGCAGGAATGGGCTCTCAGCATCCAGGACCCCAGACCTGTGGGGCAGCAGGTCTGGGTAGAGAAGGGGAGAAGGCCACGGTCACGGCTCAGCCTTGGGGCCCCGAACAGGGAAGCCAAAGAGAAGTAGCCTGCAGGGGTGATGGGAGCCTCGGCAGGCCGCCCTCCAGGACAGGATGGAGGTCGGCACGAAGCAGAGCGGGACAGCGGGTCGGAGCAGGACAGTGGGTCAGAGCGGGCGAAGCAGATCAGTACTTCTCTCATCCAGGTTGCCCAGGACTGTCGGTAGCAGGCCCCCATAGCCAGGCAATGCCTGCTCCCACCTATGTTAAGGTACCTTTGGGGATGTGTGCTGTCCGGCACCTGGACCGGGGCATGAGGCCTGGTGGGACGTACCCCAGCGCCCTCACGGCCTTCCACCCGTGGATGAGCTCTGCTCAGGCCTTTGGGACTCAGCATAGTCACCATGCTGGCTCTGTACAGGGACACCTGACTCTGTGGGCCTCTGCCTGCAGAGACCTTGGGACGCCTGGTTTGGGAAGCTACATCAGGTCTCAGGACCAAGGATTCTGGGACAACAGGGGAAGAGGGCCCCTCGGCTACGGTATTCCACAGATGCAACCCCAGGCCAGCCTCCCTGATGTTCATGCAGCCCAGTGGCAGGCTGAACCCAGGGATGCTCGCTGTTTCCCAAAAAGGGCAACACTTGGGGCTCTCTGTGAAGGAATGTGGCTCAGGCTTCTGGAAGCTTCTGCCAGCCAGCAGGTAATCTGTTCCTGCTGACCCCAGAATGACCCCATGCTGATGCACGGGATTCCACTGCACCTGAGAAGCCCTTGAAGGACAGGTCCAGTGGGACTTGGGGGCCAGTCTGCCCAAGAAGCTGACAAGCAGGACCAAGGCACAGCTGTGTGGCCAGCCCCCCCAGCCCAGAGCCCCGTCTCCTGCGAGGGATGCGCTCAGTGGGAAAAGCCGGCACAGACCGCCCTGCCTGGGTGGGTTACTCCCAGGTCACAGAGAGGACCCGTCTCTCCCCTTCCTGCTCTGAATATAAACATCTAGCATCTCTGACCACAGGGGTCTTTCCTGAGTGGGGACATTATTTGTTGAATAATTTTAACCGACAACTTGGTCCTGGATTGCTTTCCCCAGTGCAGGAACCCGATGCCACAGACCTTGCTCTTCAATTATTTATCACTCTCAGTGGAAAAGTGAAAACACTGAAGCTTACTTCTAAGAAAGGTACGTATTTCTCCAAATGTTCATTCTAAGCAGCAAGGTCACATAACCACAGTCCTAGCTGCGTTCTGGCAAACACAAAGCATTTCACACTTACATTAAAAAAACAAAAAAGTAGCGTTACAATTTAATTCACTGGGTAATGTTAAAATTTTTTTAAACACTCTACGTTTAAATTAAATCATTCTTCTGATTATTCTGGGCTTCTTCAGCACAAACTTCAAAACACTTGATTAGCCATAAAACAAAATGTAAGGACCTGGCATCACTTGTTTATAAAGGTGGAAGAAGTTTGAATCTTCCGTAGATGCTGACGCGTCGCCTCTGCGTGTCCACCGACTTCTTCCTCCAGGTGTAAACTGCAGCCATCACCTAAGACAGCACTGGACTCACTCGTTAGACGCTGTGGCTTACATGCCACTGTCGTCTCAGTTAGGCGATTGGATACGGGACGAGAAACTGCACGCCTGCCGTGCATACCTTCCTTTCACACCGAGAGGACCTTGCAAGCAGGCAAGTTTTTTTTGCTAACTCTGTAAATTACGCCATCAAACCCTCAAGCCTGTAAGGTCTCACCACACCTGGCCTCCCTGAGTCCGGGTTCCAGGGACACCAGGTGTCCCCAGCTGCAGGCCAGTGCCTGAGGCTCCAAGAGTGTGTGGAAAACGAAGGGGTGGCTGGTGCACAGGATCCACTCAGCTTGCAACCCAGGGCTCCCCTAGGGCTGCCCAGTGCCTCATCCCTGCTTCCGGAAACACCCAGGGATGGCCCGTGCACAGAGACCAGCCCCTCTGCTCTGATGTGCGGGCCGGCTGGGGGACCCAGGTGGGAATACCTGCAGCCCCGTGAGGCTTCTTTCCTGAGGGGCCTGCCCTCTGTGCTCAAAGCAAAGAAAGACACATTCTGCGAGAGGAACAAATGCCTCTTCCAAGGATCCAACACTTGGCGGTAACATCTTGGAGAGGAAGGAGATAGGGGAGGGGTGGAGCGGGAAGGCAGAAAAAAGGAGGGCTCCCACGCTCACATCCTGTAAACCTTAATAAAAATCGAAGGTTCAGAGAGAAACAATTTCCATGAGGCTTTTCTTCATTAACGGCAGGCCCTGAAGGCTGTGCAAGCCAGGACAGCAGAAGCGGGCGGGTGGGGGTGCGGGGGTGCATCCTGACGTGCTCGAGAGAGAGGACTTTTCCTCCGTGCAAGTATATTTAAGGTCATAGAAATATGTCAGAGCTAAAGCATCAACTCAATGTGAACATGTTTTCACTCGAGTAATCTGGTTGTGAAGATGGAGGGCACTGGGCATGCAGCACCAGCGACATCTGGGTACACAGATTCAAGTGAACTCCATTGTCAGCACCTGCTTCTCTGTGCCTCTGATATCTCTTCCGTAAAGATAAAAGGGCCAGGAAGTGTACTTTTTGGACAAGTCTTCTGCTATCACTTCCACGCTGGAAGTCGATGCAAACCTGCTCTTTTTATGACTGGTGCTTTAGAAGATACAAGCTCTGCAGTTTTTAATGACAAAGTCTTGGAAATCTGCCTTCCGTCTCATCTGTAGTATGTGGGTGAGGGAGGGGACATCCCCAAACCCACTTGTTCCCCAAACCAGGTGGCTCCTTTCCATGGCCATGACCGTGGAGCAGGGTCAGCTCTGGCCCATCCCACCAGGAGGTTTTCCAGAGATGGGACCCCCAGCTCCTGGTATGCACCCCACCCCACCTGTCCTGCCAATCCTCGGTGGTCTCAGGTGTAATGGGACAATTACACCAGATGCTTGTTTAAAACAAGACTGTGTTCAAGACTATCATGGCCAGGGGGACACCGGGGTATCCCAAGCCCAGACCAGCGGGGCGGGGACAGGGCTGCCGTTGCCAGAGGAGCTTGCTAGGCATCAAGGAGGACGGAGCCCGGCTGGATGCCAAGCATGGAGGCACCTCAGCAGCCAGCTTGGCAGCGCTCTGCTACAGCTGCGCTCAGGGTCCGGGGCAGGGCGTGAGCGAGCGGCCCAGCCAGGCAGGCCCAGAGGAGGCCAACTTACGTGTGGTCCAGGAGGCGCCCCTGACGTGGGGTGTGCATTCCGGCACAGCTGTGCCAAGGTCACCACAAGTGCCATTTTGCATGCTGACAACATTAACCCTGACGTTCTGCCTTCCTGGTCCCTTGAAATATACTTCTGTTTTTGAAAAACATAGTTGAGATTATTGGATTTAGTGATCAGCCTCTCATGCTGTCGCTCTGCTCACTTCTGGTTGAGTCAGGATTGCCCGCTGTGCACCAGCGTGCAGGGTGAGCGGTCCCTCCACCTTCCAGAATCTCGGAGGCAGAATCATGCCGGTTGGGCACAATCTCAGTTTTCAACGACTTGTGTGGGTTTCCTCTGCGTGTGAGGGGACGCAGCCAGCTGGCAGAGGGAGGCCATGATGGCTCTCCAGGTTCAAAATCACACAAAAAGACCTGGGCAAGTTTCTTACATTCTAACCAAAGGAGTGATGGCAAAGATGTCGGACCATGGTCACACTCATGTCAACCAAAGTCAAATATCCTTGAATAAAACTAATATTATTCAGGAACTCACCCAATCAATCAATCAATCAGAAAATACTCATTGTACACCTGCCATGTGCCAGGCACCAAGCAAGGCAAGGGACAGAGGGTGCCTGGGATGGACAGGGTCCTGCCCCATGTGACCTTGGTCTGAAGGACACCAGTCTGCTGGGTAAAGCTCTGTTCCCTGGAGGAGGTGCCACGTGACTCACCTCTCTTGGTTCTTAGCATGAAAACAAAGCCATCTACCAAGTGGGAGAAATGGACAAAAGGCAGAAGTGGGGGCCCGGCTCCTCTGGTTCGGCAAACACACGGCATGGGGGAGTTCCCTCAGCCCTGCTGGGAAACGTCCTCATGTCAGTGAACACCCAGATAAGACGTGCGCTCAGGGTGGAAGTGCGCCAGACGTCCTCGCATGAATTCCCAGGCAAAGGAAAACCTTTCCACTCACCTTTGTTTATTACAATTAAGATCTAATTTGTGCCACATCTCTGCACGGGTCTCCTGCTCCGGACCATGCAGGCAGAAGACAGGAATTCTGAGAGGAAAGGGAGGCAGGCATTTCTTCAAGGCCCCAGCAGCCGGCCTGGACCTGGGCTTGAGGGAGAGCGTGCAGGACCGCAGCGGGCGCCACACGGGAGCCCATCCTGCCGAGTGGAAGAAGGGGCATTCTGACGCCTGGATGGCCAGCCACCTCCAGGCTGTTTGCTGAAATCCCCCTGGCTCCGGAAGTGCGCTGGCTGGAAACTGCAGACCTCAGTAATTGCACCAGGGTCTGCTGAGATCCTCAAGAGGGCCGCGGCTCGGCACCTGCTCAGACGGAAGTGATGCGGATTGTATCGCCCTGACTGTACCAGTCCAGGTGCTCTAATGGAAGACCCCGTGAGCCCAGGTGGGAAACCTCCCCGGTGCTCTTACCCTCCACTTTCTCAGGAAAAAGTTTTTTCTTTGGGTACCACTTTGGTATTTCCTTAAAAACAAACAAACAAAAAAAGCCTTCTTTGAAATTACAAGTGTAAGTCTAAGCCTATTTTCCACCTGATCTTAGTTCAGTTCCTGTGTTGGCATCACCTCGGGCTCCCTCTGGATGGCTTAGTCCAGTACTAGCCGCCCACCCAGCTCCCATGAAATAAATACTCAAAAACACCAGGAGACAATCAAGAGGCTCTGAAGGTCCTTCTGTGAGGGTTTTTCTTTATCTTTTCTTCTTAAGTTCTGAGGTTCCTTACACTGACAACACACACACTTTGAGCCCAGTGAGGATACATAAGCCCGTGAAAGTGTGTGTGCAAAGACTCACATGCAGCGCCAATGCGGCATTAGCATGACAGTCAAAGACTGGAGACAAACCAGAAGTCCATCTGCTACGAGTGTGTCAACCAAGTGTCCCCACAATCAATCCTACTGGCAATGAGAAAGAACAGTGCTGTCACGCTTCATATGAACGAACCTCAGAAACATTGCACTAAAACAATTAAAAACACTATGCTAAAACAAGCCAGACCCATAAGAGCATATACTGAATTATTACATTTGTATAACATTTCTAGAACAGGAAAAATTATATAGGCAGACAACTCTGGAAGCAGATGAACAGCTCTCTGGCACTGGGAGCAGGAGAGGGGATTGGGAGCTGGTGCTTCATGTGATGGGTCTGGTCGTTTAAAATGTCCTTCCCGGACATGTCAAAGATGGAGGAAAGTGTGTAGAAAACACAGCATGAGTTTTATAGAAAATTAAGAACTGCTTATAGAAACAATCATGCAAATATTAACTCCAGAAAAAATTAAAAGTTACGTAACAAAGGGAAGAGAATCAGTGCATGACTTGGCTTAGCAGTAAATAAAAATGATTTCACCAAAACTTGTGATAAAAGTGTGTTAGGAAAATGAGAAGTCTCCCAGAAAATGAGATACATGCAGGGCACAAGGAATTAAATTTCAGCTACAGGAAGAAGCCACAAATATGGTTTGAAAATGAGGAATCAATAAACAGGACAACTGTATTGTTTATGAATATTGAAACAAATAGTTGAAGAAAAGGTAAAGAAAAGAGAGGTGATTCTGGGAAGCAAAACCAGAGGATGAAGGCAGGGGCCCAGGGCTGGACTCTGTTTTCTTATAAACCTTTTAGTGGTATTCAATTTTAGAACTCTGCTTACACTGGTTTTTGAAATAATAAAACTATTTTGAAAAGCAAGGACATTGAACAAAATAAGAAAATACTATCTACTTCATCCACCCTTTCAAAAGTATATTTTAATGCCAAAAAATTTGGAAGAACAAAAATTAAATTAGTTCAAACAAAGACTCAGTATTTTTTTTCTTCTTTGCACCATTTTGCTCCAGATGAGTGAGAATTCCTCATGGCTGGTGGCTATCTGGATCAGTGCCGTCCCCACACAAAGTGGCCAATTAGCTGGGAGAGGACATTGTTGGGTAGGACTTTCAGGAAAGGACCATCTGCCTTTCTCCCTCTTTTCCTGCCTCCTTCCTGGAAGACAGATATGATGGCTGAAGCATCAGCAGTCACATTAGGACTATGAAGCAAAGTCTGGATGGAAGCCACATGAGGTAGAGCGGAGGCATGGGAGCTGTCTGCTGCCCGAGGACACTGGAGCCCCAGTGACAGCCAGGAGGTGGGAGAAAGTTGTTCAGCTTTTCTTAAGGCACTGTACTTCCAGTGCCTCTTATTAGCAACCAAGCTCAGTGCCTTGTACATAAAGCTCTGTGGACATCCCCTTTCTATTCTTGCTTCGTGACCATCTAACCTTTCCCTGTGAACACTCTATTTCTTCAACAGAGACTGTGTCCACAGAACCAGTTCAGGAGAAAAGCTAGAGTGCAGCACTTTCAGTGGTAGCTTGCTCCTATTTCCAACCACCTCCTTTAACACTTTTCTGAATATTGATCAGCAAACATCTTTTCAGCAACTCGCGCCCACCACCCTGAAGGGTCTGTCCTGAGGACCCAGTCTAATTCCTCTTTCCCAGAAGAATGCTGGCTGCTGAGGAGAGCGATACTTACAGCGGCTTCCACTTAGACCAAGGAGATGCAAGAGTCAGGGGAAATTTCCTGAAAGGCTCTCAGAAGGCAAAGCCCCCCTAGGGATGCTCTGGCTGCAGCTTTGTCCAGGAGGCTGGCACCCTGCAGAGATGGCAGCTCCCTGGGGCCGCCCTGAGCCGTCGGCTGAGGCTGAAACTGCAGTGAGCCGAGTGGTGGCCCCAGAAAGACATACCCACATCTTCATCCCCAGACTGTGAATGGGGCTTACTTGGAAAAAGAGATTCTTCAGACGTAAGTAAAGGAAGGGTTTTGAGATGAAGAGCTTGTCCAGAATTGGGCCTAAGTGGGGGGGGGGGCTTAATCCAACAACAAGTAACAGGGGAGAGACACCCAGAGCGGGGGCCATATGACACCAGAGGCAAAGGACAGAGGGACACAGCCAGGAGCCCAGGAACACCCAGAGCCCCAGCGGCTGGAAGAGGCAGGAGCCTTGCCCAGGAGCCTCAGGAGAGAGCCCAGCCCTGCCCCACCTGGATCGGTTATAGTCATGGGACCCTGAGACGCCCCTTCTCAGCCCCTGCCCCCTGTGCCCCATGCCCCGGCAAGCCCAGGGCCCCCACACTCTGCCCAAGGTCGCCTCCTTGCTCCCAGCCTGCCCCTGTGTCTGCACCCCAGACATAGGGGTGCTCCGCACAGCCTCAGCCAGGGGTCCACCTCTGCTGGGGAGCAGGGGCTGCAGGCTGGGTGCCCCCACTCCCAGCAAAGTACTGGGGCTCTTTCTGCGGCTCGCCTCCTGGGAGCCCGCCGCCCAAGCATCTGTGGAGCAACCCACTGTGAGCCGGTTCCCCCAGGTGGCTGTCTGGTGCCCCCAGCCCAGATGCCCGCTAGGCTTAGGTTCCAGGCTTCATTCTTTTTCTCACAAAGATACCTCAGCCTGACCCAGTGCCCGCGCTGCATGGACCTTTGGAGAGGTCGTATATCCCTAACTGGGATAGGTCGTGAGGGAGGAAAACCGCCTTCTGATATCTTCATGAAGCACACACACACTGATAAGAATTGGGAAGGATAGAAAAAAATCCCTTAAAACAGTGTTTTTCTAATTGAACAACTTAGATCTCCAGGTTTTAGAGACGGTTTCACCTTTCCAAGGACCTGTTGAGGAAACTGGCCCGCCACCGGTTTTGTGGATAAAGTTTTATTGGCACACAGCCACACCCCGTGCAGTATGTCCTGGGACAGAGCTGTGGCACAGCCCTGCGGCCTCCCGGCACCAATACGCCCACTGCCTAGCCCTTGTGGAAACACGTCCCGAGCCTGCCACAGACCAGGGAGAACATTGCGCTGTCCATGAGCACCAGCAGCAGGTGCATGGGGGACGATGCCTGTGCTGTCACTGCTGTCACAGCCAGTGGGGAAAGGACACAAAAACCCAGAGACCTTGTCAGCGCTCACCGCTCAGCATCGTGGTTATGCATAACTTTTAATTTTCCTTCATCTTCTCTGTGTTTTCCAAATTTCTACAATGACTACTGTAACTTTCACCAAAAAAATGTTTTACAAAAGCTGTCACCACATAGATCCAACACGGGCTGCTGTATTTTCCCTAGATGGCAGGAGATTTCTGTGAGCAAGTCAGGGAGGGAGGTGACCCAAAGCGGGCAGGAGGTGAAGGCAGGCAGGAGGTGAAGGCGATCAGGATACCCGGAGAGCTGACACTCGGGAGGGACGGTCGGGGGACTGGCGACGGCATCCCCGGCCCCCGAGGTGCCCCCAGGCAGAGCTGCTGTCTCAAAGGCCTGCTCGGTGCCTGGCCCGGAAATGCCCCTGCCACTCTCGGCACCCCGAGCTGGGTCCAGCCCTCCCTGGCTCCAGGCAGCCGGGTTTGGACCCGCGTGGCAACGGCGGGGCCCGGAGCTGCAGCAAGCCGGAGCAGAGGGGGGTCTGCGGCACCAGGACAGAGCAGGGCAGGGTCGTGGGGTGACATGGCCAGGAAACACCAGGGCCAGGAGGCTTGGTCACTGGCTCACCCGTGGCCTCTGTGGGCATCACCACAGTCCGGCAGTGGTGGGTGACCGTCCCAAGGCCTTGCCTGAGGGCACGTGTCCAGACGGGGCCTCACAGCTACATGTCAGAGGCAGCATAAGAGGCAGAGTGAGCTTACAGGCTTCCCTTCCGGGGAAATGAGTTTCCTCATGGTCACTAAGGCTCCTTTGGGATGAAATGAAAATATTGACATTTATTTCCAAAACTTCCAGGAGAGCATGTGTGATTTGGCACAGCCAACTATCAGACACAGGGGCTGCATGAAGTGTCTCCTCTCCACAGCCCCAGTCCCCTGGCCCCAGTACCAGGGCTGGCCCAGGCACTCAGACAGAACGGCTGGTGGCACCCCAGCCCAGCCCCCAGGGCCCACCCTGCCCCTCCTGTCCCATCCAGTGTGTCTCCTGTGAGAAGGCACAACGGTACCCAAATGCCAGCATCTGCTACAGCCCAGCAGTGGGTTTTCAGACCTATCGAGATGGTCTGTGCCGGCAGACCTGAGGCCGGCTCACCCAGCACACACCAGGCACACGGGCCTTCCAGGCAGCACCCAGGGTGCCGGGAGCTCAAATCCAGGCAGAGTCCCCAGGACAGTGAGGGGAGTTCTTCCTGGGAGAAGGAAGGGGGCCTTTTGCAATATTTCCAGAGGAAAGTGAAACCTGGGATTCCCAAGTGCAGGGCAGGGCACAGAGGCCCACTTCACATTCCGTGGCAGAGCCACACAGCCCCCTGCGTGTTCCTGGGCCCCCAGCACCAGCCAGATGCTCCTCCCGCTAAGGACTCAACAGAGGGCATGGCAGGCATATAGGGTGTCCCTGAGCACCAAGGGACATGTACACAACAGAGACAGGAGGTCACTCCCAGGACACAGGGACACTCCAGCAGAGATCGGAAGCACTGGCACACTAGCCATGGCCATCACCACCCACCACTGGCCTCCCAAGGTTTGGGAGCAGTGGACTCACTCGGCAGTTTCCCCTGCCTACTGCAGGGTGACACAACACCCCAAATGTAGTACCCCTCAATGGGGGCTGGGCTTCCTCACAGCACAGGGGTGTCCGTGGCTCCAGACTTGTGGCTTCCAAGAGCCCGGCCCCCTTGCAGCCTGGTCTTCTGGGTCACAGCAGGACTGCTGTCCAAGTACTGTTGGTCTCTGGAAATACATGCACAGAGAGAGAGCAGCAAGAAGCCATGTGGGCAGAGCAGTCCATGAGCTTTCCTGCACTGACCGCCATGCCCCTGGTCCTGGCCTCAGGCACAGGCTTCCAGCTGCTCAAGCAAACACTCGATGCGGACAGGCAGACCCGGCACTCGCCACCGCAGGGGCCAGCTGTCCCCCTGGCCCCACACGGCACATCCTGGCCCACACAGAGCAGGCTTTAGTGGCCCCAAAAGCGCTGCAGTGAGAGCGCCCCAGCGGCCTGCCCCGTCTGCAGACTGCAGCTCGCCATCCCACGCCTGCTGAGATGTCTGAGGTGGGGCAATACATCTCTATTTCCCAAAGATTGTTTTTCTTGATTAAAAACGGATTTTTGCCGAGCTCAGAATTGCTTTTCATTCCCGTGGAGGAATAGAAGGCAAAGGAATAAAAAAAATCTACTGTAAATAATCGTGCTCAGGAAAGGGACTTAAAGAAAAGAAAACCTAATTTGTCTGATATTCTTTTTTATAAAATAAGTGCATACTTAATGAGAACGGTCTATGCTGTGTGTACATCATCTTTATGTTCTGGGGTGAATGTGGAGAGATGGCGCAGTTTTAAAACATTCCTGGGCCCAGCACGGCTCTGGTATGGAAATCCTCCTGCACGCCAGGCCTGGTGCTGACCTATCTATTCCCCGCGATGCCCCAGGACGCAGGGATCATAGGCGTGTCCTGACCAAACAAGTCCGATTTTAATATTGTTGCATAACTGAAATACTTGGGATTAAAGCAGATGCACTTTTGAGATCATAGATCCTCTGTTTACTATAAATCCCTTTTCTTGAAGGAAACTAACAATGTAATAACACGTCTCCAGGCTCTACTCAAACGGATTGCCTGAAATAGGAGAATTCTGAAAATGAAAACCAGAGCAGATGGAGGAAAGAGCTCCTCTCAGAGGCGGAGAGACCCACAGCATTGCTGCCAGCGAGGGGGCGCAGGGCCGCCCGGCACAGTTCCCGGGGAGGGGGGTGTGAACCTGGGGAGGGGTGGCTCCAGGGGAGGCTGTGGCCCCCAGTCCCGTCCCCCAGGGTGTGTGTCCAGATGCAGAGGGCCACCCGGACCCCCAGGGAGGCTCGTACCCTGCAGGCCCCGAGGCAGTTTCTAAGGGCAGAGCGGTTGGGCCGGGTCTTTCCTCCCCAGCAGTTTGAGTCAGGAAGACCTCAGGTTGGACTTTACTCACAGCTTTCGTGCACACTTGGTCCAGGCTGTGCCCACATCTCAACAGAGGAAAGGCCATTGCCCAGGACACAGAAGTTGAGGGTCTAGGAACGAGGGTAGATCCCACAGCAGGTGAGGGGCAAGGCTGGGAGCAGAACCCACCGCCAGGGCCTCCAGAGCTACCCGGCTCCTGCCCGGAGTTTCCTGTTCTTGTCCCCTGGTCTCCCCCAAATCAGCACTCGGTGGGGGAAGCCCTGAGGGGCAGGCATGTCTGCAGTGCCCACAGGGCTGAGGGCACCCCCGCCAGAGATGAGGCCCCGGCATGTCACGTTCAGCTCTCAGGCCTCAGGAAGCCACGAGGCTCGTGTCACCCACGGACCTCACAGCACTGTGGAGCGACGCAGCCAGGACACAGTAAGGGCCTGGGAGCTTCCATCGTCCCAGCAAGCGCCCATGGCCAGCACTGGGCATGGCCTGGCTGGGGTCGTGCGGGCCACATGCCCCGTTTGTCCAGGGCTGCAGAGGCTGGCGGCACCCCTCCACCCCCAGCTGCTTCTGGGGAAGAGGGTCAGTGACAGGATCCGGTGTGACCGCTATGCTCAGTGCCACCGCACGTATTGATTCCCATGAATCAGGTGCTCACTACTCTGTTCAAGCTTGAGGAAAATGATCACAAATCAGAGAGAACAGCTCTCAGGGACAGAGGACAAGGACAGGGTGTACAAACAGCAGGGGGCTCCGCCTGCCACCTCCTCAGCCAACCCTCTGCAGTTCCACCCAGGGCAGGGGCTGCTGCCCTGCATTTGGCCACATCGGAGGAGCTGGATGTGGCAGAAGACAGCAGGGTGGGACAGACCAGAGATTGTGGGCAGGGCCAGCCCAGCTCAGGACTGGCGCTCCCGACAGCAGCCATCATGCTGGGCGGGGTGTCTAGTTCTTCTCAAAAAGTGAGCAGTACAGAACCACACAGCAGAAGGCGTGCCTCCAGGAGGAAGACACCCTGATGGCCAGACAGTAACCTGTGCAACCAAGACACCAAGAATGGGGGGTGGTGGCCTTAAGGAGCAAACCTGTCCTTGCTGGATTCAAGAGAAGTCCAAGGTGAGGGCCAGTTCCTCACACAGGAGGCAGAGCTGCACCTGCAGACCAGCAACTGTTCAGCCAAAGTTTGTGTCCCTAGATCTTTTCTTTGTCACCCATAGCACCACGGAACTAAGGCAGGGTCTGCAGCCATGGTCAGACCCAACAGGCTGTGTGGGCAGTGGGCACTGGGCTAGAGAGTCTTGGTAAGTGGCACTCAGAGGTTGGCCCTCTGCTCCCCAAAGTGACCTGCAAAAGCAGCGTGCAAATTCATGGAGTTGTATGTTTTTCACAATGGCTCCGCATTTTCACTAGATTCCCCAGAGTGCCCCTGATCTCCCCCAAAAAAATTCAAACCATCATTATCAGAGAATATAAAACCTCAGAGCAACATGCTTCCAAAAGCACTAACCAGCCAGAGACAGAATGGAGGGATATTGGCGCGGGAAGGCAGAATGCCAAGCTCCCGGGAAAGAAACCGCCATCAGATGGGGACGTGCTGGCTACAGAAGATAAGAGAAGTGGGCAGGCCCATGAGATGCCTCCACCATGAGAACAGGAATATCAGAGCAGGGGACTGGCTCCAGCCGGTGGGACCCCGCTGTGCGGTCACCGTCACAGGAGACTTCCGTGTCTGATGGCCACAGGCGCACCGCACAGCAAACACAGCACCTAGTTCACCTGGCCTTGGCTTTCTGTGGGGGGGGCACTGGCCTCAGGACAGTCCCTGGGGGCCTGGGCATTATCTGCATGTGATGGCAATTCTAACTTGATGCAGTTTTGTCTGCCAATTCAAGATCTGAATCACCAGGGGTGTGAATCTAGTCGCCCTGTTTTCACCCGTAGACAATGTCTGGTAACTCGTGTCTGCATACTGGGCAATGCGATGTGTCATGTGGGTGCTGGATTCCATTTGTCCATGACATCTTGTATCTCTGTGGTACCCAGGCAAGGCTTCATCTACTGTGTAATTGTCAAGACGAGCTAGAGTAGCTGCTGCAGTCATCAATCCCCCAATGTAATCTGAGATTTGTCAGCAACTTTGCAATTTGTCATTCATGTGAAGTCCAGTGTGAGCTGGGGCCAGTACTGAGAGGTTACAAGAGCAGAACACCCAGGAGTGGTACCGAGGGCTCCCAGGACCAGCCTCCCAGGAGGGGCACCGAGGGCTCCCAGGGCCACCCCCCCAGGAGGGGCACCGAGGGCCCCCAGGACCAGCCTCTCAGGAGGGGCACCGAGGGCTCCCAGGACCAGCCTCCTGGCCTTGCCAACCCAAGGCCGGCAGCAGTGTGGCTCTGGTGGGAGAGGAGGCCCGGGTCCAGCAAACACTGACCAAATCAACCACATGTGGCCAACACGTTTCTGCCGAGCCACCCAAAAGACTCCAGATGGCATCAGCAACTCATACCAACCTTATTGGAGCCCTGACCCCAAACTGAAGTTGCCTGTCGTGTGCCTGTGATGCCCCACCAGGATGGAGAGCTGCCCCAGGCAGGAGCTGGACCTGTGGGCTCCAGACCCCCAGTAGCACTGCGAGGCCCAGCCAAGGTGGCCTCTTGGTGTCAGCTGACTAGGCGTCCGGCCTGCCTCGTGAGCTAAGATGCGCAGACTTCTGGGGCTTGTCTTTCTAAAGCCATATCTCCAAGCAATCATGCAGACGTTGGCTGTTAGGTGTAAGCAGCAAACAGAGCATTGAGAATCTCCACCAGCCCCCAGGCGCAAGCCAGCACCAGCCGCTTGAGAGCTACCGCCTCCTACTGCCCTGGCGCATCCTGTCTCCACATCATGAAGCCGCAAGAACTGCCTTTCCTGTAAACTGCAAATGTCATCACTATTTTTGAGTCCTTTTGTGCCCCCCACAACACTGGCATAGACCCCAGCTCCTCACCGTGCCCCCAGGGCTGCTCCTGGCCTTGCCTCTCTCCACCCTCCCCGTGCCCCGCACTCCCCCACTCACAGCCCTCCAGGCACTCAGTCCTGAACCCGATCTTCAGCCTGGGAGCTCTCTCTGTCCAATCCTTTTGTCCTTCGGGCCTCCCAGGCTCTCTGACTGCCTGTCTCAGGTGGCCTCCCCATCACGCTCGGCTCTGTCCCTTGCTGGGCTCCCGCGTGCTCCCAGAGCCAGCCCTTGGGAAAGTGTGCTCTCCGGAAGAAAACCAGCGCTGCCCTGACGTGCCTTCTGTGACGCTTGTCTGCAGGTGCACACCCACGTGTGTGCATGCAGGACTCATGAGAGGAGCAGAGACAGGCCCCAAAGCACCTCATCTTGCTGAGACGCCCGCTGGGCAGCTGCCCCGCAGGTAGCTGGGCCTGCACAGCGGGTACTCGAGACTTCTTCGATGCTGGGGGGCTGTCTTCCCTTCCTGGCTTGCTCCCAAAGTCTTCTAGGTCCTTGACGGGTCGTTCATCCCAGGTGAGGTCTGATGCCACAGCCGGTTCCAGGGGGCAACAGGGAGTAGTCCTCTCACTCTCCTCAAACACAAAACTATTTACTATGTACTCAATCTACCGACCCGGGTAGCCAGGTAGCAGCAGCGACCAACTAAACCTAGGTACAAAACTGAGTCTAAGAACTACATTTAACTGTTTAATTGTAATTGCAATCATCTTGACCCACTCTTAACGAACTGGGTTTCATGGTAGCAATGGAACCTTCCCCCAGGACTGTCAGGCACTCCCTCTGCATGGGGTTAGGGGTCTGGCTGGCTAGGGGGATGCCTGACCTACCACATCCGTGTGCAGAGGAAGTCTGGGAAGGGGCCACAGAGGGGGCGAGCAGGCAGGGGCCGGCAGGGGCGGGCATGGTGCCAGTTCTCTGCCTTCCTGGCACTGCCTCCCCAGGCCGTTCCAGAGGTCACCTCCACATACAGCCTTCCAGCAGGAAGAGAGGTCCACCCTTTCTGGCACTTTTTATCACAAAGAAACATTTTCCAGAGCCCTGAGCTGACATCCCCTTACCTCTCAGTGGCCAGCACTATATCACATGCTCAGGCTTATGACCAGCAGCCTCTTAAGTGGCTCCCAGTGGCCCAGGCTCCTGGTCTCACGCCCTCCCCCAGAGCATGAGTTGGCCCCAGTGACTTACCCACAGCAAAGAGAATGTGGCAGTGACAGCCTGTCACTTCTGAGATTAGGCTGTGCACGACCGTGGCTTCCGGCCCGCTCACATTTCTCTCTCCACGTGTCACCCTGACTGCCAGTGCCATCTGGCAGGCCCACCTGCTCAGGACCTGAGGGTGGCCTTTGCACAGGAGGGACTGTGGCTCTCGGTCCAAACCCCAGGAGCTGAACCCTGCCCACACCGGGTGATTGGCCGTGGACCCAGCTCTCTCCCCATCAGCCTTCAGATGACACCACAGCCTTGGCCACTGGCTTGCAGCCTCGTGAGAGGCCCTGAAGGAGAGGCCCCACTAGGCTGTGCCCAGATACAACCCCTGAAACTCTGAGATTATAATGGGGTGTTGTCCTCAGCTGTTAAGTCTTGGAGCAGTCTGTCAGGGTAGCAGCTAATGCAGTCCCGGAGCAGCCCCTGGGGCGGGAAAGGGGTGTGTGGTGAGTGGTGGAGCCAGGCGGCCCGGTCCTCGGTGCTGAGCTCACAGAGGCACATGGGGGAAGGGCTGGCATCATCGGAGCAGACTGGGACTGGCCAGCGAGGGGGAAGGTAAGCCACTCAGAGTTGCCCCAGAGCGATGTTGGCTGGGGGTGGGCATGACTATGAATGAATGAACTCATTCATTCCTTCATGCAGATGCACTTATCCAGAGCCCGCTTCTCTCCGGGGCCTGGGCCTGGGAAAGGGATGGTGGTGGTGTACTAGGCAAGCAGACCTGGGTTTGTCTGCAGCCCAGCAGTGGGCTGACTGTGCCCCAATGTGGGCTGGCACTGTGTCAGCCTTTCCAGGGGTGGACAGTGATGCCAGGTGCCAACTGGACCTTCCTGGAGTCTCAGAAATGGGACAATTGACTGAGCCATGGAAAAGTGGTGGAGTGAGTTCAATCCCTTTTTGTGTCGACTTGCTGGCAGGCACTACTGAAGAATATTTTTCCAATGAGGTGCTTATGAAAACCATTTCTGAGCACCATAAAATCAATTGAGTTTGTAAGAGAAAGCTATTGTTCCAGGAAGCTTTGCTACAAGTTCGGAGTAAAGAGGCTCAGGGAATAAGCAGGATCGGCAAGAGGACAAGGGAGCCCTGGCCGCCAGCTCGTTCCCCAGCCAGGGCCTGGGAGGCCTGCCACGTGGCTCACGTGCCCACTGGGAACTCGAGCGAGTTTCCCTCTCTAACCAAATGGCTATTTCTGTCGAAATACTAAATGAGAGGATCAGGGCATGTGGCTGGGGCTCTCAGAAAGGGGGAGTTATGGGGAAGACCCCCCTTTGCCGTCCTCGGCCCACAGCTGTTCTGCCATCAGCCTCCGTGTGGAGAGGGCACTGCACATGCATCGCCATCAGGGCAGCCTTGGGGAACCACCTGGGGAGCATGGTCCCCGTGAGTCCTGGCTCGGGATGGCCTGGGGGCGGCAGGAGGGAAAGCTAGTGAGGCGGCCGGCTCACTGCCCTGACCCCCAGGATACAACTCCCGCCAACGAGGCAGCCCCCCTGATGGGTTTCCAGTTGGGGGAATCTGTGTTCTGACCCACACAGGGTTTCATATCCATGTTTCTCAAAACCATCCCACTTCCTGGCGTGTCAGGTGGAACAAGAGCCCGCAGGCCATCTACCACATCTACCGTCTGCTCCAGTCTCCCCACAGCCAAGCGCCAGGGGCCACGATTCACCTGCAGCGCTCACCCCACATGCTCCCATGGGACCCGGGACTGGGTTGGCTCATTGCCATGAACTCCGAGCCGTCCTTGCAAAGGGCTCGTGAGAACAGAGGTCCACTAGCTCCCCCAAGAGAGTGGCAACAGTCATTTTGAGAAAGGAAAACGTGTTTGGTTGATAGCTACCACATAATGTTACCCCTCATATAAACTACTATTTCCTTGTACAGACGGGAACACTACTCAACAACAAATACAACGCAGAAAATAGGAAACGTGAATGAAAAAAGAAAGTGTACCCTCTGCATGGTGCCAGTCTCTTGAGCTAGGCTGCAGCCCATGGGGAGAGCCTGGCGGCCAGCCTTGGGCCCCACACCCCCGTGGTCACTGACAGGATGACCTGGAAACCATGCTCAAATCCAGGCGGTGATACTGACTCTCAAAACAACCCTTAGCTCTAGCCTTTGGGGAATTCTAAGACATCAATCCAGTGTTCATCCGTGTCCCCTGCCAGTACCCAGTAGCTAAATGGTTGACCAGGGCAAGTGGCTCCTTGCAGAGGACTCCAGCCGGCAGGCAAGGAAAGGCTGGTAGGATGCCAATCGTGCCACTCCCCAGACCCAGGCAGAGGTCCGCACGCTCAGAGCCCACGGACGGGCGCACACCACCCCTGAAGTAGCCTCACCCACTCTATGCTGAGCCCACATCTGACCAGATTTCTGGACCAACTGCCAATTTACATAAAGAACAGGGGACTGAGGAGCATGTTGGCTGATTCCATGAGGATGGGGTCGCAAACACAGGAACAAGGGACACTCCACACGGCAAACGCCCAGTTCCTCTTCCACGGTGACGGCATATCAGACAGAAAGATAAGGCTGGGAACCTAAATACTTGGAGACTGGAGGCCGGCCCGCCCGCACAGTTCACGGCCTCCCTGGGTCCTGCGGTCTCACACGCTGGGCGCAACAAGGAAATGGGGACACCAGCTGGGTAATTGAGGCTATCAAGGAATCGTTTGTTTGTCCAGTTCTGGCGTTTGTCCTGGGATGTTTTACATGCGTCCTTCCCTCAGACACACATCTGAGCCTTAAGCCACAATGCCCCACACTTGCTTTGCAGCAGACGGGCCGGGGGATGCAGTGGGGTCCACCCTAAGTTAGGTAAGGGCTGACCCCGCTTGGCAGGCCCCTACTTGGCCTCTCCATTCTAGTCTGTGTTTGTAGATGTCTGAAATCTCCCATGAGAAATAGCTTTAAAATGTGGAGTTGGGATGAGGAGAAGCTCACGCCTTCACACCCCGTGCTTCCATTTTCTAGACTGAGCGTCAGAGTGATGGATGGAGACCTGAGCCCTGCCTACCATCCACCCTCAAGGTGCCCCTGCGGGTGTGCCCACACCCTTGCTCCTGGGCCAGCAGCTGGAGGGGCCTGCATCTCAGTGACAGGGTCCTGGAGCCCCACGGAGCAGCAGGTGTGGCTCGGCCTCCTCACGCCTCCGGGAGCCAGGCGCAGCACATGCCGAGCAAGGATGTGGCCCCAGACCCCTGTGTCCCGCAAGCCTGCCCACCACGTTTCCTGCCTCCGAGCTCACCCAGGCTTCCCTGGCTGCTCACAGGAGGCTTCCCGTGACGTGAGCCCGTGGTCAACAAGAGGCTAACCATGAGAGGGGTGCCAGACAAACATGGAGCCATGGTCGAGCACCAAGATTCTTAAAGTCTGCCGGAGATTCCACGCAATGGAGTGGGATTCAACTGCACGGCAGCCGTCCAGGAACGGCCAAGCACACACCATCATGCAGGTGGTCAGTGCCCCAGTGCTCCAAAAGACCGTGAGGTGGGGGGATCTAGCCAAAGCCATACCAGGGTGGGAAGCAAGCTGTAAAATGGCAACATCAGAAAAAGCAAATCCGAGGTAAACACACAGAACTGAAAACAAGATCCCGGAGGCAGTGAGGCTAGGAAGACGCCTATTGATTTTCTGCTGAGCACCTGCGTCCAGGACCCGCAGCCAGTAGCACCTCCCGCTCGGCCGCCTGACAGCGACGCCTGCCTGCCCTGCCAGCCGGGACTCTCCATATCGAACCAAGTTCCTAGGATTCACAGGAAAACACTTAACCCATTTCAAATTGAATGCAAACATTCTATTTCTGAATTTCTTATGAAAATATCTCCACCTCTGTAATTCACCCTGTTGTTTTCCATGGAGTGTTTGGCTGTGAATAATGGTCGACTTTTCTGTCTCTGTGAGCTTCTCCATCTCCTGGTAGCTGCAGAGAGAGATATGGACAAAATGCAAATTTTCAAATTACCCGGTCAAAGTGTTTTGAATTTTTTTAGTCCACAGACAACTTCTCAGAGCCCAGGACCCTTCAGACCACTGGGCACAGGCTATCCTGTCAGTCCTGAAAGAATTGTTAAAAATTAAAGAGAAAACCAGCAACCTTTTCCCAATGTTGTGGAACCTAAATCGTGGACAGCAGAGGACCCAGACAAGGTCCCTCTCTGCCAACTGGTGGCCAAGGTGATGGTCAGACTCCTGGTGTTCGAAGGGCTTCCACTCTGAGCAAAATGAGAGCCCCTGCCCCTCCCCTTAAAAAAAAGGTATAACAAGGTCCCCAAGAGTCAGTGTTACCATGAGGAGGTGCAGGAGGGCGGGGGCTCTGGGAGTCCAAGATCAAGACAGCGGTCCGCCGCGGCTGCCGGGGGGCAGGCCCTCTCACACAAAAGCCTTCCCCAAGGGTGAGAGCTGGAGCCCCAGCAGGCCCTGCGCCTGCTCTAGAGGTCCAGGGCTTTGGCCAGGATTCCAGAAGTCAGAGAAGCTGCAGTCTATCACAGTATTGATCAGGTAGCCTGGACAGCAAGACCTCTAGTGCCTCCATCTCCAATGCTGTCCTAGTGATAGAATGTGCCCCAGAGAGGACCTGGACAGTTGACCTCCAGGCAGCAGGACAGCCCTGGAAATGGGATGGGCCTGAGCCTGCAGGCGGAAAGCGGGTGTCCCAGGCCACTGGGCACTGTGCCAGCCCTGAGGGTCGCTCCCAGAGAAAGCCCAGCCTAAAACTGCGTTTTTTTTTTATTGTGGGGCAGAGCAATTTGTCCCAGTCCTCGGGCCCATGCAAGCTCCAGGAATCAACTCCAAGGACAATGCCTTTTAATACACGGAAGCCCTTTTCATGTATGATAAAACTAGAACAAATACTCAGACACAGGATTTCTAAATACGGTGGCCTTTTTAGAAGTTGGAATTGAGTCTGCAAACTCCGGGGTGATATTTGGTGTCCAGGTGATAGGGACCTTCTGACATTTCTGAGGAGCAGCTGGCCTCAAGCGGCCTGTGCAGACCTCCCCCCAGGCCCCAGAGAAGCAGGTGAGCATTCTCCAAGGGGCCCCACTGGCAGGCAATGCCCCAAACTCAAGGTGCACCCACCGCGTGGGGCTCTGGATGTGCACACTGTGAGTCCAGGAGACTTAGGCACCAGCCCACCACTGCCTTAGTTAACAGCCAGGAAACATCTGTGGGCACAAGGACCACCAGGGTTAAGGCAAATGCTGACAGAGAAAGTGGATGGGAGCTGGAAGCCCTAACTATTTAGTCCCATTTTATCAGATGTTAAATGCAAAGGAAATCTGCCTGGAAAGACTAACTCCCCACATCAGAGCACCTTTGCAAATGCCTTATTCTTCCCCAGAGTCCCCACCACCTTCCTATGGTAATCAAGTGTGGAGAAAATCAATGTGCAGAAGAGCAGAAAGGTTTGGGTGAAGTGCCCCTGCAGGCCCCCAGCCACGGCCTTCGGCCGTGCAGACCAGCTCCTCCTCCCTTGAACCCCAGTTTACACATGGTACCACCATGCACCCCACATGCAAGCAGGACCCCAAATCCTCTCTGTCTCCCACACGCCTAGCCACTGGAGAGCCACTCACGGCTCCTCCCCACTTTGACCGTCCAGACCACACTGCCCTAGATCAGGCCGAGACCCCAGTCTGGGGAAGGCTAAGCTGCCGTCATGCAGAGAACAGGCCGACAGCAGCTAGTCCTCTCTCCCATCAGAGACTGAAGAGGTGGGCACACAGAAGGGGGGCTCTACCAGACTCAAGACGCCACTTCTATCTCTGGGTCCAGTGTGACTAACTCTTACCGCTTCCCACCAGTGGGGGACCAGAAGGCGGGAAGCAGAGGATCAGAGGTTCCCTTCAAATTAGGTGTGTGGAAGCCAGTGCATCACCCTCCCTCACGCCAGTGACAGAAACCTTGTTCACGGCCCACTCAGCGGCAGGGGAGGCTGGAGGGGTGACGCCAGCCGGGCAGCCACCTCTCAGAGGCAGCGTGGGTGAGGTCCTGACCCGTGAGCGGCTCTGCCCCGCAGAGATCTGCAGGCAGCAACCACCAGTGCCACCGGCCCCCCTGCACCCCATCATGCCCGTCGTCAAGATCAGTGGGGGTACGCGCTCCGCCTACAGGATCAACACCTGTGAGGCTTAGGTGGTTGTTTTATGACAACAGACTTTGGTCGCAGAGTTACATCCAAGAACGGAAAGATAGTCTACAATCTTTGTAGTAAAGAACACATTTTCAGTGAGTGACCGTATGGAAAGTGGCTGACACTGCAGAGAAATATTGACCCCTGCCTCACACCATATGATAAAAAACATAAACCTCAGGTTGATCAAAAGCCTGAAGGTGAAGATTGGAATTATAAAAATGGAAGAAGATTGGGCAACTCAACTCTAAAACTTAACTAAATAGGTAAAGGAAAAAATGATAGATTTGACTGTCAAAATATTTCTGTTACACAAAAGACACAATAGATGAAGTTAAATGTCATTATTCAATATTAATAAATATTGAATTATTACATGTAAGGTAAAATACACAAGTGTTACTTAATGCTGATATTTGCTATTAATATTGCTACTAGTAACTTTAACATATTATTGCTAATATTATTAACATTAAATAGTCTTATCTTAGAATTTCTCTGGTTCTTTGGCATTTGGGCTGCTAGTTTAAAATGCTGTTTCATCATTTTTCTGTAATCTCTGAGAGCTGTCTAAAAAGTCCTCTTGCCCCCCCACACACACACGCTTTGTGGTCCACATAACTAGTGGTCAGCCCAGTACCCGGAGCCCAGAGCTCTGCCCCAGTAGACAGCAAGGTCCAAGGCGCACTTCAGGGGGCTTCACAGGGCAAAGCTTTGAGGCCAGAGGGTGCTAGGGATGTTCATAAATGTAAGAGATTCATGTGTAAGTTAACTTTCCTGAAAATGTTGTTTATTCATGACTATGGCAGTAACAAAAGGATGCATAATTTTACCTTCAGCCTTTACTGGTATTGTGTATTTTTCCTTAACATTATATTTTCCCTTTAAGATAATGTTTCTGTTCAGCTGCTTTCTCTGTATTGAAAATTATAGATACACCTACATAATAACATAAAATTATAATCATATAGTTCATAATTATAGTATAATCCCACAATAATATACAATTATTTTATAACATCATCAATCTGACTTGCAAAAAAAATAGCTTTGTCAGTGAGGAGACATTCCATCACAGTCCCAGTATCTCAGCAGCTTAAACAAAGGCTGATTCCCGCTTTTGTCCACCCAGCTGGCCAGGGCCCTGACGTGCGCCGTGTTGTGCATGAAGCCAGGCGGCAGGAGCCTCTGCCATGGGCGTGCTGCTGTGAAAGCAGATGGAAGAGAGCGATGGAGGCTCCTGTCTCACTGGCCGGGCGGTCACAGGGTCACTCCAGGGTGGTGGCAAAGTGTGATCCACCGGCTGTGGCCAGAGGAGGCCTCCTATGCCGGCCGGCAGCGTGGGCTCCCACGCCTACATCATGCCCTGGTCAGACACTGCCAAAATGGAGCAGCCTCAGACAGGAAAGGTCTAGTGAGATCAAAACTAGGAGGGTCCAGTCACACCCGCCATGACCATGCAACCTTTTGCCAAAACCTCAGGAAGACAAGGGTAAGAGAACTCAGCCACAAAGCGGCTGCTATTTCTCAGCCATCTCTGCAGGAGGCCCAGAGAGAGAAGGGGTTATCTGGAAAAGCCTGGTCTAAGGGAGTGAACCACAGTGAGATCCACAGAAGCCACCACCCACCCCAGTTCTTGAGAACGTGCTTCCATCAAAAAATGTGCCAGCTCAGACTGGAAGGGACAAGAAGAGAATAAAACAAACAGTGGCTGGCCCCACAATGCTCCAGGAGGAAGCGGGCCTCCAGACAAACTAAGCCATGCAGCCCCAGATACCTGACCCCAGGTGCCCACCCGCGTAGTCAGCTCCCGAGTTTACTCACTGCCCATGCTGCCTCTCTGGTGACACGGGACAGGCACCTCCCTTCTGCCCGCTGCGCGCTCCAGGGAGCCTTGCGAAGCTCTGGGACCTGGAAGGTGCTCGTGTGGAGTGGACAGGTGCCGCTCCCGTCCGCCTGCTGGCCTTCCTTTAGGAAGAGTCCATGCTTCTCTCGGCTTCTGCCCCTCTGATGCAGGGGCCCCTTCACGCCTTGTTTGGCAGGTGCCAGCCCTGGGCCAGACACTGCTCAGCCTGCTAATCAGGACAATTCTTTTTAAATCCCAGCCTTCATGGAGGGCTCATCCCCGTGGAGGAGGACACAGACACCAGCACCCATGCAGCCCTCCATCTAAAGGGAAGAGAGAGCTGAGTACCGCTTCCCACGGAGCCACTCCAGGGCTGAGAGGCAGCAGGGAGCCCCAGACAAGGCAGGGGTGAAGGGCCCAGTGACTGCCTTCCCAGGGGCCAGAGCGGGAGGGGCCTCAGTGCTTCCGGGGAGAAATGGTCCACCTGACCTGGTGGTGAGGCAGTGGGGGGTCGATGTAATGAAATAAACTGAGACCCAGGTATGGCACGTCCTGCTCCCTCTCTTATAGGCAGAATGTGTGCTCCTAAATGCCACGTTGTAGCTCTAACCCCCAAGACTTCCTTGTTTGGAAACAGGGTCGCTGGAGATGTACTTAGTGAGGATGACATGGTATTGGAGTGAGCCGGCCTCGTCCAACAGGGCTGGTATCCTTAGCGGGGAACGCTGGACACAGAGACAGACATGCAGGGAGAGGGTCATGTATGAACAAAGCAGTACACAGGGGAGGCCTCCACAAGGACCCCGAGGGCAGGCAGGGAGCCACAGGGGCTGGGACAGCCTGGATGGCCTCTGCCCTGACCTCACGGCCACCTGCCCTGCTGACAGCACTCCCGGCCGGCAGCCCCGAGGGAGCGTAGATGCTGCGGCTGAAGCCGTGGTCTGTGGACTCGGTCTCCCAGCCCCAGGGCGCCAGCACACCCTGTGGGAGAAGAACAAGTCGGCTTCCTGGAGGCCCACACTCACGGTGGGTGCTGACCAGGGAACAGGCACGTTTCTGACCACCGTCCTGACCACGGGCCCTTTTCAGGAGCGCCAGCCACTGGCGTCTCTCAGTCATTTTCATCAGAAATAAAAAGGCTGCTAAACGCATAAGCAATTTTGACTGAGTCACTGAGGTGCTTTTAAAGGGAAACAGTAAGTATTTGAGTCTCTTTGAAGTCAGGCTCTGTGGTTCCCCCTCCCGCCTCAGGGTTATTTTATAGCCATTGAGAATGTGTTCCTTTTATCTGGGGCCTTCAATTAATTGAATTTCAAAAATACTCTGAAACGGCTTTTTATATAAAAACGAGCTGACTTCTGGAGGGCATTCGTGTGATTTCCTGCTGCCGTAATTGAAAGCCCGCACCTTCACTGGTCACTGCTGGAGCACCGTGGCCCCCAGCCACGCTGAGATTTGCCTTGGCACCTGCACCATTCCCTGGAGACCAGGATCAGGACTGCTTTGGGTGGCCACACATGCTCTCGAAGCTCCCCGGGAGGGACACCCAGCCTTCACAGGGCATAAACACAAGGGCGGTCCGTGGCACCACTGCAGGCGTGACACAGCCAGCAGCCAACACGGGCTGTCGTCCGCTGACTCGTGTGCTGCCGGGCACGCTGAGTGGACATGCACAACCTGCAGGGACCCCCACTGGGAGGGCTGGAGCACAGGTCAAAATGCCCAGTCACAGAGGGCTGCTCGGGCCCCAGGGAGCGACGGGAGAGGGTCACTCACACTGCTTTACTTCCGAGAGGCCGGTGGAGGCAGATGCCATCGCAGCCCCACTCAGTCACCTCTTTCTCCCATCACTTATTGGCCTGTGCAAATGCCACTTGGTATCTTGTCACCTTCTATTTGTGGAAGTATTTTTTGCAATTGCTAAGAACAGAACATGTAAGTGAGAGCAGGGAGCAGCCGTGCCTTTCCTCTCCACTGTAGGGAATATGTCCTTTCTTGGTGCAAATCCCAGGCAGGCCACCCAGTGAGACCCCTCGTCTGAGGTCTCCTCCCCATCTAAGGTTAAATATTTTTGAGGTCCTTTGCACAAACACTAGTTCATACATTTAGGATTCACTTTTACATTTTTTTAACATACCTAAAATCTGCTGACACATTTGAGCATTACGGATATGACGTCTAATTCCAGAAGTGAGGAGAGAGAAAACACTTCCTGGCTTTGGCTCCGTCGGCCTCCTTCCAATCTCAGCAAGACAGAAGAGCAGGAGGGGAAGATGGAACAGTGCAGGTGTGGAGCTCACCCCTGGAGGTCACTGTGCAGTGACTGTGGGCAGCGCTGACCTGCGGCCAGGCCAGGGCTGGCTGTCCCTGCCCCAAACATGATTCTGTTTTAAAAAGCAACCACTTGGGCTTTATGCTTTCAGACATTCCACGTCTGGCTGCCAGGGAGGGAAGGGAAGTGAGAAAAACTACCCCTGCCACCCTAGGAGGTGGCATTTTCCAAAGGGAACTTTTTGAAAATTAAAGATGTTGCTCCCCACTCTGCACCCCTAGGATCTGGGCCCTGGAACGCTGCCCTGCTGCTAGGTTGGCACCAAAGGTGGGACCCGTCCGAGGAAAAGGGCATGTCTGGGATGTCAGTGCTCCATGATCCCAGGGAGGCCGTCCTCACTCAGGATCAGGTCCTGCGGCCTCCTTGTTGACCTGGGTAGGAGACTCTCGCTCCTCCTGGGTCTCTAGAGAGGCGGGGCAGAAGAAGACTGGACCCCACGGCAGCGACAGGCACCGGGCAGCGTCACAGCTGGCCCAGCCAGCCCCAGCACAGCTCTTGCACCCGCTAGATGCCTCTGCATGTTGCAGCAGCTCCAGGTGAGGAGGAGGAGGTGGCAGCAGGGCCAAGCCCTGGGGACACAGAGTCTTTTGTTTCAGGTTGCACTGGACGGCTCTGCCAGCAAGAAAAACAAAGGAGGCGTTGAGAGACCACGAATGCATCAGGGAGCAAGTGGGGGCAGGGGTGCTGTCCAGGCACGTGCCAGCGCCCACCCTCGGACCAGCCCTGGGAGGCCTTCTGTCCCCCAGAAGTGGCCCTCACCTTCTGGGCTGATCACTCACTGGCATGCTAAGGAGGGACTTTCCTGCCAGGCCCCTAGACAAGATCTGGGGTATCTCCATCCTTCATCAGAGCACCAACCCAGGAGACCCTCCCAACGCCGCAGCTGACCTGGGGCAGCCCCCCACCCCGCACAAGAGGTCAAGGCCTGGGGTCAGAGGACGGCTGCTGATGCATCCAGTCCTCAGTCAGGGATCCAGGCCAAGGTCAGGCCTGGCAGCACCAAAAGGTGGGACACTGCAGACAGGCTTTGGGGAGCCGAGTGCAAGGAGGCCCCCTCCCAGGGAATGCAGCCCCACCGCAGCCCCGCTGCCGAAGCTCCTCCAGGCTGGTGCTGACTCTGGGCGCCCAGCAGTATTTGCTATGGAAACCCTGGGCACAGGGAGCCCCTGGGCAGCCAGCTGGGTCTTCGTGTTTCTCAGATGTCTATAGTTGTTTTCGTTGCTACTAAATGCAAACAAGTTCATCTCCAAATCAAGGCGGTAAACACAAACGTGCCTCGCTTATCTTTAGCTATGAGAGGAATCTAAGTCCCGGGAAAGCTTTGCAGGGAGAGGTTGACACGCGTGTTCCTGTTGGCCCCAGAGCCCTCAGGAGACCCTGCAGGGCCTGGAGCAGAGTGAGAAGGCAGCTGCCCAGCTGGACAGGGATGCAAGCAAGCCCTCAGCCCAGGTGCTGACACACCTCCCCCACTGCCTTCTGGCTGCAAGCCCCCCACCCGCCTGGGAGTCCCTGTGCAGAGGGCACACCTCCCAGAACCCCTCTCCACCAGCCTAGGGACCCAGCCTGGGCTACGCTGACATGTGCGTCTGGGTGGAGGTGTACACGGGTCTGCAGCCCAGACGAGGCCCACCTTCCTGGCTCCAGAGCAGGCCCAGAGACCAAAGCTGTGTCCTGCCTGGAGAAGCCTCTGGAAGCCCTGGCCTCAGCACCTGGCTGGCAGTGGGAACTGCTGCTCTGGCCTTTCAGAAGTGCCGCTCCCTGGCCCTGTGGGGGGGAGGGGAGGGACACTCTCCCTGGGTGCTGTCAGGCAGGTGGGCACATCGCCTCTGCAGCCGCTGCAGAGCGCTCTGAAGAAAGGGGGGAAACAGCAAATAACTCTCAGACATTATCTAAGTCAACAGACTTCAAATGTCATCAACACTGCCACATTTCATGAGGGGAAACAAGTTTGTGGTTCTTTGAATTGAAAATGATGAGGGAGACTGGGGCAAGGGGTTCCAGGCTGGCTGAAGGAGGGCCAGGGAGGCCCAGGACCTGGCACCCACATACACACCTTCCTTTCTGGCTTCAGGCTGCAGAAGCCACAGGCTGACCTTGTGGAGGTGTGTTCCCAGGCCAGAGGCCCAGCCCAGCAGGGCACTGGACCTCCCTGTAAAATCTCCCCTGCCAGGCCCGCTAGTCCTGGGCAGGGCACAGGCTTGCTAGCCACCAACTAGTTTCTGTCACCTTGGTGTACCTACCTCTACTTGCGTAAGCCCTGGTGCCCCCAGCAGGGAGATCTGCTGCCTCCGCATTCTGAGTGGGCGCCGACCAGTGTGAACAGCAAGGACGGGAGAAGCTGGGCTCCCGTAGATGGGGTGGGGAATGGGTTGGGGTCAGGGAAGAAAAGGAAGTTCCCAGAGCCTGGGCACCTAGCCTGTTTTAAGGAACAGACCCCCATCTGCACACAACCGCCTCCTCAAGGGGGTCTCCGAGGTGGAGATAACATGGCCAAGGGGGACTTGGCGGAACTGGAGTCAGGAACGAGGGAAGCTGTCTCCGAGCTCAGCTCCTCCGGCAGCCCCTGGGGAGCCCCGAGGCCTCCTGGAGCCACACTGCGGGTGGAGCGTTGGGCCAGACCGAGGCGGCGCGCCTTCCTGCCTCCCTCTTAACGACTGGGTGTTCTCGCTGAGCCCGGCGCGCCTGCCCCCGCCCCCGCCCCCGCGCGTCCCTCATCAGCCCCCACACCCCGCGTGCCGGGTGAAAGGGAAAGTTGGCAAGTGCACAGCGCCCGCGGGGGAAAGCGTTAATGGGCGGCCGGGTGGGAGCAGCGCGCCGGCTCGCCCACGTCACGCCGGTGCGGGCTCGGCTGACGACCGCGGCGCCTGGGGACGCTGGCGCGCTCCGCTCGCCAGGTGCTCCGCCTGGAAATGTCTCCATTAGTTGTCGCCTGCTCTCCGCTGGAGCGCGCGCGGCGAACGGCGGCGCAGAGCCCTCGCGGGCTGCCGGTAGCGTCCCGGCGCCCCCGCAGGTAGGCGAGGTCCACGCGCCCGCCCCCGCCCCGGGGCTCCGAGACCCCTCCCCCCTTCTGGGGAGGCGGAGGCTCCGCGCGGCCGCCGAGGGGCGCGGGCGACGGCGACGGCGGCGACTCCCGGGAGCGTCCCGGGCTGCGCGCTTCTCCCCGCGGCCCCGGCGCCCGAGCGGCGCGGGCGGCGCGTCCCCAGCGCAGGTAGGGAGTGGGCTCGGCCGCGCAAACTTTGCTAGAATCGCTCCCACCCTGGAGGGCACAAAGTTTGCGGTCCGCCGGTGGTGTCTCTGAGGGCCGCTGCGCTTGCTGCAAGTTGCGGAAAAGGGGGTGCGGGCGGTGGCGCGGGGAAACGTGGGGGCTGTGTGGCGCCCGACTGCGCGCCTTCCCGGCTCGGGCGGCGCCTGCTGCGAGCGGCGGGGCGCGGCGGGAGAGCAGAGGAAGCCGGCCGGAATGGAGGCGCAGGGGAGGAGGATCGACGCGCGCGCCTGCGGCTCGCCCCGCTGGCTTCGTGTGAGACCCTAGAGGACTGGCGGCGAGGAGCGGCCTGCCAGCCTCTGGGTTCGCGAGCGCGGCGCCGCCGACATCTCGAACGCTTTGGGGCCCACACCCTGCCCAGGGACCGCGAGCAGTGGGCGAGCCCAGGCGCCCCGAGGGCTGACCCCGCGCCTCGGGAGAGGAGGCCCTGCTGAGTGCCGCGCGCTGCGCCCCGCCCTCTGCCTGCGGGCAGCCTAGCGGGGATGTAGAGAGCTCCCCGAGGCTCCCTGTCGCGCGAATATCTGGGGTGGCCCCGGGGGAGGATTCCGGAAGCCGCCTGGAGGGCGGGGACACCTCGGCTGGGCGCAGGGGAAGCCCCACAGGTAGCCCAAGGAGGTCAGGGTGAGGCCTGTTGCCCCAGAGGCCCTCCACGGTTCCACCGGCCAACATCATTCCTGGCAAGAAGAGCGACTTTCGGACCTCTAACATTTGAGGCTAAACGTCCCAGGCTCCCTTGTCCCCAGCTCCTTCCGAACTGAGCGGGCCAGTGGGGGCACCTCGTCAAGCCCAGCTGCTGCCCGAACCGCCGGGAACCGCACGGCTTCCGGCGGGTCCCGCTCACGTATGTATTTAGAACCGGAGGTCCCTGCTGGGAAGTGGGCTCTGAAGACTCACGTAGCTGATAACTGAAATGTTGACACTCCTATCCTGTTCTTGTAAGGGAAACCGGGAGCCTCGGCTCAAGGCCTGGCCTTTTAGGAAAGGGCACTTGGATAATTATTCCCGCATGATTTATGGGACGAAGATGGCCCAGAAAGTACCCTGGTTCAGGCAGGCCAGCCTCCTCCAGTGTTCAGTTTGTCAGCGGCATGTCGGGCTTGCTCTGGGCTGGAGACAGGCTGGGCTGACCCTTCATCCAGGATTGGGTAGAGGGGCCTTTGGGGTGAGAGGCCCACAAGGTCGCCAGGCTACTCTGGCTGCCCTGAGCTTCTGCACACAGGGTGACAGGCCTGGGCCTAGGGCAGGAAGCGGAGGGTCAGTGTGCAGCGGCGTCTGTGAGCTAGATTTCTGGATCATCGGAAGAGAGAGCTGGCTGGTCACCTGCGACAACCGGGCCAGCGGGTGAGGACTGGGAGTGGAGTGTCTGTTCACCCAGGTAGGCCTGAGAGGAAAACTGGAGAATGTGGCAGTGGGGGGGCCAAAGGAAGCCCCTGAAGCCCCTCCCCCAAGGGAAGTGGAGAATGCACCCTCCAGGTCTCTGAGGTCGACCAAGCCTGCTCAGATGAGCAGTCGCGTGTTCAGGGGCGCTGGTGTCCACGCTGTGGCCTGAGTCTCCGAGGAAGGACATGTGCCAAGCAGGCCTGGGGGTGCCGTGCGCTGCAAGCCGGGCCCGAGGCGCTGGCCGCTAGGACACGGGGCGGCGGCTTGTGTCCCCAGCTGGCTGAGCACTCACAATGCCCTGGCTGGGGCCACGGGAACGGGTGAGGAATGGGTGCCAAAATGCATCCTTCCACCGCGATTCTGGCTCCCGGAGCCCGCGGCCTCCCTCGGCGGCCTCTCTCCCTCACGCCCCACCCTCGGCCCGGCCTCATTACCAGGAGAAGCGCGTTGTTTGTAAACAATAAATAATGGGAAGCAGGAGGGGTTCTGAAAAGCCTCAGCAGAAGGATAAAACTGGAAGGAGTTGGGAGGAGGGAGGAGGGGAGGGAAGGAGCAGAGGAGGAAGAGGGAGAGAGATGGAAAGATTCATTTCTGCCCAGAAGCCCCGTTGGCTAGTTTCTTATTATTTACGGGAAGGTGATATTAGCAATTCAGGTGAGAAAGAAAGAAACAGGGCCTCCGCGAAATCAATACAGAATTCAAACACAATTATTAATGTCATTTGACTCGTGTTCTTTATATATCTCTCCCGGCTACAGACGCTTAAACTGTCTGAATAATTTGCATGGAGCGGCTATTCATTATTTCCGATGATTCTCTTTTTGCAAGCGGCTCGGACGTGGCCGGCTGCGGGCCAACTCGATTGGAGAACTCGTATTTTCATCTGTAAATTAAAGCAATTACGCAGCAGATATTATATGATGCGCACTGTGGTCTCCAGATAGTCATCAATCACCTTCCACCGAGCTGTCAGAGCGGGCAGATTTCGTTTCTGGGAGGCAGGTTTGCAGCTGGGGAGAGGGCGAAAACGTCATCATTAATTAGAGGGTGACCCTGGGGCGATTCGCAGGTCTGAACCCAGGAATCTTTCTGAGCAAGTCTGCACAGCGCCGCGGCGCACGGCTTCCCTCCCGGCAGACCGCGGGAGCCGAGCGGAGCGAGCGGCAGGGACGAGCCCAGGCCCCTGGAGGGCGGCGGCGCAAAAGGCGGGAAGCGAATTCGGAGTGCCCGGGCGCCCCCTTGCCGCCTGCGCGCTGGCCTCCTGTTTGGACTCGTGCATGGTTCAAGGGACGGAGACTGGCTAGGGAAGTCCGGAAGCAGGCACTCGGCCCTCTCCCAAGACCTCTCTGGGCGCCCGGGGCAGGAAGCTACGCAAAACGGGCGGGGAAGGGAGCCTTGGCCAGGCACCCAGCGCCCCCTCCCCCGTACCTAGCCCGAAGGTCGCCGGGAGGAGCTAACGCAGCGGGAGGGGCTCCCGGCGCTGAGTCCGGAATCCGGCTCTTCGGAGCGCGCAGACCTATCTGGCAGTCCCGGGTTTAACCGCGAGGGGCAGGGGAGGCTGAGGGAGGACGGCCCCCACCAGGCGGGCCGGAGAGGAAGGGGAGCCGTGCGCTGAGCGAGAACTTACAGGAACAGGCGGGGGTGAGGGTGGGGGGCGATCCCGAGAACCGGGACGCCGAAGGTGGCAAGGCCCCGCAGTTCTTTGGGCCACCGAGTCCTGGGGTGGCCGGCACTGGTGAAGCCCGGGACCCACACCCCGGGGACATTTTGACTTCCAGATGCGGACACCCTTGGTGCCGCCTTGGGTTCTGGAGTAGGACTGATTCTCCGGGAAACAATGGTAGGGCCCGCGCGCCGGCCTGCCGCGCTGCCTCGATGCAACTGGAGCGGAGCGCGCAGGCCCGGCCCGCCGCCTGGGCCAGCGCGGGGCTAATTTTAACTGTTGATTACAATTCATTGAACCCTCACTCGTGTGTCCCTTCAAATGTCTCATTTGTAATTGAGACTAATGATTACAGCGGGGTGGGACGGAGCAGCTGCTCATTAATTAATTTCTAATTAAAAGTGGCTACCGTCCGCGGTGACTAAGGAGAACACCGCGCGTCGGGGCGACGCTGACTCGGGCAGGAGCGGTTCGCTGGCGCCCGAGGCGCCCGGCTGTCCCCGCCCCGCCGGCCCGGCCGAGTGACCAGCGCTCCGAGGCCAGGCCGGTTGCGCGCGGCTGACGTCAGAGCCCCGCTGCTTACAGCCGCACAGCTGACTTGACGGGTTCGCGCGACTCGTTTTTTTTTTTTCCATTTTTGCAAAATATGTATTTGTGTCGCCGCGGTGAGGCCGGTCGGTCCCAGAGCCCCCCTCGGCGCTGTAGAGCTAAAGGAACGGCTGCGGCCGCCCAGGCTCACTTTCCTCCGCGCTCTGAAAAGTTGGCGGAGCGCGCGGATGAATTAACCGGTCCTCTGGTTTTGCCCTCCCAGCGCCTAGGAGCCGGCGGCCCACGGCGAGCAGTGGCCGCGCCGCGCCGGGCCCCGCACGCAGTACCCCGCCGGCCCCGCCCGCCGGCCCCCGGCCGCGCCCGCCATGTCCTATCCGCAGTTTGGATACCCGTATTCGTCGGCACCCCAGGTGAGGGGCCCCTCGAGGCCGCGGGGGACACTGCCGGACCCACTGGCGCGCGGGCTGTCCAGTGACCCGGGGTGGCTTCCCAGCAATCAGGGCCCGAGCCACGCGCCCCTGGCACCCAGTCCGGAGAGAACAGGAGCCTGAGAGAGTCTCGTGGGCGGGGCCCCCATTTCCCGCTTGGTTTGCTCCCCGCCCCCACCGGGGACTCGGAGGCTGCGCCGCAGGAGATTCCAGGGCCTAGGAAACCTCTGGGCCGGGTGTGGACCCTCCAGGCGTAGGTGGCCGCAGGCCCCCAGGACACCGGCACGCCCTGCCGCGAGGCGCGTGGGGTGGGAGGAGGCCCGGAGCACCAGCCTCCTGCCCGGCTGCCTCTCCCTTCTTCGCGGTCTCCTCCCCAGTTCCTGATGACCACCAACTCCCTGAGCACGTGCTGCGAATCGGGTGGCCGCACGCTGGCCGACTCCGGGCCCGCCGCCTCGGCCCAGGCGCCAGTCTACTGCCCGGTCTACGAGAGCCGGCTGCTGGCCACCGCGCGCCACGAGCTCAACTCGGCTGCGGCGCTTGGCGTCTATGGGGGTCCCTACGGCGGCTCGCAGGGCTACGGCAACTATGTGACCTACGGCTCTGAGGCGTCTGCCTTCTATTCACTGGTAAGGGGTGGGGACGCATCTCAAGCCTTCCCCACATGCCACGTCCTGCCTTTCCATTTGTCAAACTCGCTCTTCCCGACCTTAGCCCGTAGCGGTGTGGGAAGTACACCTTGGCTGACCTCCTGGCCTGGTCCCTTGGAATACCACCAGCCCTCGGGGCCAGGGCCCTGGCCATTCTGACCCAACCTGGTGGCTGGTCGGAGCCTGTTCTCTGCCCTGCTCCACTCCTGCCTGGCTTCCCCCACAGCCCCACCCACTCCTCCCATCCCTCCTCCTCACCGTTCTCCTTGGCCCCGACCCCCAGCTCCTCTTCACTCTCCTCTCTTCCCCTCCTCCTTGTCCTCCCCCCATCAGAGCCGCTCACCTCCCTCTCTTCCGCCATCCCTGCCCCTTACTCCTCCCCACTCTAATCTCCTCTCTCCTACACTTCTGTGTCCCCTGCCTCGCTAGTCCTCCCTCTAGGTCTTGGGGCCCCTTCACAGCCTGGGCCGGAGGGACAGTCTGGGGACAGGCCGGGTGTGGGGCTGCCCAGGGGTCTGTGCAAAGTTGTAGGAGCCAGGGGGAAAGGAGGGTCCCCGAAGCTGCGACCCCAGGCTCTTGGGCTCCCACAGAACGGCTTCGACTCCAAGGAAGGCCCAGGATCTGCACACGCCGGCCTCACACCTGCCACCGCCGCCTACTACCCTTATGAGCCTGCGCTGAGCCAGTACCCCTACGACAGGTGAGGGATAGCCCCTCCCCACTGCCAGCCCGGGCCCTGAGCTCCTGACGGCCATCCCACCCACCACCCAGCCCAATGCCCCTCTGAGAGGACGGGCAGCAGGCGACAGGACATTTCTCTGTAGGGCTCCAGCTGACCTTGGGTCAGTCCAGCCCTGCCTGGGGGCGAGCACCTGCTGCCCGGGCTGAAATGCGTTCCCAGCCTCCTTTCCCTGCCCCCGCACGCTGTGCAGACTCCCAAGCCTGGCTGCGCTGTGGTTTTCCGGGCGGAAGTGCAGCCCCGCGATATGTTGGCACCCAGCTCGGCACCTCCTATGCTTGGAAACGGAGAGGGGGGGGTCCTTGCCCACTCGCAGACAGCATGCCCCAGCTTCAGCAGGGCGCCAATGACAACTTTAGTGCAGAAAGTCCACATGAGCCCTCTGGGCACCTGCCCCCCCTGGCAACAATGACTGTTTTTGCCCTCGTGTTAAGTAGTCGGTTCCAATCTCAGTGATGAGCTTTCTTGGTTTGCGGACCAGAATGGTGGGAGAGTCCCGGTAAGGCACTGGAAGGAATATCTGTGTAGGTAGAGTGACAGGGCCCTGGTTTGGCCTTGCACCCGGCTGCCCTGTGACCTCTTGCCCAGGAAGGCGACCGGGCTCTGTGTAAGTTTAACCAAACATAAACATCTTTGCCCTTGGGCCGCAAAAGGCAGTGCCCGGGAGCAGCGAGGCTGGGCTGGGGCCGGGGTCTCACCACGGTGAGCACAACCCAGCCACTTGGCCTGGAAGCCCTCGTGGGCCCCGCCCACTGCAGGGGCCCGCGGCGGCACCCCATTGCCCAGCCTGTCTCCAGGTACGGAACCATGGACAGCAGCACGCGGCGGAAGAACGCCACGCGCGAGACCACCAGCACGCTCAAGGCCTGGCTGCAGGAGCACCGCAAGAACCCGTACCCCACCAAGGGCGAGAAGATCATGCTGGCCATCATCACCAAGATGACCCTCACGCAGGTCTCCACCTGGTTCGCCAACGCACGCCGGCGCCTCAAGAAGGAGAACAAGATGACATGGCCACCGCGGAACAAATGCGCTGATGAGAAGCGGCCCTATGGGGAGGGCGAGGAGGAAGAGGGGGGCGAGGAGGAAGCCCGGGAGGAGCCTCTCAAAAGCACCAAGAATGAAGGTGGGTAGGAGACTGCGATGCTGGGGCTGGGGGCTGGGGCGAGGCCCCCCTGGGCCTCCTGGGCCGGTTCTGTGCCCCCAAGACCTTGAACCAGGGTAGTACCCCACCCCACTGATTGATGTGGAAACTGCTCGGCCCATGTCACCAGTGTGGGCTTGGGAAGCCTCCTGAGGAGAAAGGTGGGGCGAAAGGCGGTGGGCGTTCTCCCAAGTTCCAGGGCCGCATACCCATGGGCTCTTAGGAAGGAGGAGATGGGGTTCTAAATCCTCTCTCCTTCCCCTGGCCTCTCTCCCTCCCTCCTGGGCAGAGCCGGCCGGCAAAGAGGAGAAGGATCTAGAGCTCAGCGACTTGGAGGACTTCGGCCCCCTTGAGGGGGAGCCCCCAGAGTGCGAGCTGAAGCCGCCCTTCCAGCCCCTGAACAGCAGCCGGGAGCGTGTCTCTGCCACACCGGAAGGCCCCAGCATCCCGGGAAAGGAGGCCTCGGTCGCTCTCCGGATGCCCCTGGCTGCTGGGGGTGGAGCTGCCTTGGACCAGGACCTGGAGAGGGCCCGGAGCTGCCTCCGGAACTCAGCAGCCAGGCCGGAGCAGCAGCCTGGCACTGGGGACGGCCCGCAGGCCTGTGAGGCCAAGCTGGGGTTTGCGCCGGCTGGGGCGACATCAGGTCCTGAGGCCAAGCCTCGCATCTGGTCCCTGGCACAGACGGCTACCGCAGCCGCCGCCTCCGCCCTGAACCAGACTGAGTTTCCGTCGTGCATGCTCAGGCGCCAAGGCCCCTCCGCACCTGCAGCTGCCTCCTTGGCGCCCGCCTTGTCCTCGCCTGTGGCCCCAGCCACCGGCAGTGTCCCTGACAGGCACCAGGACTCCCCGGTAACGAGTCTCAGAAACTGGGTGGACGGGGTCTTTCACGACCCCATCCTCAGACACAGCACTTTGAACCAGGCCTGGGCCACCGCCAAGGGCGCCCTCCTGGACCCAGGGCCGCTGGGACGCTCACTGGGGGCAGGCTCCAACGTGCTGACGACGCCACTGGCAAGCACCTTCCCGCCCGCGCCCCATGACACCCCAGCCATTGATGGCGCTGCCAGCGGTAAGCCCTTCTGCACCTAAGTGGGGCCGGGCCCCTGAGCCTAGGAGGGAGCTGTCACTCAGGCTGCAGGCTGTCCCATCACAGACTCGCTTTCTACCGGGTTTCCAAAGCAAGGCAAGAGCTTGGCAAAGCTCAGGCAGCCAGCCCGCCATAGAAGGAGGATCTAAACTCAGTCTCCTGGCCATGAACAAGTCCCTGTGGCTGTCCCACCTGGCCTGCTGGCCCCACCTGGACAGGATCCCATCTGGGGCCTTTCCCAAACTGGGGGACTCGGTGGTTAGGGCTGCTTTCAGAGCAGGAGGGGGCCGCCATAAGCATAAAGTTTACGTCCGAAAGTTTACATGGAGAAGACACTTCCGTTCTGAGCTGCTTCTGCTGTGTCCTCTGGTTCGAGGCATGCTGGCATCCCTGTGAGGACTCCTCTGCCTGCCGGCCTTCTGATGTCACCCTCAGCACATAATTTTCACCAACAGCACTTCCACCGAGTTTACACTGTTGCACACTATTAACGTGATAAAGTTATGTTTTTTACATGTATGTTCACACCAATAATTGCCTGCTTCAGAGGCTAGTATAACAAAACCAATAAAACCAAGTGATAGTGTTTGCATTGCCAAATGAGCACGTCAGCCTTACAGATCTAAGAACTTGCGAGAAGAAAGGTGCACATCGCACTGGAAGGGTGGGACAGGGTGCGAGAAGGGGTCCCTGAATCCTGGGTGGAGCTGCTTGCAGAGCCTAAGATGTATGTGAGGCCGTTTTTTAGAAAAATTCACAGTAAATGTTCAAGATTCTGTTGAACTCTAACAGAAATGGATGAGAGACCCAAAACTTTTAAACTTGTCTCCGTTGCCAAAGTCCAGGATTTTGAGAAGATACTATTTCCTTTGGCTAGATGAGAATGACTTTCACACTTCCTAAATTCCCCTGGACTGTGCCCCGGTGGAGGAGGGGGAGAGGGGCCATGACTGCCCTGAGGCCCTTCTGCTGTTGACTGCCCACATCCTCGTCGCGGGCTGGGGTGGCCTTCCCCACCACCCACCTCCTAACACCACCTCCTTGCCGCCTCCAGGCCAACCACCGGCTGCCCGTCTCCTCGGAGAGTTGTGGAGTTGTGGCTCCAAGAGGGGATGTACTCAGTGGGCCGTGCTCGGGAATCGGGGCTGGAAGGAAGGGCCACTGGCCGGGCTTGCAGGGACTAGGGAACAGGCCGGGGAGCGAACCCAGTGAGAGAACGCGGGCCGCCCGCCTCGCCTAGGTTCCCGCGCAGTGCAGACCCCAGGATCTGCTCAGAAGCCCAGCTACCCCACCCTGACCCGAAGCCGAGCTCGCTGGCCTCCAGCAGCTCCCTCCCTACAGTCGCCTCTGCCCCTTGCACCCGTTCCTGCAGGTGCCTGGCTCCTCCAGGCCGTGGGGAGCTCAGTGTGCCGTGGCTTTGGGGTCGCCCCTTGCCTGCAAGCCCTCAACCTAAGGCCTTGCTGGGCCCGTTCCTGTGCCAGGCATCCGAGGAGTTTGGGTCGCAGAGCCAGCGAACCTGAAGGCGTGGAGCGGCCGAGGGCGTGCAATGACCAGGTGAAGGTGGCCCTGCACGGGACAAGGACAGAGGGGCAGCCGCTCATACGCCTCGCTGGGGACGCTGGTGGCCCGCGGGCAGCTTGGAGCGACACGCGAGCCCGGGGCTGGATGGGACCTCACTGGGGGGGCCCTGGGGGGCCCCGCACCCCTGGGAAAGGCCGCAGGCAGGCGGGGAGCGCTGGGGTGGGGGCGCGGAGGCGAGAGAGGGAATCGGCGCGCGGCCTGCAGCTGGCCTCGGAGGCTGCGGTGGGCACCCCCCGCGGTGGGACCCTGACGGCCGGAGGTGCGCCAACCCCCGACTCGGTGGCGGTACCTCGAGCCCCGGACCCTGGGCAGCGGACCCGCCGCGAGCCCGAGGCCTGCCCTGCGCCGCGGTAATTGGATTGTATCCGCCCGCGCGCTGTCACCGTATTGACTTTCGCTCTCTTGGATGATATTATCGAGATTTGAAGCTCGCCGCTGATGTGCCTGTCAGAAGGCTGCGGCGGGAGCACCCGGCCTGGCGAGCGCGCATCAGCCAAGATAATTTGAAGTGAAATTTTCATTTTGACAGTAAACCCCTCCATTTCTAAAGGCTCCGCGCTCTGAGAGCTCGCTGGCAGGGGGAGGCTTTGCAGAAAGCCCACGTCTTAGACTGAAAAGGGCAAAGGAACTCGCATTAGTTGTAATAGATAAAAGGGCAAAAATAAAGAGTCAAGGGTACTTGACAGTAATAGCGAAAGTGGAGTCTCGGGGGAGGCCGGCGGCCGCGGCTGGGGTGCCAGGAATTTTAATGCTGCGGAGGGCGGCCCTGCGCGCCCCAGCCCGCCCTGCACAAAGCCAGGCCTGAGCTGCAGACGCAGGCTGGGCAGGGGCCGGCGGCGCTCCTGGGCCACACGCCGTCGGGTCTGGACCCCGGACTTCTTCCCCGGAGGGAGCCCAGCGCCCTGGGCCCCCTGCTACTGCCCTGTCGACCTCGGGCTCCAGCACAACCCGTGCGCGGGAACCCCGCCGGGTCCCGCAGGTCCCCACGTGGCAGGAGCCCCCCACCCCCCACCCTCCGTCTCCCTGGGACTGGCTGATCGAAAGTGGTTTACTGGCTTAAACTGCAAAATTGTGCGACATAGACATCCGGTTGGCTGGGGGATCGGGCACACGCCGGGGACGCCTCGCCCGATGGTGAAGCAGGGCTGTAGTTGCGTGGACCCGCGTCCCTTGCCTGCAGGATCCCATACTGGCAGGCTCTCGGTGGGCCCCTTCGCTGCCCTCTGGCCCTATGCGGACTGGGGTGAGGCGAGGAAGACCCCGTGCTGGGGGCGCGTCCTGGGCTGGGGACGTGGGGGGCGGGGGCGGACTGCATCCTGCGTGGACGTGGGGGGCTGTCGCGTTCTGCGTGTGGGGGTGGCTGTCAGGACAGGAACTGCGCCGCGAGGGGCGCGGGCCGATGGCACCGGCCATTCAAGCGTGGCGAATTCAAACACGCCGAGGAAGGGACGCTAAATTAGCGGCGCTCTTTACACAGAGCCCAAATAAAACTGTAATCAGCGGCGCGTTACTTTTCATTAAGCGAGTCTGACAGAAGCATCTCCCCGCCGACAGGGGAGACGCGTGAAAAAATACGGCAAAGATGCCGAGATAATTCCTGTAGCTCCATTAACAACCCTTAGCCGCAGGAAACGGGCTCCCGGACAAGTCTCCAAATCTAAAAGCTTTATCGACCGTCCAACAGGCACTGATGGTTCCATTTTTTTCCCCTTTTTTTTACATAAGGGAGAGACACCCAGCAAGGTACAGAGTTTGACATGACTCCTTAACTAGAGAGAGGTGGGGAAGCCAGCCCTTAAATGATTTTTAAAAGGCAACCAATTAAGATTTAAAGTTGTTGTCAGTCTCCTGAGATTGTGTGCAATGCATGCCGCCCACTTCTCCCTGCGCATGCCTGCCTGCCTGCCCACCCCTGCTGTGGCCGCCGGGAGGGCGGGGGCCTCCACCCTCTGTCTCTCTCCTTCTTCCCTCTCGGAGCTGGTGCCACCCAGGCAGGCGGGTCCCCAGCCCTCCTGGCCTGTGCCCAGCACTGCGGCCCCCATGACAACACCACTCTGTAACCGCCCTTCATCTGGGGTAGCACTGTCACCCTTCACGGTGATGCTGGCCAGAGCGTTGTTCCCAGACACTGAGCTGAAGGAGCTGGAAACCCCCTTACCCAGGGTCACATCATTTGAAGGCAGTAAAGCCCAGGGAAGGAGGCGCCATGACCTTTCGATTTGACCCGGGCATCAGGCCCTGTTGCAAAGGAACCAGAACAAAGGGGCCATGAGGGAGGAGGGGGTGAGGGAGGGAAGGACTGGGAGGGCAGGGGAGGCAGAGGAAGGGGGAAGGGGAGGAGGGGGAGAGGGAGGGAGAGGGGAGGGAAAGGAGGGCGAGGGGGAAGGGGAGAGGGAGGACGGAAAAGGAAGGGGCGGGGGAAGAGGAGGCAGAGGGGAGGAAGGGGGGAGAGGAAAGGGGGGAGGGAGGGGAGGCCAACAGGAGAGGATGAAGGGACCACCTTCCGACACGTCTGGCATCAGCTTTATGGAGAAACACTTGTGAATAAAGTGCCTTTTCCCTAGAGGACTTGGGGTGAAGTCCTGGGACCAGACAGGCCCCCTGCATGCACACCTGAGTGAGCCCTGAGCCAGAGGCACCCACGTTTCTGTCGAGGAAGGTGGGTGGAGTGTGGAAGGTTCCCTGGCCTCAGTCAGGTCCACTCTGAACTTTAAGAAGTGGGCATCCCATCTCCCTAGCCAAGGGTTGGGAAGTCTCCAGGGCCTCCTCCCAACACATCTAAACGCAGGGTAGAGGGGTTCAGGAGGCTGAAGCTCCGTGTGGCCAGACCCTTGATGACTTGAACTGAGTGCAAGATGTAAGACAGCAGCAAGTGCTACAGAGCATGACTTAGATGGAGGGGTGCTGCTCTCAAGCTCGCCTGGACCCTCGCCCAAGCGCCGTGGCCGAGGCTGCTGTCGCCAGCGCCCCTCGTGGTCCTGTGGGCCTTCCAGAAAGGAGCCGCGGACGGTGGGGCACCTGGTGGGGAGGGTGTCAGCTGGGTGTCCCCACCCCTGCTTCTCAAGCGCTGCAGCATTCAACGCACAGTCAAGCTCCTCATCTCAGACAGCCAAAGACGCTGATGGAGTCATGCGCACCATCTGCGTGAAACCCCGTTTCCCACGGTCCGGGGCTAGCAGGTGCCCAAGCCGGGCATGTGCCAACCAGGGACCCAGTGGGCCAGACCAGGTAAAACAAGCACAACCCCAGGCTGGGGCAGAGCAAGAGGGTCCCTGCAAGGTGCCAGATCCTCTCCAGCAGGCCAAGTGCATGCCCTGTGTCCGCCCCTCTCCCACTCCACTGGTTCCCTCTGGAATGATGGCCCCTGGCTTTGGGGAGCAGGGGGCCCACAGCTGGTCAGGCCTGGGATTCAGGAAGCCAGTAAGGTCCTGACAGACAGAGCGAGAGCACAGAGAGGGTTCAAGGTGGAGGGAGGGGCCAGTGCAGAGGCCAGTGTTTGTATTAACCAGGGACTGGGGTGGGGGTGCAAGGACAGCGACCACAAGGAGGGTATGACACCCAGGACACCGACAAAGCTTGGGGACAATGACCAGGAGTAGCTCCAGGCCATCTGACCAGCCCCCTGGGATGGACAGCCCCAGGTTGCCCAGTAGGTGGGGGCATGGTGGCCGGGTGCAGGCCAGTGGGGTTAGTTCGCTCAAATTTCTAAGGTTCACCTGGTGTGTGGTGGCCAGAAATTCAAGAACAATGTCCAGTAACGCACTGGAATAAAGGTGCAGGCACAAACCCCAGGACAGGAGGAGGGTGGCTTCCATGTGCTGACTTAACACCTCCTGGTGGCCTCACTAGTTGGGGCAGGGAGGAATCGTGGGTCAGGAAGATTCAGAGACAAGCTCCTAACACTAAGGGCGTGTCTGGGAGCAGTAAGGCGGGAACCCCTGGGTGCATGTGGCACCTCCCTGCATCCTGACCTGGCCAGGAGCCTTCCTGAGGGCCTCGCAGGCCAGAGCTGCTCTGAGCGGCGCCTGTGGCTGGGGGCTTTGCGGGAGGTGGGCCAGGTAGGTGCCCATGGCCTCCATCACTGCCCGCACAGTGGCAGGATGGGAGCGGGGGACACGGAGGGCCCAGCACTTTTGGCCCAGCAGCATTCTGGGAAAAACGGTGTCTTGGAAGGTTTGGGTTGCTGTGCACGGCTGGGGGCAGACTCTCAAGGAGGCAACCCCCTACTTGGTGTGCATGTACATCGGTGCACACACAGGTTCACACATGTCCCTGTATCAGGGGCAGCAGCCCTGCTCCCAACCACAGGACAGGAGGCAGAAGTGGAGTGGGGTGCACAGAGCATCCCTGGGCTCAGAGACGCCTGGAAGGAAACAAGTGGGTGTACCTGTGTCTCAAAGACTTTTCGGGGGGTAGGGGGGCTTGTGGAGTCAGGCTGCTGGCCCCCTGGGGAGACGGGCAGCCAGAGGGGCCAGCTCAGCCTCCGAGTGGCATGTAGGCCGAGGTGGAGGGGCAGGGAGCAGTGCCCAGCCCATCCAGCCAGGCCAGCCCCCCGGAGCGGTGGGCAGGGCTCAACAGGGGTCCCCCAGTGTGTGCGGACAGTGATGCACTGGACACGAGTCCCAGGGTGGAGGCAGCACCTGCCTGGCCCCGCCTGGCCCAGGACCCCCACCCCAAAGCCCCAGCCTGAGAGCTCTAAGTGGGACCCTCAGACCCCACCGGGAATCGGAGCATGTGGCTACTGCCGGACTTCCCTGCTCTGTCCAGTCAGGCCCCTGAAGGCTGGCTGATGCGCTCACACTTCACCAGCAGGGAGCCAGGCCTGTGCCTCCACCCAAAGGACTCCCGTTCACAATCAGACTGCAAATGGGACCTTGATTAGTGAATTTGATGATAGACACTCTTTTCATGGAACATTAGCCTGAACACAAACTCCAGCTTTACCACAGCACCTGCCCAGAGCAAGGACAGTCACGTCAGGCGAGCAGGTGGGCAGGTGCAACCCGGGGACCCACGGTGCCCCCAGCAGAGCGCGGTCCCGGACCCGGCGACGGACCCTTCTGTGGTGCGGGGTCCGCACAAATGCCCGTGTCGTCACCAGCCCCTGGGGGTTGTCAGAGACCCCGCTGGTGGCAGGGGCTCACCTCTCCTTCCCGTAGCCTGTCGGTCTCTGGTAGAAACTCCTGTCCATGCAGGAAGACACGATGAAGGTTTGGGGCCTTTCCCTGGCAGCCCCATCCTTGTGAAAATATGGCCCTGAGGGGGAGGTGGGATTCCAAGGTGAGAACTTCCAAATTTCAGGGCCACACCTGACCCTTCCTACCTGGCACTTGCATAGTGAAAATAGGTTGTAGCACCCCAAGGCGTGCGAGCCTGGCCCCACTGTGTGGCAGCTCCTTATGAGACACGTACGGGGGCCTTGCAATGGGTGCAGCCAGGGCTAGCAAGGGCAGGGCTCTGCATTTCCGGCAGGTTGTGGGGGATAATTGGCACTGCAGGGAAAGCTGAGCCCAGGGCTCAGGAAGGCACCCTCAGCCCTACAGGCAGGGTGGCCACCCAGCCCCTCCCTCCCTCTTGCCCTCAGGACAAGGGGGTGTGGGAGGGGGTCTCCTGCTGGGACGGGGAGGAGGAGAGCATGGCCTTGCCAGGGCACATTGCTGAGACCAGGGAGGAGCTGCGGCTGCAGGGTTTGGAAAGTCCTTGCACAGACCCAGCTCCATCGGGCTCAGCCAGCAGGGGAGGGACAACACAGGAACTTCGCATGCCTGCCCGCATGTCCTCTGCTTTCTCAACAGCGCATTAGCCTGAAAGCCATTTGCGCACCACTCAGGCAGGGCACAGGGCTTGAACTTCAGCTCGGGAGCGGGCGCGTTCCTGTGGGAGGGGCACCCACAGCCCCAGGGAAGGCTTCCCGCAGTCCCAGCACCCAGGCATTCCTCCCTGCCCGGAGAGACCCACCGGCTAAGCCCTGGAGCCCCATTTGGTCTTATCTTGATTTCATTCCTCAGCTGCTTCTTCACCCACCTGCCTGCAGCCGAGGCAGCTGGTCCGGGGCTGATTATCAGCATTTGCAGCATTTACAACATTTCCCCTGTTTCTGCGGTGCAGGGCTGCCTCGCGGAGGTGTGCGGGTGACTCATTACAAAGGATCCCAAGACCCCCAGCTTTTCCCCAATGACACAAACCACACTGTTATTTTGTCTTTGCTCACATGCTTCTGGAAATCAGAGAGCATTCATTTTACTCTCCCAGTTTCAAGTACAGAATAAATTATTATCCTTGACACTTAACACGTTCTATCCTCATTTAGATTCAAATAAACACCCCTTATTTGAATATCTTTTATACAGATGTACCTACTTAAGAAAATACAAATCTGTGAAATAGGGAGACAGTGGAAGAAGAGGCAAATTTTCTTGTTCCCAAATGCACGTTTGCTGGTCATTAAGTTCATTTTAAAATGCTGTTCTTGCATTTAAAATAAATTTTGGTTTCCCAAAATCTGAGTCACAGAAACGTCCAGACTGTAGGGTGTGCCACGGTGTCATCCACCGTCTGTGGGCATGGCGCCTTCATGCCAGGCTCCCCTGCCAAGACCCCGGCTTGGGCTCTCAGCAGGCCGCCAGACGGCAAGATTGTGGGATTACATTCCTTTGTGAAGCTGTGAGATACAAATAAACACAGAGATGCTTAAAAGTAAAAGTAACACGTCATCTAAACACAGGGGAATACATATCGATAAGGGAGAAGTTGTTTTACAGGTATTTTCTAGATGGTTATTTGAGAATCAAGATTAGACTTTATCACCATGGTTTTGCTCTTGGGTATTATATTTGTGTTTTTATTAGACACATTTACCTGACTTCTCACTTCTTCTAGAAAACAAGAAGTGACCGTGTCACTGAAGTGTGGCGAGGAGCCACAGAGGTGTCCCCGAGCTGCCACGCCGTGGTGGCAGCCCAGCCCAGCTGCGCCGGCCCGGCCTGCGTGTTTCCTCTCTGCCCTCCTCCTGGGGCCCTCCACCCACCAAGGGCACTCCGGACGAGGCCATAGCTAAAGTCCTCAGCACAGTGACACCAGCAGGTTAGAGCGCCCTCCCAGGACCTTCATGCTGAACTAGACACATTCGTCAGTGCAGGAAGGGGCCCGCTGAGCCCCACCCTGTGTGCGCGCCTCGCGGTAACCACCTTCTCCAGCACACAGCACCCGGTGAGGCCTTGGCTGGGATGTCAGAGCCAGTAGGACACGTCCGTATCAGAACACTGCTTGCCCCAAACCGCATGCAGCGTGCGGTTAGGTTGGGAGGGTCTGCTGTGTCTCCAGGACAAAGGGGGTAACCGAAGGAGGGGCCTCGGGCTGCAGCGGCCATGCCCCTGCCCTTGTTCAGGCTGGGCGTCCGCACCCTCCCCCCACTGCCCACCGTGCCCTGAGGGAGTCCAGGTCAGTGCATCCTCAGCAGGGCTTCCCAGAGGTTGGAGGAGCAGGCATGAGGGAGCCTTCAGCTTCAGAAGATGGAGGAGATTGCCGGGTACCCCACAGACCAGACCAGGGGTGTTCCAGCACCCAGACTGACTGCAGACCACAGGCAGACACCCGGCCACATCCCTCACGCGTCCATCACGGCCTTCCATGAGACGCCTCCGCCAGCCCCCCATGGGTGAGCCCTGGTCCCTCCCTCATGCCCTGCACACGTGATGATCATCTCAGCGCACAGGGTCCCTGATGACAGCGTGCTGAGTGCCGCATGTGGGTCCAGGGGACAGAACCTCCAGGATGGACGTCCAGAATGAGCGTCCTGCTCTGCTTAGACAGAAAGGCAGGGAGGCCCCCCACGCCCACGGTAATGGTCATGGGTGGTTTGCAGCACACGGCAACAGAATGGTCGTCGGTCATCGCCGGTGGTCCTCTGGAGCCCAGTGCCTGCTTGCCGACAGGCTCTCATGACAGGTGGCTGCTGCATCCACCAGGTGGTCACATTGCGCAGAGCAGGGCCTCAGCACTGATGACCCCTGGGCCGCTGATTCCCCCCCGGGGCCTCGTAAGGACGAGCTCTGTGCTGGTCTGAAGAAGCCCTTATCACCAGTAGCCGGAGGGCCACGATTCCTGGACACCAGATCCTCAGGCTGAGCCTGCCGCAGGCCCAGAGACTCCGTCCCCAGCTGCACAGGGCCTGATGTGACAGGAACGGTGTGGGGGAGGCAGGAGGCAGGGTCCGGGCAGTTGAGCATGAGTCCTCAGGCACCCTGGGCATTTCTCACATCCCTGACCCACTCCGCTGCTCGTGTGGCAGAGCCTGCATGCCCAGCACCTCCCACTGCTCTGCGACTGAGGGGTTTAAATCCCAGGCATCTCAGTTCAGGGACAAACTGTGACCCAGGAGGGCAGACCATGCACTCAAACAGAACTGCAAGAATTTACAGTTTTTATTGACAGAAATGGGTGGGAGGAGGTTGTAGGGCGTGGCCTTTGGGACAACAGGCCAGGCAGGGGCCAATGCCATGTGGGCTCAAGGCAAATTTAAGGGCGAGGTGTCCCCAGAGCTGTGTGCAGTCTCACGACATCGGCTTCAGCAGCCGAGAGGCTGTTTCTAACCGACTGATGGAAATGTGGCCTTGGTGGCTGCCTGCCTTAAATGAAATTGGAATACGCCCGCCGGGACCCCAGAGCAGGGGAGGAGGCAGGGCGTGGCGGGGCCGGGATTTCTCGGCGTGACCCGCCCACCCCCACCCCGGCCCTCGTGGCCTGGAGAAGGTCCCCTTGCCAAGAATGAGGAGAGTGTGGACCGGAGCGAAGCCCTGTTCTGAAAGACCACCCCATGCGTGCTGCTGCTCTCCGCACGGCCGCCCTGTGCCGGATGAGGGACTGGAGAAAGGCAGGCAGGCGGTGAGGTGGGCATGGAGGCCCAGCGGGGAGCAGGCCTCCCCGCCTGGCTGGGGTCTTTGATGGTAGCTGTGAATGGACCTTCCTAGGACTCAAGCCAATTTGAATCTTACCTGATTTGTATAATAAAAGGGACAGAAGCAAAAAGAACCACGATCAGATAAAAACAATGCAGAACAGCATCTGAGTCTGATAAACAAAGTTTCTGGGTAAATAACCAGCACCCTGCTGCAGCGGCTCCGCGGCCCAACCTTCCTGACCGGACCCCCGGCCCAGCAGTGGAGGCTGTGCGTGTGGGAGCCCCCCCGGCCTCCTGGCGGTTTCTAGTCCTAGTCGGTGGCTCAGGACTGACACAAATTCCTGGAAACCCAAAATGCCTGGGCGGTCCACAGCCCACAGGACGCAGTCCATGATGCTGCATGGTGTGCACGGTCCGCAAGGCAGAATGGGCTCTGGGCTCCGGCGGGTCTTCACATGGCAGCCCGCACTGCCCAGAACGTGCCCAGTGGTTCCTTCCTGGCTCCGGGGCTCATAGGCCCCGCCGTCTGCAGGGGAGTATGTCTTCCCACCACGCGGTGACCCAAGGTCACAGGCCAGCCTCACCAGGATCCTGATCTCCAGCGATGCCAGGCCGCTGCCAGGACAAACCCCGTTACCCTCCTTGGGGCTGAGCCCACAGCACCGGGTCTTGCCGGGTGGGGGCGCCTTAGCCCTGGAGGGCCACTGCAGGTGCAGAGCCACTGATCCAGACATGGGGACACAACAGCGCCTCCCTTGGACCAACGTGTGGCTAAGGATCTGCGGTGAGAGGTCTTGGGTCAGTGGAGCGAGCAGTGGCTCCCTGTCACCACCCCCGTGGTGGCACTGTCTCCCCACACCCAGAAGGTGCCCAAAACCCTCTCCAGACCATCTCTTTCTCCCCACAGCACCCAGGCCAAGGCTGCTCTGCACATAGGTGTGGGGACGGCTCCCTGCCTCTGTGGGATCTGGCAGGAAAGGGTCTCCCTGCAGGTGGGCAGCACCTGCTTTATTCGTGGCTGTGAAAGGAGCCCCTGCTCTCCCCAGCGTGCGCAGCCCTTACGGCTGTGCCTCAGGCCCGCCGGCCCTCAACCCACAGGGTCAGCAGGAGGCAGCGTCGCCAGCGTCAGCTTCACTCTCCCGTAGCCTAGTTTCCAGGACCGTCTTACAAAAGAAACACCAACACAATGGCACAGAGGACGTGCAGGCGTGCTTCAGGGGACAGTGTGTGCCGTCGAGAACCATCTGGCTGCCCAGCTCAGAATCAGCCGTGCCTCGGTTCTCCAGGTGTCGAGTTTGGGGGCACAGTAATCGCTCCTTCCCCAAGCGTCTGGACACAGCTGTGGCATCGAGGAAACAAGTTGGGGGGGACGAGCAATGGGCGCTGGACTGGCACAGAACCTTCTTTCTAAATTTGTCCAGGTACGGAACAATCCAAGCAGTGTTGGACACTTGTTACCAGGACATCTGCATGACTGCGACCGTTTCCCAAGCCTGTGTCTGTGGCTGAGGCCATTGGAGGAGAAGGGGAAGCCAGGCATCATCCTGCCCCTTGGCTCCTCTGGCCCAGGGGTATCCTGGCGAGTGTCACTCCTCACCAGGCACAGCCCCAGGCGAGGCCGCCCCCACCCGGCACATGGCCTCCAGCCCGGCGGGGCCGGCCAAGCTCGGCGCCTCGCCCGCAGATGCTGGGAAGGAGCCGTTAGAGGGCAGCACTGGACGGAAGCAGCAGTCGCGGCTGGCCAGGTATGACGGCAGGGGGTGGCTCTGAGCAGGGCAAGGACAGGACGCAGGTGCGCGCCCCAGGGATGTGACGTGGACAAGGTCATCCCAGAGCCCCGTCAAGGTCAGCAGCTACTGACACCTCTCTTTCAGGGCACATTGCTGTCCCACCTAGAGCAAAGCAGAGGCTAGAGGCCCGAGGACTCAGGGTGGCTTTGCCAGGATCAAAGAAATCTGAGAGGGAGAGAAACGGAAGTTTCTACATGAAGTAAGTGCTTTGGGATGAGAGCTCTGAGGAGCGGTAGCTCCGTTGCAGGCCGGGCGCACACCACGGGCTGGGGCTGGACTGCAGCAGAGAGTGTGGCCGGCGGCCCATCCTGGCAAGGCCCAGCCCCGGCAAGCCACCCTTGGGCCACCCCACCTCCACCTGCCCCGGCCTTGCTCCCCACCCTCCAGGGCACGTGGAGCCCCCCGTGTCTCCCCTGGTTCCATCTGGGCTCCCGTCAGCAAGACGGCCCTCCTCACATCACTGCACCAACCGCCCCTCAGCTCCAGGAAGGACAGAGGCCCCAGGTCACCTGCAAACATCGAGTTGTCCTTTGACCTTGCCGCGTGTGACCTCCCCATTACTCTTTTGTGTCAGAAGGAAATGGCACATAAGCTGCCCTCCTCCCCCACCCGTGGCTTCTGCTTGTCTGGGTCTCTTGCTGTGGGAGCCGAGCCTACTCGGCTCGTGCCGGGACAACCGTCCAGCAGAAAGTGCCCACCAAGGCCTGTGTCCTTGCAGTGGCTGCACACCCTTTCCTTCTCTCGGATTGTTCACCACAGACCTCGGGCAGAGAATTTGGGAAACAGAGTTTAAGGAGAATAAAAATCGCGTGTGGTGCCCTCACTTGGAGCCCAGCCCCGAGGAATCTTTTCCAATTGCTTTCTTTACGCACATTTTTGCAATTACCTCTCACGTGACACCAACGAGTGTTTCCCAGGAAATTGACTCCAGGAGAGCAGTTGGCCATGGTGGCTTCCCGGAGGCGTGGCCCTCAGGACGCCTTTGGAAGCTCAGGGTTAGAGCCCCACAGATCTTCGGAGTCCGGACCAAGACAGTGAGCATCTTGTGACGGCCACGGTCGCGGCTGGCCTCACTCCAGCTGCCCTCGCCTGGGGCCTGGCTGGCCGAGCACCACCAGGGTCTCGCTTCTCGGGACTCCTGGACATCTTCAGGGTCTGCCCTGTGCCGCTCTTCAGTGCTGGGGCCTCGGGGGGTGGGGGCGGCTGCCCCGCACACCGGGGCCTGAAGACCAGACCAGCGCACAAGCAAGGCAGGGCTGGGCTCTGGCGCCCTGCGGTAAAACCTTCAATCGGTTATCAAACTGGCTGACGCAGGACCTAAAAGGGCTTCACTGGAATTTGCCAGGCACCCCACAGTTCCTTACACCAGACCCAGGGCCCACCCACCGCCAGCACCTCCTCCCGCCCATCCCCTCCCTTCCCGGCCTGGCCCTCCTGCCCCTCCCAGTCCCGTTCCTCTCTCCGGTCCCAGTGGCCAGAAACTGCCCCTTTAGCTCTCAGCGATAGGCCAAGTTAGAGCCACCGACTCTCAGGAGTCAGTCCCGACAGGATGGGGCTCGTGGGGGGCCAACACCCCCACGGGGTCCACGTGAGCCTTGCCCACCTTCCTTCGCATCGCGAGCGCCCCCTGGCCTCGTGCTGTGGGAGGAGCGTGGGATAGGTAGTGTGGCCATGTGCCGGGACACCTCCCAGTCCTGTGTCTGGGTGGGGAGCTGACTGCGGCCTGGGCTGTCTCCTCCCATGGGCAGGTTCTTGGGGTGCACACCGGATGCGTGTCAGGGGAAGAACGTGCAAAGAGGCGCCAGAGAGGATGGACAGGAGAGCCAGTGAGTCAGCCGAGGTGGTGGTGAGAACTCCAGGAGTGGCACAGGGGCGGGCATGAGAGCAGATGGGCACCTCGGTTGGTTCAGGCAGTCCCCACAGTCCAGGAGGTGTCCCCACGTCCTCTCAGGGCTACACAGACAGGAAGGCTCCCCTGACAGTCAGCTGGGGCTGGGGTTTTCCCTTTGTACAGAAGGACCAGCCTGTTGCCCGGCACCCACCACTTCTGGCAGAGGCCTTGGCCCACCCTCAGTATCCCAGGCATCCTTCCAGATGTAAGGCACATGTCAAATAGACAGCCCCTGAGCTTCCCGGCCCGGCAAGATGGCGCTGCCACAGAGCCGCAGGTGGCCTCCAGATGTGGAGTTTGCACGCACAGCTGTCCCTGCCAAGGCTAATCTGTGGGCACTCAGAGCACACTGGGCAGCTGACCCTGGCCTAACCTCAGGCAGAAATGAGAGTCCAGACAAGATGTGACCAGAGAGGGCAGCTCCCAGGTCACCATGTGGGCCCAGCAGGGCACACGCCATGGCTGTGATGGACTGAGAGTCAGGGGTGATGCAGGGCACAGTCTCCTTGGGCGGGCTCCCAGGGAAACCTCTCTGTTCCTGGCAGGAATATCCATATGGAGACGGGTTATCCACCTGGCCACACCTGGGTGCAGACTGGTTCTCGATGCTGCATGACCAGGGAAGCCGCGTGAAATGCATCTCAGAAGCAGCTCCAGGGAGGGAAAGGATGATTCAGCTCCTGCCACCCTGCAGGTCAGGGGCCACCAGAGCATGGACATAGCTGCCGTGGTGGTCTCCAGAGCCCCAGGATCCATTTCCCAGCTGCTGGCGGGGCTGCCAGCTGGCGGCCCTCAGGGGTCCACTCTGCTTGAAAACTATTTTTGGCTGCACAGAGCTGCCCTACCGGGCAACACTTCCTGGACGCAGCCGCGTCCCACATCTGGTGTGTGTGGAGCCCGGCCCCACCCCCGCTGAAGGGCCACCAGCTCCTGAGCTCCCGGGCGGCAGCAGTGCCTCTGTGGAGGCCACACAGCCACTGACCTCCTGGCAGTTTCTCCTGCCTCCGCTCATCAGCCTCAGAGCTGGCCCCTGGGGACCCGGCTGAGACCACAGCGCTGAGCCTGGCAGGACAGGCAGTCAGTCCCAGACACAGGCCTCGAGTGGCTGAGCTCCCGTGCGTGGACGGCGCCCACCCTGCGGAGAACAGCCCAGCACTGACGCGGTGCGGTCGCCCAAGGGGACCAGCAGCTCAGTGGTGAGGCGATGAGGCAGACCTTCCACCTGGCAAATGGTGGCCATGCAAGCAGACACGATGGACAAGCCCACAGGTGGGACTGGCCTCCCTGCCCACAGGGCCTCAGCTGCTCCACAGTGCCTGGTGGCCAGAGCACTGCTCTCTCTGGTGGGGTCCCCAGTACCATCACATCAGACCTAGGGACTTTCCGGCAAGGGGGAGGCCTGTGGCTGTGGCGCCAACCTCACAGAAGCTGCCCAGCCAGTGGTGCCGTGGCCCAGCCTGGAGGGGCTCCTGGCCAGGATGGGACACTTCTGCCTCCAGGTCCTCCCACAGGAGCCAAGCCGGTGGGAAGGGAGCCACACCCCTGCAGAGGAATGGCACAGTTGTTAGGGGGCGGAAGGGGCAGTTTGGCTAGCATGCAATGCCATGGCCGGCACTAGCCCCACACGTGGGCGACTACAGAGCCCCAGGCTGAGAAAGGCTCCCACCCCACAGACGAGATCCAGTCCCACCTGCAGGCCCGCTGCCTGGGGCCACAGAGGTGCTGCCCACTGGAAGTGAGGGCTGACAAGGCCGTGGGGAGAAGCTGATTATTGGGGTGTCCTCAAGGACTGCCATGTCCTCCCACTAACCTTGACCTCACAAGTTTCCCAGAAAGAGGTCCCCCAGAACCCACAGGCATCCCTCCCAGCCTTACATGACAAATGGATCCGGACAGAGCAAGTGCTACACAGGGTGGAGAGGCCCAGCTGGGTCGGCACAGGGACTGCATTCATCCCAGAAAGCTGGGCCTCTTCTTGGGGGCAGCATAGGGGCATGGGGTTCCAGGCAGGGAATTACACAGACAGCACCCCTGCCACCCCAGTGAGGGCGCCCCAGTCTCCAGAGCTCCCTGCAGGTTCCAAACCTTTGCTAAGGCTCCGTGGTCCGCTGGCCCCTTCCCACCACTCCAAGGAGCCCGCCCCACCGACGGGGCAGATGCACTGCCATCCCTAACGTGTGCAACTCCCTCCCAGAGCTGGGCTCCCAGGACTCGCCTCCTGTACTTCCAGGATGAGTGACCTGAGGCCAAGCCTCCTCCCCACCTTCCCGTCCCGAGCACCAAGGGGTGGGAGCCAGTGGCCGTGGCTGGCGGCGGGGGATCTGGTCCCAGCAGCATGGCTGGGCTCTGGGAGAGGCTGAGAAGGCTTGGAGCAACGGGCAAGGAGTCCTGCCTCTTGAGGAGACCCACTCATGCTCCTTATTAAGTTCAAGGCTGAGCTGGAGGCTCGGGCCAGGGGCCGGTGGTGACCAAGGAGCCAGTGCCCAGGGCCAGGCCAGACCTCAACTCCTTTCTCCGTGTCCCTCCCACTGCCCCGGCCAGCCCGTGCCCTGGGTGACCCACGCTGCTCCCCAGCTGCCGGCCCTGCTGGCTGTCCGTGCCCCATGGTGTCTCTCTGCTCTCCTCCTGGCTGAAGCTATGAGCCCCAGCAGGCCCCTGGTCTCCTCCCGCCCTGTCGTGGACAGCAGCCCTGCCCCAGTGATGGTCACACTCCTGGTCCATGTGATCCGTGCTTCCTGCAGGCCCACTGTTGGGAGGGCCCGCAGGGTCCTAGGTGACTGCCCTTCACCCCCTGAGCCCCAGGTGCTGCATGCCGGCTGCGGCCACCACCCCACGAGCCAAAGGCCAAACGGCCCCGGTAGGTGGGCATACATGGGGTCCGATAACTGGGCTCTTCCAGATGCGTCCATTCCTGCAGAAGACGGTGCTCTACTGCCTCGAGCAGCAGGGGTGGTGTCGGGCTCCCACGTGGGCCGGCTCAGCCGTGGAGAGCATCGCGCTCTGCAACAGCCCCGGCACGCTGTGGGCCCAGGAGTCCATGTGGAGTAGGGGGGCTCCCGCTTACCCCACTGGCCTTCACTCACCAATGGCCCACTGTCACCCTAGCAGGCGGCCACCCCTGTCCTGGCTGAAGCCCTGCTCACAGCTGCCCTCCGAGGTCTTTCCAGGGCTGCCTCTTCCATGGTAGAGTCTGAGGCCCCTGGGGAGCAGAGTCTGACCCCAGTCTTTGCGAGCACTCAGTGGGGAAGGTGATCCCAGAGAGGATGGGTGGAGGAAGGAGGGGGCAGGGCCTCTGTGTGCAGCCTGTGGGCTTTGCGGTCCCCATGCCTGTCACAGCCCCTGCGGGGGAGGAGGGCTTGAGCTCCAGGCTCCCTGCACCTGCTTGCCCACGGGTTGCTCCTGTGAGACGCAGGAGGCTCCTGAGTGTGTCCATGCCCGGGCCTCAGGGACAGCCCCAATCAGGGAGGAGTGGAAGCTCGTCACCAATGCTCCCAGGGGACGCTGGTCCATCCACACAGACTGTCACACTGGGGCGAGTGGCAAGGACACCAGGGGAGGAGGGTGTATGGGGGCCTGGCGACCCCCACCTGGCCCAGCTTCCCCACCGGTACAGTAAGCCTGGGTCAGCCCACATCCCGTGGGGCCCGAGCAAGGGCTGAGCTCCCTGCAGGCTATAGACACAGCAGGGGTGGCATGTGGCCCGTGCCCTCCTGGGTGTTGGGACGCCTGCCCCACTCCCACCAGGAAGGCACTGGCTCTGCCCATCCACCCATGACGTGGGGAGTTGCACGGGGAAGCAGAAGTCGGCTTCCTTCCTCTGGGTACCATTCTCGGCAAGGGCTCTTCCTGTTCCCACTAAACCAAACAGGCCAACATTCGCATCCTGACTGGTGAGACTGCTTTCCCTGCTGCCCAGCCAAAGACTAGGGTCTGCTAAACCTCATGGGGACACTGGATGGGTGGACACCTGTATGCTTTGCTACGATGTCGGGATGAGAGATCCCCGGGTACAGCCTGTTGGAACTCGCTTCTCAGACGGCTGGACAGGACCGAGGAGGCCGTATCGGATGGTGCCAGGATCAGAGGATGGAGGCCAAGCGGCTGCGAATGCCTCCTCAGGGAAGTGGGCTCGGTCCAGGAAGCTCACAGCACAGGCGGAAGGGAGGGTAGGCTCCTAGCAGGTCCAGGTGGCTTCACAGAAGGAGCGAGACCACCGTCCCTCCAGGCGCTGAGGCAAACCCCGGTCAGGGCTGGGCTGCCTGCAGGCAACCCTGAGACCTCAGGGCTGCACATTGCAGTGGGGTTGGCCTCCCTTCAGGTTACCTCTTAGGGCTCTAGAGGCCTCTGTCCAAGGGCGGCCACCCCTCAGCCCCGGGCACTGCTGTCCTGAGCCACCCCACCCACAGCCTGAGGAGGGAGGCGTCAGGCCGGCTGGAAGGCCCTGATGTGGGCTGTGAGCCTGCAAGCCCACCCTGTCAGCAGCCCCCTCAACCCCCAGCTGACCCTGGAGTCCCGGGGGCTCTGCTGGGCATGGCCCCACTGGGACCTCACCTCCAGAGACCTTTCCCACCCTGTCCCAACTGGGGCTCTGGCCACCTCCCTGATGGTCAACCCCTGGATGGCACACATTGAAAGGTCCCTTTTGGCTTTATAACCCGTGGGTCCCGCCTGCCACATGCCCCTTCTCCATCAGTGAGGATCACTGGGCCACAGAGGGAACGTCCAGGGAGCCCTGCCCCTCTGCTCACAGGAGGAGACCCGGGCAGAGCCAGGGGCCCACAAGGCCCCATCGCGCCCGGACACTCCCATGTCACCTGGAGTAACAGCCGGGACCTTAGCCCTTCGCGGAACCCTGCAGGTTATGCACACAAACTCAGCTCCTCTTGGGGGGAAATGGCGAGTGGAAGCCAGGCCTCTGCTGCTTCACAGTCCAGCCTGAGGGTCGTTGTCTGCTCTGGCACACACAGACTTGAGGGCGAGCAGGTGTGGGCACAGCTGCTGACGCTCAGCTCCCTTGCTTCCTGAGCTGGACATGGCTTCCCAAGGGGCTGTCGCCCCGATTCCTTCTCACACGAGAAAGTAAACTTCACTCTCCTCGTCCCATGTGCCGCCTCACGTCAGCCTGCCTGACTGGTGCAGTTTGGTTCTCAGTGGTCCCCTCCTTCCAGATGGTTCCATTGGAAAACCAACCCACCTGCCCACAGGTGCTTAGCGCCAGAACCCGGTCCCGAGAGTCTGGGGAGAAGCTGACACGGTTCCCGGTCTAGAAGAAGCCTGTGGGCCATGCAGTACTTCCAGTCCAGACTTTATTATGTGGTCATAGTATGAAACAGGTTACTTTGCTCTTTATTTTTCCTCTCCGTTAATGGGGAAATTTATTGCATAAATTCCATGTGCCATGATTCATGCCTTGCGGCCTCCACACCAATCAAACCTGCGGTTGACACAGTCCAAGCACATTGCAGGCAGTCTGCAGAGAGGGAAGGAGCCCTTTATTCGCTCTGCAATGACAGGCGGTGCCACTCAGCTACACGGCTACACGGTGCAGTGAGTGCTGGTGGCTGGGCCATGCAAGGCGGTTCTTGGGCTCCAGGGGAAGGAGGCTGGCGGCAGGTGGCCTGGGAGCCTGGGGGCTGGGTGTGCCCTGCCTGTGGCCACACAGGCTGGGAACCTGAGAAGCTGCCCCCCGGAAGCCCCCCAGGAGGGACCGTTTTGCAGGGCTGGGCGTGTGCTTTCCTCGCTCCAGAGAGATCCTAAGTCATGGCCCCTGACAAATGGCTATTTGAGTGGCTGACCTCAACTTCCTGGGAAATGCCCTGCTGCTCCCACAGCCTGAGAGCCCTGCCTGGGAAATGCCCTGCCACTCCCACAGCATGAGAGCCCTGGCCGTGACCTCTGAGAGAGGACAGGTCCTCAACTCACAGCCCATCAGAGGACGGTCTCCAGGGTGCCCTGGAGGAGCAGTGGGGTGCACGCAGCTGAAGGGCGCCCCGCGCTCCAGGCCCCCTTTGCCTCCTGGGCGCAGAGGGTGTATGTGTCCTCAGCTCAGCGAAGGTTCCTCTACTTCATGTCCCTGGGATGCCTCATGGGCCCCTTCACAGGCAGCCTTCTCTCCCTGAGGGACCCCAGGGGGTGGTACCTATGAGGAAAATGCCAGGAAAGGAGAGAGGTGGCGTTCAGGGAGGGCATCCCAGCAAGGCTCACTCGGGACGCATGACCTCACACACATACGGAATGCACACGTGTCACCACACTGACTCATTAGTCATGAAGGAGCTGGAAATGGTACATGGGGCAGGACATCAGAGAGCCAAGGGTTTATAGGAGCCTGGGAATGGGAGCAAATGTGAGAGAGGCATTCTGTCCACAGGCCACAGACAGGTGCATTCTGTCAGCCCCACCTCGTGCCATTCCTGAGGATGGGCAAGAAGTGCGCATGTGGGTGCCAGCTCTCCTCAGGCCACCATCCTGCTCGGCAGAGCCCTGAAGGGCAGAGGCGTGCCCCACAAGGTCAGATCAGCCAGGTGGATCCCAGCAATCCCCTGGAAGGATGCTGTCTGGTCTGCCCATTCCCAGGGCTCGGTATCACCTTCCATGAGGACAAAGGATGACTAGAAGTTTCCAGAAGGCAATCCCAGCGGGGCCCCCACAAATGTCTCAAGATCCCACTGAGTGGAACTAGAGGCCCAGGCTTCCTGTCAGTCCAGAAAACCTCAGCCTCACGTGGGAGGGCGACCACATGCCACCTGTCGCCACTGAGGTTCACTTCCCGGAGGAACAGGTCCAGTGAGCCTCCGTCTGTGCAGCGGCTTGCTCTCAAAGGAGAGGTCTGGGGTCACTCACATCCGAAACAATCAAAGGTGTATTTGAAACTGCGTGGTGGGTAAAGCCTGGTAAGACCTGCCCCATTTCTCTGCGTGCCTGTCCTGGACGGGCACCCCCCCCAGGGTCCCCACAACTGAACGGGCCACCCTCCCCCAGCCACTGGTGCTTCTCACTCTGCCTCTGGCCCAAAGGCAGAGGGTGTGGACATGGGGGCTGCAAGTTGAGGGCCGTGCTGGGAGAGTGGAAGCCCCCCTACCTCTGGCCACAGTGAGGCTGGGGAGCCCCCTCTGCAGGCAGGGCTGAGGGTGAGCAGCTTCCCCTCCCCAAGGCCCCATGAAGACCCCTCCCTCTGAAAACCATCCCCAGTTCTTGGCCCATCATCCCCCAGCCCTCCCAGCCTTGAGGCAGTTTCTTCAAGACTCCAGTGTGCATGCCCGCACCAGCCTGCATGGCCCAGCTACGCTGGTTTTCCTCCTCAGGGCTCTGGATCCTGAGGACAGGGGCTGGTCTCTGAGTGCCCATCCATCAGGACCTTGCACTGAGGGTGGAGGGCAGGGGAGTCGGGGAGACGAAGCCACCTGCAGCTGGATCCCACTTCCCGGCAGGGCCAGGCATCCAGACCTGATGCCCGTCATGGTGTGGAGGACAAATGGCCCCATAAGCACCAGGGCGCCAAGGCCTTGGCGTGTGGACTGGCTGCCCGGCTCCAGCCAAGAAGACACAGCAGGAACCCCGTGGGTCAGCACCGCCCTCGGCACGGCGCACGGCAGCTGGGCTCTGGCGATCCCCGCTTATCTGCCGGGTGAGTGTAGCCGCCTATTCTGGAAGGGGCCTGGCTCGGCGGTGGCCGAGGACCTGCTCCTGCACCTCCTGCCTGGCGGGGGTGGGAGGGAGGGAAAGGGAGATGCGGAAATGGGTACAGAGGGCAGGCCCTGGCCGTCGCCGGGCCCACACCTGTGCCCATCCCACGGTGCATGGCTCCACAGAGACCCCAGGTACAGGGACCTCAGGAAGGAGAAAGGGGCTCCCACGTGAGGGAAGGGCAGCAAGACGGGGCGATGGACAAATGACCCTCAGCTGATCTGCTGGCTCTTCCTAGATGGACCCTGTCCAGGCCGCCCGGGCTGCGAGGCCAGTCCTTACCTCCCGAGAAATGCAATTCCACTGGGGACATCAGTGGTGCATCGGTGTGTGGGCGTGTGCTCACACATGTGTGTGCACATGTGCATGCGTGTATGCTTGTGCATGTGTGGGGGCATGTACTCATGCATGTGTGTGCTCATACATACAGGTGTACGTGTGTGTGCTCGAGAATGTGTGGGCATATGGTCGTCTCTGTGTGTGTTTGTGTGTGCGCACATGTGCTGTGCTGGAGTCCACTGGTCTCAGTGAGGTTGGCCAAGCTTATTCGTAACTGAGTTACAGACAAAATAACTGCATCCCCATGCCATGAACCCCCAGGGGCTCTAGGTGGAAATGAGGGGAACAGATTTTCTGTCCAAAGAACACCTGCACCTGAACGCAGCAGCAGAGGTCACCCTCCTGGGGCTTGCTGTGGGCACCTGTCATGCAAAGCAGCCCAGAGCCCTGTGGACAGGCCCACATCACCCACGAGAAGCCCACCAGGCCGGGACAGGAAAATAAAAGGTGTGGCAGAAACTTCAGTACGTATTTCTAAGTGAAATGAACCGGGCTGAAGGACTACACGCAGCATGATGGCAGCTGGAAAACGACCTTCTAGAAAAGGCAGAATTGTGCAGACAGTGAAAGGCTAGGGGTCACAAGGGCTGGGGGGAGAGAGGGGTGGAAGGGCCGAGCTGAGAGCATTTTGGGGCAGTGGGAGTGTTCTAGGTGACCCCGTAATGGTGGGTACGTGTCACTACATTGGTCCGTACCCATAGAATGCACCGTGCGGAGAGTGTGCCTCATGGAGCCGCGCGCTCCAGTCAATCCTCACGCATCAGTGTCAGCTTGAAGTGGAAACGGGGGCTCATGCCAAAGCCAGGTGTCCCCGTGGGGACCAAGGTAGGCTGGGAACTCTGCCCTCAGCTCGGTTCTTCTGTAAACCAAAAGCTGCTCCAAAAAATGAAATCTATTAATTTTTAAAAAGAAAAAGACAGCAGGAAAGAGGTAATAAAGTCACCCAGTGAAACACATTATTTCAGTCTTCCTGTAATGAAGCTACCTTAAAGCTACTTTAAATTATTTTTCATTGCTTTTTAGACTTTTCATTGTTCAGGTAACATCACTAAGAAATAGGTCTGTGGCATGAGAAGCTGAGGTTTGGGGCTTAAGCAGTGGGCGTGCTAGACGGCTGGTCCAGGGAGCTGCCAGCAGCGGCGACCTCCCTGCAGGGCTCCTCCACATGGGCCCCAGCTGTCGCCTGCCGCCCCGGGGGGCAGCAGGGCCGGGCTGGGCCGGGCTGAGAGGGGTTAAGGCTCAAGGCAGGTCTCGGGGCCTCTGCGCAGGCAGGCTGCGGTGTGTCACACGGGACCCTAGGGAGGCCCCGAGGCAGCTGAGCCAGGTGCACAGGAGGCGGGAGGCCAGCAGGCCCGGACAGGCCCCATTCACCACGGGCACACTGACATTCCTGTCCCAGTGCCGAGAGCCGGGAGAGGCAGCGGGGACGTGGAGGCTCTGCCCCGGCCCCACTGGGCTGGCTGGAAGTCGGGCCTGCTCTCCCGCTGGCAGAGGGAGGGAGGCTCCGTCACCCCGGGTACCCAGAGCCTCTGCGATGTGCCAGATGGCTGCTGAGCCCCGGACTTGTGGATTCTCCGCAGCACATGCCAGCGAGGTCGAGCGCCTCTCCGGCCGGCTGGTGCGTGTCATCTGGCAGCCGCTGGCTCCCATCCGCAGCAGGGCCGGCGGCAGGGGGAGGGCTTCCCCATACCACAGGGGCAGAGGGTGAGACGTGACAGGGAGAGGTGAGGAAAAGCTACCTCGCCGACACTTCCTGGCCTCCCAGCTGTCACTGCCAGCACATCGGCCGCGGGGAAGAAGTGCGGGTCCAGACAGACGGTCCCTGCACAGCTCCGGGTTTCCAGGGACCGTCGCGTCACACCCTCCAGGGGAGCCCCAGAAAGTCCCAGGAGAACCGAGGTGTTGAAAACCCAAGACCCCAGGAAATGTGGGTGGTGTGTGCACAGGTATGTGCCGCATGCATGCTGGTGTGTGCATGTGTGTATAGTGTGAGTGCATGGTGGGAGGCAGCTGCCCGAGGGACCGTGTGGCACATCTCCAAAAACATGAAGTCTCTCGTGCTGAGGGCAGCCCCACCTCACCCACTCTCTCCACAGTGCAGGTGTGATGTCCCGGCTCACAGCATGGCTGTCCACATCCTCGCAGACAAAGGCCAGGTGCGCCTACGTCATAAAGTGCCCTTGCTCTGTGCAGCATGAGGACCCCTCAGCACAGCAGTTTGGGGGAGCCACACCCTTTTTCCCCTTGCAAGGAAACTGAGGCAGAAGGGTCATATCAGCCTTGGGTCCAGGACCAGGTCTCAGGCCTTCCAGCTCAGCTCCACGTCCCCCACACACACTCCCCAACCCCAGCCTCTCACACACAGAGGCCAGCTGGCTCGAGACCAGGACTTCCCAGCACAGATGTGGGCTTGCGAGCCGGTGAGGAGGCCAGCAGCAGAATATCCTAGGTCACCCACTGCATCCACATCTCAAACTCTCTCTGACCTTTGGCCCAAGGCCCCAAAGAGTTAGCCTCTCAATAGACCCAAGAATGAAATGCCTAATGAGCTAGCAGCATACAGAGTACATGCACACACAGCCACACACACTCACACGTGCCCACAAGAACACAGTGCACCCCACGTGCATGTACACATGCTGACACAACCACTCACACTCTCATGTGTGCACACACATGCACACCCATGTGCTCACCTGCACGCACACGGTCATAGGTGATGTGCCCACCTGCTCACACACTCACTCCACTGTCCAGCTGAACACTGAGGGCTGGTGGCTCAAGTGTCAGACTGTGTCCAGACATCAGGGAGGGTCGGTACTGGCAAACACCCATCAGATCACATATCACAGCTCGCACCCCAGGCCCACCCTGAGAAAACCGTTTGTGGAAAATAATTGTGTTGTTCATGTTTGATCATAAAGAGGAGCTTCGTTTGCTTTCAGCTGACCACCCCCTTTACTCTCGAGCACCACCTTCTGGGACGGGCTCAGAGCCGCCCCTCCAGCCCACACAGGAGCCACGAGGACAGACACCCGGACTCCTGCAGGCAGCAGCGGCTGTCCTTGGAGCTGGGTGGGCAGGCACGCTCGTCCTGTGACACCGGCCCTGGGCTTCTGGTGCTCGGAACTCCCAGGCACAGCCGTGTGCTTCCTCACGGCCAGCCGACAACAGAGAGTCTCCTCTCGAGATGCTGTCCCAGCTGCATGTAACCACAGGCATGATCACATAGTGAGTCATGTGCATGTGATCGTGCAGGTGTGATTACATATGTGTAATCATGCACCTGTAATGTTGTGGGTGGGACCAGGTGCCAATAATCACAATATAATCATGTGCACGTAACTGTACCTTGTAATCACATATAGTTGTGCACATGTGGCTGTACACATGTCATTATGTGCAGTCTACACACAGTGTAATTGTCGGCCATGCACATGTAATGCACAAGCGTTGACACGTGTAATCACGCACGGAATCACCTGCATGCACTGTACCTTAGCCATGGTTTGTGGGTTACACCCACGTCCCAGCTCCCACCCACACTGAGGGGATTCACACAAAGGTGTAAACCCAGGGCAGGGTCATGAGCACAGCGGCCAAAACCCTGCCAGGAACATCTGGTCAGCACACACAGGGTGGACATGCGAAACAGCCACCTCTCCCCAGCACACACCTGAGCCCTGGCAGCTGCCCAGCGTTCCCCCAAGGCAGCCTCCCATCGGCACGGCAACACGTGTCTTTACATCTGCGTCCCACCTGCCATGGTCACCCCTCCAGATCGCTGGCTCCTCACCACCACACCTGGGGACCTCGCTCGGGCCACTTCAACCAGACAGGCCCCCTCGGGGACCCAAGCCTTCTCCACATCTCCACAGCACCAGTTGGACATGCGGGTTTGAACAGACTCAGGTGAAGTCATCAGAGTTTATTCAAAAAGAAATGTTGGCAAATGAGAAGCACCCGCCTTTGGGGGAAGAGGCCGGAGGACGTTCCTGAGCCTCCTTCGGGAAGCTGACGCGCTCCGGCACGTGGCTGCAGCACGCGGCAGAGCTATTCCTCATCTGGAGTCACTGAGAAGGAAAGACTCCCGTGGGCCCCACCGTCCGACCCACTGACCCGAAAGCGAGATTGTCCCGCCCCAAATGCCCGTGGCCCCTGCTGTGACTTCGCACGTGTGTGAACAGCTCCCCAGATGCCCTTACTCAGGGTGTCCACAGCTGGGACCCCAAGTCACACACAACATCCCACCTCGGCCAAATTATCAGAAAAGGCCTTCCTGAGGATGCTGGTGCGCTGACGAGCCAGGTCTGGGCCACCGACTGGGGCCCCAGAGCAAGGCATTCCTGAATGTTAAGTCTGGCACATCCTACAATGCCCAGTCTTAACGTCAACCCCTGGCTCCTCATCAGAAAACCGCCCCTGGAATTAGTGCCCTGGACACTGTGACGGAGAAGCTGCATTGCCACAGTTTGGGGCAGCTGGGGTCTGAGTCTCAGAGCACCTCAGATCTCAGTGGAAGTGGGTCCCTCAGCTAAGGAACCCACAGCTCTGTGCCACTGGAGGACTGCAGGAAGCTGGGTTGGAAAAAGGCAGGATTCCCCACCTACAGACAGTGGCAAGGGCAGGCCCGTTGATATTATGCAGTAACTATTCACAAGCTAGAGTCACGCTGTGCCTCCTCGAGGAGCCATTTCCCACGGTTGCTGTCTTTTCTCAACTGAGAAAAACTTCCTGTGGCTTTTCAAGGAACGCAGACGGTGAGCAAGGAGCTCCAAGTGGGGGAAGCAGCCGCTCCTGCAGCCTGTCCGGGACTCGTTCACAGCGACCCGGCCCAGCTCCTGGGCACTGAGTGGGCCGCGTAGGTTGTGGGTTCTGAAGCCTTCCAAGGTCCTGCCAGTGTGCGATCCAGCACGAGACACTGAGCGTCTACATCTGCACAAGCCACGGTCGAGTGGAGTTAATGCATCCCGTGTCCTGCCTTACTCCACGTTCACACCGTAAGATCCAAAAGTCCACCCCACACGTGCTGTGCATGCCCCAGGAAGACATGGCAGTCTTACTGCTTCTGCGAGCCGGAGCCCAAGAGTCACTCTGGGGCAGAGGAAACAGGCAAGGAGGGATTGCTGGAAGACGGAGACAGTCCCCACGAGCTAACAGTCCCATCCAGCTCCCTGGACATCTTATTTCACTACTGAGAATTTTTTAAGCAAGGATTCTCAGAGAAAGGGGCAGAAACAAAACACCACCTTAAGAGCACGCAGCCCTGAATCGTCACATGTCACCTTCAGAGAAAAGAACCCTAGTATTTCAGGCTGAAACTTGGGAATCTGTGTGTCCATAGGTGGTGCCAGGCCGGCCATCACCCAGGCGGCAGTGACCGCAGCTCCTGTCCCTGTCTGTGTCACGTGTCTGAGTCCCCACCCACCCACACACATCATAACAGCAACTACAGTTTTCACTTTCAAAACCTCTCAGTTCCTATAATAAAGTATTTACACATCAGTTTCCACGTCATTACAGGGGTTGGTGGACTTGACTATCATGTGCAAATAGCAAACACATTTCTTGGTTCACTGAAATTCAGTCATTTTTAGAGCAGGGTTTGCAGAATGTAATTTAAAGATTTATATTAGTTAAAAGTACATTTGCCCTCAGTTGCATATCAGGATATCAGGTTATTATTTTGGTAAGTTGTTAAGCTAGAATGGAATTTATAATCTAGAAAGCTTCTCTTTAAAGGATTGTAAAGCACACTTCTTCTACCCTGAAAAATGATTTTTACTTTGGCAACACAGGTGTGTGGTATATGGATAATAAAAATGTACCTTATAAAATATTGTCAAGGTACCTTCGTAACGACATAAAAACCAGTTATAATTCCAATGAATAACATTAAGCCATTTTTCTTGTTAAGTGGCATCCAAGAATTAATTAGACCACGTAGATGCTGGCTGCTTTAATCAAATGAGCACTGCAGATTGCTTCAAAACTGCCTTGAATTCTACATGGGAATAGTCTTTCCCACACACCAGCTTCTAAAACGTCGTTAGTGTAAGCATTGCTACATGCAAACTCGTGCACTGACATCGCTTTCCAAAGCATGGCTTTAATGAAATACGATAGTATCAAATCGCGCTCTCTACTTTTTAATCGATCATGGGAATTAGAAAGTGATGGTTGGAAAAAGTGTTTTTCTGATTCTCCCCTACCCCCCAGATGAAGCGCTCACACCATGTTTCTGGGACAGACTTTGTTCAGTATGAATAAATGGAGATTATTTTCAAGTGGGTCATATGCAGGAGCCTGTCTATTTACAAATGAATGCAGAACCGACCTTAAGGTGAAATGCCTGTTTTGTTTTGTTTTTTTAACGAAGCCTCCTTTGTTCTCCCAATACTCTGGTGTGGGCTGGAAAGTGAGAGGACATGGTTTAACCAGACCAGAGGAGCAGACTATTTGCAGATCTCCCTGCATCGCGGCTTCCTGTTTCGATCATTTTGAATGCCCCATCCAAATGAAAAGCTGATTTTCTTCTCCCCCAGGGCGGCGAGGCCTGCTCCTGGTTGTGTTTGCAGGCCACCTGCAGGCCCTTCGGCTCCTTTCAGAGGCAAATTCATGAGTGCACTCAGGCGTGCAGCCCTGCAGGCATGTCTGGGTGCCTGGGAGCCGGTGGCACTGACGTGCTGACAGCAGCTGGACAGCCATGGCTGCTCCCTGTGCGACCCCTCGGTGCCCCCGGGATGACAACACTCCCCTCTCAGCCTCTCCAAGGGTCAGCAGATAACCCGGCCTAGAGGCCTTATCTTCCTGCTTCCTGCCCCACCGTCCCGAGAAGGGACAGAATGTGAAGGGGCCCCCAAAGCAGAGCAAGATAGTGGGGTGGGGACGGGCCTCAGGCCAGCATCCCTGGGGTCCCCCTCCCAGTGGAGGAGCCCAGAGGCTGACCTCCTCCTGTCCAAACAGGGAATTTGCTCCACTAATTCACACGTCCCACCGCTCCCGAATCTTACAGGACGACATGCACACAGCAGTGAGCTCCCTGTTACAGGGCCCAGCCTCTGCGGGCTAGGCCCATCCGGGTGGTGTGGGGACACGCACAGCTCTCCAGGGCCATATGGCTCCTGGGGCGACCTGGTGTCCCATGATGTGCCACTTGCCTGGTGGCATGGGAAATGCCAGCAGCAGAAGGTGCTGTCCACGACCTGCACCCCCAGGCGCCTGGCGACTGGTCACCTGGTGGCCGGCCCAAGCTTCAGCTACCGTGTGTGACCTACGGCCTCCCCGAGAGTTCACGGTCCTGTGCTGCTGGGGACAGGGGTTTCCTTCCCACCCCGAGTCACCGCAGAGGTAGCCCTGGCCACCCCAGGCCCAGCATGGCTTCCACAAACACCTGGCCTGAAACAGGAATGTGTTGTCTCACAGCTCTGGGCACCAGCTGCCCAGACACCCAAGATCAAGGGGTCGGCACAGCGGGCCCCTTCTGGAGGCCCCAGGGCAGGATCAGGCCCAGAACCCTCTGCAGCAGTGGGGGCTCCCTGCAAGCTGGGACTGCAGGCATAGCCTGCCAATCCCTGCCTCTGAACCCACACAGCCTTCTCCCTGTGTCCAGGTTTCCCTCGACACCAGTCATACTGGATTTGAAGCTGATCCTAATCTGTTATGACCTCATCCCTACTTGCTCACAGCTGCTAAGACCCAGTTTCCAAATAAGGTCACACCGCAGGTTCCAGGTGGACATGACTTTTGGGGGACACTCTCACCCAGCACAGGCCCCAACCAACATGCCTGAAGCCCTGAGATGCCCCAATAGTCTGAGCTCAGCCATGTTCAGGTCTCAGGGCCCCCTTCCCTGCTCCCTACAGTGCCCGCCCCCTTCCATGGCCTTGGCAAGCTCAGGGGCACACTGACACGTGGGGCCGTGGGCTTGACTCGAATCATCCCCAGGCTTCCGAGCAAACTCCAGAAACTGCACATGATGGGGCCTGAGGCTGAGGGCCCTCTTGGGGTCCAGGAGGCCACTGAGGCATGTGGACACCCTTGGCAGCCATGACTGGGGTGTCTCGACACAGGGGAGCACACATGCTGCTGGACAGGACCTGCTCACCGGCTCCCTAGCAGGTGACATGCTGCCCTGTGTGTCCTCGGAGGGGTCACCCGGCTTTCCCGTGAGCTCAGTCCCCTGCACAGGCGGGCCAACCCTCACTGAACCCTCGCTGGCACAGGACTTCCTCACCTTAAGCAGAGATTTCTTCCAACGACCTGCAAGAAGACGGAGTAAGTGTCATTATCTGATTCTCCGGTGGCTCCAAACAAACCCATTGCTGTAGGAACCAGTTTAGGTAGCAGAGAAAATACAGTCAGGAGAATGGCTCAACAAGAATACCAAGGAACCGTCTTGTTGCAACATTAGAGAGAGGGAAGAAGACTGTGTATTAATTATATAGGCAAACCCTTTGTTGGAAACATACCATTTAAGAATAAACCAAGCTGGTGGGGTAAAGGTCTCCAATGGCCCAGGGAGGTCGGACGGCTGTGCTTTTCCATTTCCTTACCAATCGATGGTGCATCTTTTCCTGGGCTGAAATGCAACGGCAGGGTCATCACTGGCCTTTCCCCGACCCCTGCATGGCATGCGCAGTCACAGCAAAGTGACAAATGACTTTATAAGCCACAAGAGTTCCTACCCCAAACCCCCAGGTGAGCTGGAATCTTCAGCCTTGTCTATTTCGTTTGAAAACGGGAAGAATGAGTTTCTCTGCTAATTAGACACCAGAGGACGTCCTCACCTCCAAGACAAATAGCCCATCTGAAAACTGGCTCAGGTGTCATTGCCAGTGGGCACAGGGGTGTGGTGTGTCCCCAGGGAGCTAACTGGGTGGCTCCGTGAGGCCAGTGCTCCCATCTGGACCCGCACACCACACGCGACGCAGATGTCTGTGTGAGCAGGGGTCAGGAGCTCACGTGGCATTTGTCACCACCGATCGCATCACGCCTTTCCCATCGGAGTCATTCTCTAGGTCACTGTCCAGAATATTTCTTACAAGCTGCAGAGGAAGGTCTAGGGGAAAGCCACCTCTGGGGAGCGCTCCTGTGCAGGCTCGGAGGGGGCGACTCGAACCTCCGCAGCACACCCAGTGGCGCTGACAGAGGCGTGGGGGTCTGTGTGCTTTTGGGGCGCCGGCAATCTCCACTGGCTTCCTGGGAAGCAGCGCAAAACTCCCGTGTTCCCAAGCACAACAGAGCAGGCGAAGGAAACTCAGCTCAGGCTTGGGGTCACCCAGAGGTGGGAGCTCTTGGCATGACCCATGCTTCACATCAGGCTGCTGGAGACTGGAAAGTATAACGCACATGGAAGACCGTGCTGGGAATGTTACAGACCTTCTGTTAATACTCGGTATTATTCTCATCTAAGCAGCAAATTAACTTGACTCTCATATATTAAAATCTGAGCCTTATTAACACAACGACTATTCCCCACTGAAATGATCAATGTAATATTTTTAAGGAAGGCAGATTAATTCTTTATGTCACACTCTACTCGTTTGGTTCTCCTAAAACCAGTGCAGTGGTAGTCGATCCTAAATGGTTTGTTCAAACATGTGTGTGTGGCCGTAACTTGCTGAGCAGTGTAGTCACTCACTGAAGCTGCTTTTCTTTTATTTGCACTTCAAGATCCGAGATTGGGTTAAAAGGGCCATTTTCCTACTACAGGGGTGCGTGTGTTCAGTGTGGAGACCCTCATGACGGGCCGAGCCCAAGGCAGAGATCGCACTGCAGAAACCTGAGTGGCCATGCAGCCCATTTACAGCTCTCGGGGACAACGGGAAAGCCTCTGGCCGAGTCTGGAGACTTGGAGGGGAGCCAGCGTTGGGTCAGTCCTGGCCAGAACTCCGGCCCTGGGAGGGGGCAGTGGGGCTGAGGAGAAGGTCGGGCTGGAGTTGAACACAGAGGTTGGAGCCCCAGAGCCCCAGTCGGCCCAGGTACCCTCCCACCCTCCACCTCCTCCTGGGTTGCCTGGGACGTCTGGGTCAAGAGCAGCAGGCCTCCTGCCCTCTGTGCTGGCCCTAGGCGGCTCCCATGGGCGCATCTGGGAGGCACCCCTTCCAGGGCTCAGAGCCTGAGGCCTGCGTGTGCACGGCCGGAGTGGCCCCACCCGGCAAGAGCCCTCTGTGAGTTGTGGCTTTGGCCAGGTGTCGAGGTGGAAAGGGCATGTGGGTGGGGGTCCGAACAGCGGGAATGCCGTGCTGCCAGGCACAGTTAGAAGGTCTTGATGGCCAGACATTGTCTCAGGCCAGCCTTTTGCCCGGGCTGGCCACTCCCAGCTTAGTAAGAAGCACAGACCCCTTTCCATTTCTTACTAAAGTGTGGGAGCAACTAGTGTTTGGACTCTGAAGGAGGGTCCCTAGGTGTTAGCTGCGTGGAATTCAGTGTTTAAGGACTTTTATGTTTTCCCTTCCTTGCGGTGATCATTGTAGGGCAAATTAGCCATATCTGGTTAAGCCAGGGGTGACGAAACCAGTCTTCCTTCCAGGGCTGAGGGTGGACCGGCCGCAGGGAGCAGGCTCCCAGGGGTCATGCCGCACCGCAGCGGGCTCCTCTCAGGCTTCCCCTGGACAGGGCGCGGCAGCTGAGCCCTAAGCCTGTCCGTTGCAGACAGGGTGGCAGCCGGCCAAGTCATGGCACAGAGCAGCTGTCCTCGGGGTCGCCTGGCACATCCTTGATGCCGTACGTCTGGGGTCCGGAGTGGATGGTGACCAGCTGGGGAGGAAGACCTGGCCCCACACCCAGGGACCCCCACCAAGAGGCACAGCTCCCCTGAGACCCCACAGGCCCAGGGCACAGTGGGGTTGACAGAGGACCTGGAGGAGGACAGGACAGCATGCCCCAACGGGAGACACACAGCAACGCCCAGGACGGGAGAGGGTGGCAGCGGGCCTGGCGTTTGGGATGCAGAATTCGAGGTGCCGGGAGCGCCCAGATGCGGCTCCTGTAGGCTGTCCCTGGTGAAGCCCAGCAGGCCCTGCGCAGACAGCAGAGCTTTTCACAGAGCATCGCAGGACGTCACCTGTCACCTGCTGTCCTGAGGGAAGAATGCAAAACCCTCAAACAGGAAGTGCAGGGGCAGGAGGGGGCAGGGGTGAGGCTTTGCCTGACTGCAGGGTAAGAAGAGTGGGCCATCAGGCCACCCGGCCAGTCAGCCGCCACATTCAACACAGTCATGCAAGCTCACGGGACAGCCTTTCACCCCGGGCAGGTTCGTGAGTGAGTGAAATCAGCCCCTGCGTGCAAAGGCGACGGAAATAAATGGAAAACTATGACTCATTCGTGTGGGCTTGTTAATGACAGAACCCACCTCTTTGCAGAGCTTGCTATCTTCTTTGACTTTGGCCACTAATTTCACCCACAGGTTGAGACAACAGTTTGCAAATAAAGGGGAAAACTTTATATAAAGAGCTCATTTTTTTTAGTTAAAAATAAGGTGGAATGCTGAAAATTCAAATTATGAAGAGACATACACATGGAAATACACTAGTTTCTCTGAAACAGCATTTTATTTTTAGATAAAATTGGGATTTGGTTGATAAGAATTTTTGTTAGAAACAAAAACATCTATTTCAGCATTTCTTTTTTTTAATCCTAAAACCCATGTGTAAACCAATTGTTCTATTTACAAGGTAAATGGATCTTGTAAAGAATTATGTTTACCAAGAAAAAGTGCCTTAAAAATTAAAGATCTGGAACATCATGATTTTTCTTTTAAGTCAAAAAAACCTGGCAACAATAAAATATTTCATACAAAAGATGACAGCTGGGTTTGTGGACTCCTGATCCTTTGAGGGGTTCATGCCGGAGACCTGACCCTGGCCTTTAGGACACAGGGGAGACTTGGTGGCCAAGGTTCACGTGGGATTGAGGCCACTGAAGGGGAAGGGGCTGCTGTGCACGGGCAGGGCCCACGGTCCTACGGGGCTGCCGACCAGCATGCAGATACAAATGCCTGTATTTTATTTCAGATGTGACATTTCACCCCAGTTTATATAGAAGTGAGATTTCATGATGCAAGGTTTACATCTTGATTTTCTGGGGGATGTGTCCTGAAGACAGAGCACCTGTGACATCATCCTTAAGCCCCATCCAGGCCGCCAAGCCCGTTCCCTCCCAGGGCCACCAGTGCACATCCGTGGACATGATGGCCCTGGGCACCTTGGTCTGGGGAAGGAGGGGTGAGGCAGCAGGGGGCCGTCTTCCTTATTTCCCTTCAATTCAGCTTGTAATCGGGCCTGGGGACAGTCTCTCACTGGAAAAGCAGCAGCTTGCAGCTTTAGAATTCAGTCTGCCACCAGTCTCTCCCCAGATCTCACGTGGGGCCTGTCTCTGCCTCCAGACCTGGTGCTCTGACCGGGCTCCCTCGGGTCAGGAAGCTTTGGGGAACCCCTCTTTGCCTGTGTCCCTTTTATTCACAAACCTAGGGCCATACCTGGTTGAACTGCTTTCCTCTTTGGATAATATATAGTGTCTGAAGAAACAGCTCTCTGGCCCTTGTTTTTAATGATATAATGAAATCTCATTTTTAATTACCCAAGCAAAAAGGTTTCAAGTCCATCAAATTGCCTCTGAGGGCCTACAGAGGTGTTAACAGGCTCCAGAACCAATTACCTACGTTTCCTTTTCACTTATTGCAAATGTGACCTTTTGTTAGAATTTGATTGGAGTTTCCCGCTGTGCGTGGGCAGCGTGGTGCCAAGGAGTCTGCCCTCACACCAGCATGCCGTGCGCTTTCACTCCCTCTGATGCGGGAGGACAAGAGCAGGCCTGGGACCCGGTGCCCCACATGGAGGGTGAGGAGGGGACCCAGGGCATGGTCCCTTCCGTGGACAAGCCACCCGGACGAGGATGGAGGACACCACGGGCCACCTCCTGGAGGTCAGGGAAGATGTGGGCTGCAGTGTGAGGACCCTGGGGCTGCTGGGAGATCAGGTGGCCCTCAGGGTGGAGACGCTGTCCAGGCTGGCAGGCGGCACGGTGGCCACAGGCATCTCTGGACCGAGCCCTCAGGACCGCAGTGCCCAGGAGTCGGAGGGGCTGCACAACACGGAGGAGCTGACTGTGCCCTTCCGGCCTCAAGCCACTTCCCCACCCTGCTCAGGCCCCAGGGACCAGCTTACAGGCTTTTAGGGCCTCTAGCTGCCCGCCTGCCTCCCTCTCTCAGAAGGCTGCCATGAGAAGGCAGGTGTGGGAAGGTAGGATGTCCTGCTCCTCCTGGAGAAGCCCTGGATCGGCAGCTGCCCATCTCAGCAAGGTCCAGGCCACCAGGGCCTCCCTGCAGCCAGGACAGGCGGCCAGCCCAGGGCCCACAGGAGAGCTAGGCGGGGCTCCGAGCGCGGGCTCGTGAGGGGCTCCTGGGTCTCCAGAGGCAGGCCCTTCATGGTCTAACGCAAGCCTACAAGGGGCCTGGGTAACTCCCAGTGCCCAGGCATCTGCCCAGTGGGGACAGAGGAGCAGGGAGGCCCCTGCCATGCCATTCGGGGAGACGCCTCTCTGGAATCTTCTGCCAGACCCGGGAGTGAGTTTGACCCCAGGAAACTGCATCCGTGGAGGCTTCATGTGCGGTCACAGAAAAAGCACAACTACGCTCGGCCACCTCCTCTCCTGTGAGAAAACACACCCAGGCTGGAGAAGTGCACGCCAGCAAACACACTTTGGGATCAACCCACGCCAGGCGGGGGCTACCCCAGCACGATGGCCATGCTAGCTGGGACGAGCTCCATTCATTAACAGGCTGCCATAACTCGCTCGGGGTGTGCTGACGTGCATGCGAAGCACAGGGGTGGGCCTGGCAGCGCAACCTAAACCTGAATTAACAGCAGCAGCAATGTCGAGGGTGCTAACAACGTGCCTCCCGCTGCCTCACGGGGGGGCTGAGGTGACCGAGACCCAGCCCTCGGCATGGGCGCAGAGGGATTCTCAGGAAAATGAAGCCACCCCGGGCCACCGCGACAGTGCTGGGAAGTTAACTGTCCCCAAAGTAAAACGTGAGGAAGTCAGGCCAGGTGGCCACAGCAGTATCTGCAGGGGATGGCAGAGAAGGGCCGCTTTCCTGGGGACGACCCCTCACAGGAACCACACTTTAAGGGACCCCATTGTCCAGCTTGGGGCCAGATGTCCCGGCCCCCCAGCCATCTGAGCTCAGGGCACACACCTTAAAAAGGGGTCTGCACACTGGGGAAGGAAGCAGGGGTGTCTGCGCTGGAAGCTAGGCTGCTGTGCCTTGAGCCCCCAAGCCCCGGGCGGGGTGGGAGGGCTCACCCTGTTGGCCTCGGTCCTCAGCCGTCCCCGGGAGGCCCAGCCCATGCCCCCTTCCCAGTCCAGGGCCCTGGGATGGGGAGAGGCTCTGTCCAAATTTAGACACCCTTTTCCTAAGGCCCAGGAGCCCAGGGCACGCCTGCATACACTGGGGTACTGGGGTCCGCCTGTCTGCCCGCAGACCCCTCAACTCTGCCCCCATACAGGCCAGGGCTTTCCTCCTGGAGGATGGGAGCAGCAAAGCAGCCATCTGCCCCACTCCTCTGCAGGGTGAGCCTCCTCCAGCTCCAGCTCCTCCTGGGGAGGGGCGGGGGCGGGAGCCGGGCCTGGGCTGGCATATGCACTGTCCCACAGAGGCCCTACCATCGCTGTGTGACTGGCACCTGGCATTTTTCCTCTTGGAATACTGGAGTGCGGGGTCTTTGGGACACCTCCTTGGGTTATACCATTTGAATTACAGCCTCCAACTGCCAATCGCTGGATAACCTGCTGTACAAGCTCGTTTGTTAACTGGGAAGGAGCGAGGCTGACACAGGCCAGCTGCCTGGGCAGCCTGAGACACGGCACAAGCTGCATGGCCCAATCACAGCAGACACACGAATGAACACGTTGGACACTGAGTCTGGGGGTGTTTGTTATGCAGTGCGGCCGTGGGAACTGGTAACTGATATGCCCATTCCAAGGATTCTTTCCTTTATGGCAGAAGACGCAAGTCTCATGCTCCAGCGAGGAAGAAACAGAGCAAAAGCGGCCAGGAGGGAAGCCTGGGGTGCTGACACTGCCTCCCTGCCCCTTGCGGACGAGGCACTTCCCAGTGCCCACCTCACACTTGAGCGCTCTCCCCTCCTTGAATCCTGCTCTGTGTATCACGCGAATGCAAACATTGGCCACATGGCACAACGTTCTGAGGACAGCGGAGCAACTTGGAGCCTTGCTCAGACCTGTGAATCGCAGCTGAAATGCTTTAGGGGACGTAGACCACAACCTTCCCCACAATGTGCACGTTAAACAGATTAATTGCTGATTGTTACCAAAGAGGCACAACGTCAGTGAGACTGCGCAAACGCTGCACACGAGCTGGGAGACGCCGGCCCGCAGAACCACGGATGTGACCGCTTTGCCCTGGATCTCCGTGCGCAGCGTGCAGCGCTCGGGCCGGTGTGCCCCACTCAGGGTCTGTCCACCCGTGCTCCCGTGCAGGCTGCTAGAGCACTTCACGCAGTAAAGAGGCATTTCCTGCTGGGCACAGCAGAGTCCTGGCCCCCCGGAGCTCGGAGGGTGGGATCACAGGGTGGGGAAATCACACCTGCGGGTTCCTTACCGCGCGCCTGCAGAGGGCGCAGTCTCCTATCCACACCGGAGCACGTGGCTCACTGTGGCGGGAGCGCCTCCTGGCGCTTCAGAGGCGGTAACTCACTGAAGGTCACTGAGAAAGGGAATTATTTTTAAACCAGCAACAAAAGCTAGAGGACAAGTGGGCGCTTGCAGAAGCAGCTCTCAAATGCTGCGTGCTCAGGGCCGTGGGTCTTATATGACACCCAGAACACTGATGAGCTCAGTCTGGGTGGGCTTTGTCTATTGGTATTTACCGTACTGAATGTTAAGACTGATTGATCAGTTAAAAAATATTCATTAATTCATTTAAAAATAAAAACAAACCATGACATGTTAACATTAAAAGCATATTTTCATCAAAAAATTATTTTTCAAGGAAAAGAGTGAGAAGAGTGGCATTTTACATCTCGGAAATCTCTTTTAATGTCTGGTCTAATGGGGGACAGCCGAATTCTAGTGTCTGCATCAGTCAAGTCAGCTGTGACACGTTTCAGCTGATATGAAAGAAAATCAAACCCCTTGTAGAAATGGAGTTGAAGAAGAAAAGCATATTTGAGAATTTTCAGGTAATGTGGATTATTCTTTGATATTATGCCAAAACTCAACAAATTATAGAGTTTCCTAAAGCTTAGTCACAAAATGAAATCGTATCAGTAAACTTTATCTTCTGGTACATTAAAGCCCAGCCTGCACCAGAGGGGTGTAGCTTGTCCTCAGAAGGACATTTCATCAGGTGTAATTTTGTAACAACCTGCATAGGTCACCAGCAGATCGGCGGTTCATTTAAATAGATCCCCCCATGTCAACATTTTGTCTTACATTATAAATATATCCTATTCATCGATGTCATCACTATCTCGTCAGTAAAGTCTGTACACACAGGGGACATTGTCAAACTCACCCGGGTTGATGCAAGCTTTCCAAAATCCTAGCACGTTTCAAAAGCTCAGATCTCTAAATTGACAAGCACTGTGCTGATGGTTCCCTTGAGACACAGTCTTCCCTCCCTTGGTTTCCAGAAAATTCCAGGCTCTCCCACCCGCAAGGCCACCCCTCACCCAGCACACCGAGGACTCCTCACAGCCCGCCCGAGTCCAGGCCTCATGGGAACTTGCCCACCGACCAGGTCTCCACGATGCCATTCTGTTCCGGGGGCGCAGCACATCCCAGGCTGCACACAGGCTGAGATTTTCAACATCTGCATTCTAGCCAAGATCCCGACCTCATTTATTTCTCTCTCTGCCATCCATCAGCCATCTATCCACGAGGAAAGTTCCAACAGACTTTAAGTCAGAAGAGGCATCTCTGAGCCATTGGTCTCGGACGTTCTGTGCTCTGGCAACTAGGGGGCCCACAGTGAGCCACCCCCGCCCCCAAGGGCCCAGCCATGTGCCCACAGCCTGGCTGTTTCTCAGCTTCGAGGCCTGGGTTACCAAGCAAACGTGCTGGTCAGCCCCAGGCCCGTCACAGCCCTGGCCAAGCGACCCTGTGGCTTCTATTTTCCTGCTTTTCTGTCCCCTCCTGCTGATGTTAGCAGGAAATCTAGACTCGGACTGAGAGCAACTAGTGGGTGGGAGATGACGCTGCAGGCTTCCTCTTCCAACGGCTTAAAGCGCCTTTGATTCAGAATTCTGTATCCTCTGCAGAGCCATTGATACATTTATCCTCAGGTCACTCTCTGCTTACAGGGGGATTTATCAGTTCCAACTAGGGGTGGTAGCCCCCCAAAAGTAGGGGCCAGAAGTGTCAGCACCGGCCACAGGCCCAGCTGCCCCTTTGTCTCCCGGACAATTTGCGGAGGCTCCACCAGGGGTCCCACCCCGAGGCCCTGGTGCCCAGCCGTGGGAGGGAAACGCATGCGAGTCCATCGCCTCGAGTTAGCGTGGAGCTGCAGGTGTCCAGAGGGGCGCTGCTCTCCCCCCAGAACGTGGAAAAGCAAGGGTGAGCCCTGCCACACCCCATGAGCTTGGAATAACCTCATTTCGCCCTTAAATTGCTCTTTCACGCAAGTGAACAGCAACACAGAGGCACATGTGTGTCCGTCCTTCCAGTGAGGCCGTCTAAGGGGAAAGCCATTTTCCCAACAAGAATTGGCAGTGTTTGGAAATGGTCCCTCAGGTCAGGACAGGGGCAAGGGCCTCCAGGGCCGACACACCTCACAGAAGGACACGGAGAAATGATATCCGCTGCTTTAATTCTTCTGTCATCTAAACCACTGGCAGCCAGACTGAGGGCATCATGACATAGAGGACAGGCCTCGGGAGCCCTATGCAGGTGGGTGCCCGGGACCCAGCAGGGAGCCACCTTGGAGGCCTGCCCCTGTGCACCGGCCCTCCAGACCCCCAGCCTTTGGGGCCACCAGGGCCACCCGCCTGCCCCCATCTCTCTGAGGGAGCGTCTCTGAGATTTGCAGCCGCTCCTCAGGGCCTGGGCTTCCCAAGTGCCCCAGGGCGGGGCAGCCTGAACACCCAGCCCCGGCCTGGGTGTCACAGACCCTGAGAGGACCCTTGACCTGGGGAGGGGCCAAGAAGAGGCCAGGAGAGGAGCAAGCAGACAGCAAGCCTCAGAGAGGCTGAGGCCGAGGGCAAGTCAGGGGGCAGTGCAGGCCTGTGGTGGGGCCTGGAGCTGAGGCCGTCCTTGGAAAGCAGCTGCTTGGGGGAGCAGGTGAGGGACCAGGAGGGGCCTGAGGGAGTCCGGCCAGGTCCCCCTGCGGAGAGAAGGCCACCTGCAGCCAGAGACAGCCCACATCCAGGCTTGGGGGCAGCAGCGCGGGCTCGGGGACAGGAGCGGGAGGACCAGGTGGGACCTGGGGGACGGACAGCAGGGTTCCTGGCAGTTTCTGCCCCTCCCCTGCTGTCCTGGCTGAGCCTCTCCTGGCCAGGGGCCTGGGTGTGGGGTTGGCGGGTCAGTCACCTGCATCCCCACCTGAGCTAGTGGGTGGGGCCCCTACAAGAACCTGCTCTCACCCCTTGTGTTCCCATACCCAAGGAAGCATGGCATTAAATAGCCAATGAAGCAGCTGCCCATAGAGCCCCCAGGTCTACGTCCACATCTCCGCCCGAAGGAATGGAAGGCTGGGGCTGCAAGATGCCCGTGTGCACAGCAGGCAAGGGGTGGGCGCAACCCGCCTGTCAGTCAGTGAATCCACAGGCACAGAACGCAGCCCTCCTGCACAAAGGAGCCTCACGCAGCCTGCAGGGGGCGTCCTGGGCTGCGAGGACATCGCGCCTGTGAAACCAGCAGTCACAAAAGACAAATCCTGGGTCCCTTATCTGAGGTCCCTGGAGGAGGCAGATCCACAGAGACAGCAAGTGGACGGTGGGGATGGGGAGGCGAGGGGAGGGGAGGGGGCGGGTGTTTGCTGGGGCAAAGCTTCAGTTTGGGGAGATGGGAAAGTCCTGAAAAAGAATGGTGATGGTCACACAACCATGTGAATGTACTTAATGCCCTGAACCATACACCTAAAAAAAGTTAAAATGGTAAATTTTATGTTTATATATTATGCCATGATTTAAATAATAATGTGTTATACCAGAAACCACCGAATGGTGCACTTAGCAGCATATGAATTCTAATTCAATAAAGCTGTCAGAAAGCAAGCACAGATCTGGAGGGCGGCCCCAGAAAAGGGAGGGAGTTTGTTCCTGCTTTTGCACAAAGGGCTCATGTTCTTCTTTGACACGGGTTATGTGGCCAGCGCTGCTGCCCACAGCACCTGCTCACTCGGGGCCCGGTCCCCCGCGGCCGGAGGTGCTGAAGCTTCAGAGAGGCAGAGGGAGGGCCCGGGGGACAGGAAGGGGACCAAGGAGGATGAATGGGTGCAGGGCATGAAGGTTAGAGGAGTTTTGCTTGAGTTAGTTTGCTTAGGATTTTAATAGCATTTAAACTGATGTGGAGGCATCTCTCCAAGCCGCTTCTTTATGGCCTAAGAGGTTTGTTATTTTCTCCTGGTGTTAATGCTCCACCAGATTGAATTACCAGGCTTTGGATCCCTTCCTGAGCCAGACTGGGAACACGCACACTCAGGACACAGCTCCATGCAGGGCGGCCTCACTGGCTGTGCATGGACGGAAGGGAGTCCTTGGGTGTTTAGGAGGCCCGATCCTCATGTGTGTCACAGCCTGTGGACCATGCACGTCTTTGGAGAGACCTGGAGGCAGCAGAGCGCCCCGAATGCCCATGGAAACAGCCCAAGAGCAGCTGCCACTGGCTCTGCTGGGCTGCGTGGCCCCAGCCACTGTGGACCTGAGAGTCACTGGCACCTGCCACGGTGCTACTCACATCCGATTCTGGCCCCTTGGGGCCAGGCCCACAGCTGTGAGCTCTGCTGGCTGTCCCCCACCCCACAGCCCAGTGGCCGGCAAAGTCGGCAGAGGGAGTGATTCCCAGAACCTTCTGTTTGAGGATGGGGCTTGTTCTCACAGTCAGCAGCTCACGTTGCAAAGGCATTTTCAG